>CANTUR010001611.1:0-341761 GCA_947683625.1 Mallotus nudiflorus
TGCAGATTTCCACCATCTTTATTAGCGAAAAGAGGTTGTCGTGTAATATTTTCGCCATGTTAAGTGGTTGAATAGGTTTATTACTTTTTTTTAAAAAATCTTTGAATTATTTTTCTACCCAAAATTAGAAATTCTTTAAAACCACCTCAAAATGGAAATAAAATTTCTTTTTACCCTTAATGGGTAAAAAGCCCAAATTGTTGTTATTCAAATCTGGATATTCCAGGTTGGTAAAGTTTTTCAAGAAAAGACAGTCGTTTGTGAGTTATTTCCTACATGATGGTAGCCAAGTCCAATCCATTGTATACTCTTTAGATTTCCGAGATTGCTCGATACTTGCCCAGTAAACTGATTCCATGTAAGTCTAAGTATCTGCCATTGAGTTGCATTGGACAATGATTCAGGAATACTCCCTAACAAATTATTGCCAGAAGCCCCAAATCCTTGCAGATTAAGGAGAGCAAGGCCCATTGATGCAGGCAGCAGCATAGAGGAACAAGTCCTCTAATTTATGTAAAAATTTAATAAATTACGGTAATGATAATTTTATAATTTTAGACAAGTTTTAAATGTCTGATTTGAGAGATTTAAAAGTCTATTTCATGTGGAAATAGGCATGCAGTTTGAAGACACAAGCTTTGCTTGTGAGATCCGTATTTTTTCGGTCAAATTCTATCATTTAGCCCCTTAAATGGACAATTTTGTGATTTCCTATTTTTAAGATTTTATTTTCCTATTTTTGTTTAGGGTTGTTTTAAGGATTTACTATTTAAGCTTTCTTTATTATTATTGGACGGCAGTTTATGATAATTTGAATTCTCTTTTGTTCTTCCAAAATTTCTTGAAATTTTGATGCCTATAGCTTAAATCGCTATAGAAGGTCGATTATTGGTAGTCATGTGCGATTCAACAATATTCGATTATTATTATCTACCCTTTCGCTATGTCAGTTTGGTATCAGAGCTGTGCTCCTTGGATAAGATGTCTCACAGAAGACAACAATAGCAACCACAACTACAACGTGTAAAAGAGGTTTATGAGCGTGATGATTTACATCGTATCGAGCAGCAAATGGAGTAGATGGATCAACAGATTGACACCCTTGTGGAACAACTCATGATAAGGATGGAGGAGTTGTTGTTAGTCAATCGAAATAGGGAGCAGCGGGAGCAACCGAATCATGATCTGAGACAGAACCCTAATGTTGATAACCGAAGGAATCCTTTTGCTGAAGGAAACGATGATGAAGATGATGATGGTGATGGGTATTATGAGAATCCCCATAGACTTTAGAGACAACATGTAGAGGTTGATGACAGGCGACGATGGGAAGCGGGTATACGAACTGAAATACCTGAATTCCATGGTACCTTACAACTTGAAGAATTCCTTGATTGAGTGGCCACAGTATAAGAGGTAATGGACTTTAAGGGGTGCCAGAAAATCACTAAGTACCATTAGTGGCAATGAGGTTCTGAGATAAAGCAATGGCTTGGTGGCAGCAAACTAAACAGACTCGAATCCGGTTGGGGAAGTCCAAAATTACGACTTGGGAGAAGATGAAGAAATAATTGCATGTTGCATTCCTGCCTTATAATTATCAACGTTTAATGTATCAAAGGTTGTAAAATCTAAGGCAAAGGGCCCATTCTATTGATGATTATACAACTAAATTTTATCAATTGATCACTCAGAATGAGGTGCATGAGACAGAGGACCAATTGGTGGCGAGGTATATTGGGGGCCTAATGGAACAAATCAAGGATACAATGAACATGTTTGATCCTATGTCTGTTTTCACAGCACACCAACAGACCTTACAGATTCAAAGGAGGCATCTGTGTGGTTTTGTGCAGAATAGTGGACAGGGAAACAAGGGAGGAGGAGCTGGTGCGAGTCATCCAAGTGGTGGCGTGACCATTAGGGCTGCCAGACTAGCAACTGTACCAAGGCCAAACAGTATCAAGTGTTTTTCATGTAGCAAAATAGTGCACAAGCATACTGAGTGTAGAAATAAGGGAAAAAGAGCCATGTTTACTAATTTGGATGAGCACAATGATGAAAAGGAGGTTGCAGACTTGATAGGAGACCCAGTATTTGATGCAGATGCGGGGGATGAGGAGGTCTTGCCTAATGCTAAGGGTTGTTGATGAGGAGTGGCTGCGAAATAATATCTTTCACTCTACTTGCACTATTAAAAAGATAATTTGCAGGTTTGTAATTGATGGGGGTAGCTATGAGAATATTATCTCAATAGAAGCGATTTAGAAATTGGGAATTACGACTGTCAAGTATCCTAAGCCATACAAATTGGCATGGTTAAAAAAAAAGGGGCGAGGTAACTGTTTCGAAACATGCCTTAGTGTCCTTTTCCATCGGGGCAAAGTATAAGGATGATGTTTAGTGTGATGTGATAGCAATGGATGCATGTCATATGCTGTTGGGGCAACCGTGGCAGTTTGATAGAGGCATGATTCATGACAGAAAGGCTAACATATACAGCTTTATATTTGAAGGAACAAAAATAGTGCTAGTCCCTAAGAAGGATTTTGAACAATATGAAATAGTGCAGGGTGAAAACAAGAGTTGTGTTAATTTATTAACCCTATCCCAATTTGACAAAGTAGTGCAGCAATCTAAAATTATTTATGTTCTATTCAGGAAGATGATGGACAGAGAGATGATAGTTCCTGATATAGTTTTACCACGTATGGAAGAGTTCAATGACTTGTTTCTAGAAGAACTGCCTGAAGGGTTACCTCCCATGCGTCTAACATCAGATTAACCTTAAACTAAGGGCAGCTTTACCAAATCGACCACACTATCGAATAAGTCCCAATGAGTATGAAGAACTAAGGAGACAAGTAGAAGAGCTGCTGGCTAGGGGATATATTTATGAGAGCTTGAGTCCTTTTGTTGTATCGGCCCTTTAACACCAAAGAAGGATGGTTCTTGGCAGATGTGCATAGATAGTCGGGCCATTAATAAAATAATGGTTAGGTATCATTTTCCTATTCCTAAACTGGATGACTTACTTGATCAGCTTAGTGGGGCCACGATTTTCACTAAAATAGATTTGAAGAGTGGCTATAATCAAATTCGGATTTTAGCTGGCAAATGAATGGAAAATAGCCTTCAAAATAAGAGAGGGGTTGTATGAGTGGTTAGTAATGTCGTTTGGGCTGCCAAATGCACCGAGCACTTTTATGCGTGTTATGAATAAGCTTTTCAGGCTTTTCATTGGCAGTTGTGTTATTGTGTATTTTGATGATATTCTGATTTATATTGCTAACCTAGATGAGCATTTGCAATAACTACGGGAGGTCTTAACTGTGTTGCGTAGAGAGAATTTCTATGTTGTACTTAAGAAGAGTGCATTTTTCACTTCTAAGGTGTTATTTCTTAGCTATGTTATTTTTGGAAAAGGGTTGCAAGTGGATGAAGCAAAGGTTGAGGCTGTGAAACATTGGCCAATACCTACCATTATAACTAAGGTGAGAAGTTTCCATGGATTGGCTTCATTTTATAGGCATTTTATTCTACATTTTAGTAGTATTATAGCACCTATCACTAATTGCATGAGGCAGTTTGGGAAGTTTGTATGGACTGATGAGGCAGAAAAGGCATTTCAGTTGATTAAAATATGCCTTACCACAACCCCTATCTTAGTGTTGCCTGATTTTAATTAACTTTTTGAGCTACATTCAAATGCCTCAAAAGTGGGAATTGGGGTTGTTTTAAGCCAAAACAGTAGGCTGGTAGTGTATTTTAGTGAGAAATTAACAGGGTCAGAATATGTTATAGTACTTATGATATCGAGTTCTATGTTGTTGTGCAAGCTATTAAGCATTGGAGTCATTATTTATTTTAGAAGAATTTATTTTGTATACAGATCATGAGGCCTTGAAGCACTTGCATCGGCAAGACAAAGTTTCTGCTAGGCATGCGAGTTGGGCGGCTTACCTTTAGAAATTCACTTTTGTTGTGAAACATAAGTCAGGGGTTACCAACAAGGTGGCAGATGCATTAAGCAGACGAAAGACATTATTAACCCAAATGTCCATTGAGGTACCAGGTTTTGAATCCTTTGCACAATTACTTGAAATTGATCCATACTTTTCTGTTATTTTGGATAAGATTAAAATAGGTAAGTGAATAAATATCCTAGTGCATAATAGATTTTTTTTAAGGGCAATTGGCTATGTATCCCAGACTATAGCTTGCGTTTGAAGATTCTTCAGGAATTGCATGGTGAGGGACATGTAGGGCGAGATAGAACTGTGAAATTAGTTAAGGCTCATTATTTTTGGCTTACCATTTACAAAGAAGTTGAAAGGTTGGTGGGGCGGTCTCGAATTTGTCAGGTTTCTAAGGGAGCAGCATCTAATGTAGGTCTTTACATGCCTCTGCCAGTTCCTTCACAGCCTTGGGTGGAATTTAGTATGGATTTTGTGCTAGGATTACCACGCACACAATGAGGTAATGATTCTATCTTTGTGGTAGTTTCTCAAAGATGGTGCATTTTATACCATGTAAGAAAACAACAGATATTGTTCATGTAGCTCAATTATTCTTTAAGAAAATATATAGGCTGCATGGCTTGCCTATGTCTATCGTGTCAGATAAGGATACTAGGTTCCTTAGTCATTTTTGGCATAGTTTGTGGAAGATGGTGAATACGCATTTGAATTTCAATAGTGCCTATCATCCACAAATAGATGAACAAACGGAGGTAGTGAACCAATTTTTGGGTAACTTACTGAGATTCCTAGTGGGTGAACATGTGAAGAGTTAGGATCATAAGCTATGTCAGGCAGAGTTCGCCTATAATCATGCAGTCAATAGGAGTACTAGATTCAGCCCTTTTGCAGTGGTGTATTTAGTTATGCCTAGGGGACCCCTGGACTTGATTCCTCTTTCAACAAAGACAAGAGTAGATGGCAGGGTAGAAATTTTTATCAATAGGTTACAGGAAGTTCATCAGTTTGTCCATGACCACTTGGTGCAGGCTGCTCCAAGAATAAACAGGCTACTGACAAGAAGAGGCGACATGTCGAGTTTGATGTGGCGGATTTTGTGTGGGCTATTCTGACCAAAGATAGGTTTCCCTATAGACGAATACAACAAGTTGTCTACCAAGAAGATTGGACCAGTGGAGATCATCGAGAAGATTAATGCTAATGCTTATAGATTGAAGCTACCTAGACATATTCGGACTGCAGATGTGTTCAATGTCAAGCATTTGGTTCCTTTTGCAAGTGATTCATCAAAAAAATCAGATCTGAGGACAAATTTTGTCCACTATGGGAAGAATGATGCAGGTAGCAGTATAGAGGAACAAGCCCTCCAATTTATGTAAAAATTTGACAAATTACAATAGTGGCAATTTTGTAATTTTGAGCAAGTTTCAAGTGTCTGATTTGGGCAATTTTAAAGCCTATCTCATGTAAAAACGGGCCAACAGTTCGAAGTCACAAGCTTTGCTTATGAGATTCATAGCTTTTCGGCAAAATTCTATCATTTAGGCCTTTAAATGGGCAATTTTGTAATTTTCTATTTTTAGGGTTTTATTTTTCTATTTTTGTTTAGGGTTGTTTTAAGGATTTACTATTTAAGCTTTCCTTGTTATTGTTGGATGAAAGTTTATGATAATTTGAATTCTCTTTTGTTCTTCTAAAATTTCTTGAAATTTTGATGCTTATAGCCTAAATCGCTATAGAAAGTTGATTATTAGTAGTCATACGCGATTCAATAATATTTGATTATTATTATCTGCCCTTCCGTTATGTCACCCATATTCTCTGGCAGAGTTCCATGGAGTTGGTTCATTGGAAATGAAAAGCCCTTTATAGATGAAATGTTTAGAATAGATGGAGGGATGTTACCAGATAGATGATTGACTGCGATAGAAAAAAAATTCTAAACTTGTTTGCCTACCAAATTCATTCAAAATATTTCCTACTAAATTATTCTCTTGTACTGAAAAGAAGACAAACGATGTAAGGTTGGCAAGAGAAACTGGTATTCGACTTGTCAGATTATTTTAACCTAGTGCTAGGTTTTCAAGTTTCTCTAAACTGCCAAGCTCATATGGGATTTCTCTACTTAAATTGTTATTGTGTAAAATTATTGACATGAGTTTCGA
Organism: Mallotus nudiflorus; assembly: GCA_947683625.1. Classification (NCBI taxonomy): domain Eukaryota; kingdom Viridiplantae; phylum Streptophyta; class Magnoliopsida; order Malpighiales; family Euphorbiaceae; genus Mallotus; species Mallotus nudiflorus. The sequence continues at coordinate 6,146 of CANTUR010001611.1, forward strand.
ATAGCTGCTCAAGTTGGAAGGAATTTCACCCTCCAACATTGTATTATAGTTAAGGAATAACTGTTGCAGTCGAAATAGATTGCCAAGTTGTGGTGGAATTTGGCCACTAAAAATGTTATTTTGGAGGTCAAGGACTTTAAGGAAGCTTAAGTTGCCAATATATGGTGGTATAAATCCCATCAAGTTGTGACTTTCATGACCAAAGATGTAACCCTGTAATGGCAGGGACTACATGTGATTCCAAACCATTTGCAAAATGGGACATAATCATTCCATGAGTTGAGGACTCCAAATAGATCACTGGTGATCCCTTGTTTAAATTTTAGCAAAGTAAGCCAATCAGTTTCGTTTCCAGCTGCTGAATCATAAGCTTGTTGGAAATTGAAGATGATTGAGAAGAAAAGAATGAAGAGTAAAGAGTGGAAGCATGGTGCATAATTTAACTTCATGTGGTTGGAAATGGAAATGGCACAAGTGTTAGCCTAGTAGGTGAGAAATTTTAATTAGGAGTTACAGTGCAGCATGTACATAAGGCAGGTTAGTGATCGTTTCATTATATTGTACCTGACAATATAGACTGATTGCTGTGGAGAAGACTTTTTTTTTAACAACTATTGATAAAGGTGGAGGGAGATCTAAACCCCGCCTCAAATGGACGCTAACTTCATAAATGAAACAGTCCAGCTCTAAACGAGTCAGCGCCCCTAAAACTTGAATCCATAACCTTAAAGTCATAGGTTAATTACACTCACGGTACTCAGGTTTTTGACCTTATACCATTAAAGTACCTAATGTTTAAAACGTAATAAAAAAACTCCCAACTTTACAATTTGATCACATTAAAGTACCCAAAGCCAATATCCGATCATCGGTGATGACATGGCGTCAACGTGGATGTTGATTTATACAAACATGGTGCCACATCATCATCTAACATGGTGCCATATCATGCTATGTGTCCATATTAAATAAGGTGGCATTATTCTTTAAAAAATAATTATTAATTAGTTATCAATTATTGTAAACTAATTTGAAAAGAGTCCTAAAGGGGGGGTGAATAGCACTATCAAATAAAAATGAGAAATTAAAAGAATTCTTTGCAATAATTAAATAGAAGTTGAGAAGGAAAAATGAAGAACACAAAGATTTAAGGAGTTCAGATTCAAGAACAATCCTACGTCTCCACCTAACTTATCCCTAAGTTAGGATTTTCAATCACCCATAATCTTATTCACGGGATTAAGATTATACAAGATTTTTATGGTTCACTCTTATAACCTTACAACATGAGTTTTCAAGGCTCACTCAAAAAACCAAAACCCAAGTGTTTCAATGGACAACACTTAAACCAATTCCTTTAGAAATAAATCTCACTTCCCTTCTAATCTAACCCAAGATTTAAGATGAAGAGAAATTCTATTTCTAACACACACCCAACTCTCACAAGAGTTATACAAACAAAGAATTATTTAAGAGAATTTGAGAGCTCAATGAAAGCTTAAGAGATAATAAATGATAAAACAAGTTGCTTCACTCCATTCAGCTCTAAAGGCATTTATACTAAAAAAATATAGCTATTGGAGGTGCAAATGATGTGTCCAACATCTATATTTTGAATTATTGAGACTGATGCTGTCAGACAGCTATTCATGGATTGAAACCGTAATTGGCTCCTCATAAAATTTGAATTTGCCCACACTTTCTTCATAAAAGCTGTATATATTTGAATTATCTTTCCATATCAACTTGAATTACCTAAATTGGACTTCTGTAGCTTAAGATATGTCCAAAATACTAAGGGTTGTGCAATCTATAATGCAGACTACGGTTACACAACTATACCCAAATTGAAGCCGTGATTTGCTCCTAAATAAATTTGAATTTGCTCATACTTTCTTCATGAAAGCTTTATATATTTGAATTATCTTTCCATTAAATTTTTAATCACCTAAATTTTACTTCTGTAGCTCGGGATATATCCAAATTACTGAGGATTGTACAATCTGAAATGCAGAATACTGTCAAACAGCTATACACAAGTTGAAGCAGTGATATGCTCCTGAATAAATTCGAATTTGCCCATATTTTCTTCATAAAAGTTGTAGATATTTGACTTATATTTTAATAGCATTTTGAATCACCTTAATTGGACTTCTTTAACTCATGATATGTCCAAAATACTAAGAGATGTGCAGTCTGAGATGGCAGACGTATATGTGAATTTCAACTCAAAATTTGCATAACCAAATGAACTTGGATTTTCACAAAAAAACCCAATTCAGAAAGCTCAAGATATCTACTTCAAATGTTAAGAAGCTCATTTTCTCATTTAAGAGCTCTAAATATGTCGAAAGCCTTCTTCAATCTCAGAGGTTCAATTAGCCTGAAAAGTCATTGTACATCCAAAAGTGTATATGCTTGGTATATGTTTGGTATATAATTCCCTACACACTTAATTGAAATTATTAGTATAAAAATTGTTTGTCAAAGTTCAAAATTAGGAGTTTGATCATGCAAATGGTCAACATAATTTTTAATTAATAAATTTTTGTAAACCAATTATTGTAAAATTTTCAATAATTAATAATTTTTTTAGTCACCAATAATTGATAATTAATAAAATTAGTTACTCAATAATTTTTTTTAAACAAAATTTTTGTTTAACTCATAAATCAAATTTTTTTTAAACAAAATCAAAATTATTTATTTGAAGGAAAAAATGAAAACCACAGCTTCACCTCTTACCACCCCCACTTGACCTTAGCCATCCCCTGACGCCCACCATCGCCTCATTTCATCGACCTTCCAAAAGAAAATTGACCACCACAACAAAGACAATAGATGTGATTGAGATAGAGACAAAGACGGGAATAGAGATGCGATCATCAACCCAACCCATCTAATGCTCGACAGAAAAGACGAGAAGATGAGCTATTTAACCCTAAAGTTATGTGCCATTCTCTTTCCATTCCAATCTGGCAAGAGAAAGTCTTTGGAGAAGGCTTGGATGAGGAATTTAGAACGGTAATTATTCATGCGTTGGTGGGTAGGGACCGGAATAGTTGGTCGTATTATAATAATGTCCCCTCATCAATTGATGCTGCCTCCTGTTATTATACTATTATGGGACCAAAAGTGTAATTTCAAATAAAATTGTGTCCTCCCATTGGGCCGGTAGCATGGTTTTAAATTAAAAATGTGATCAATTGATTCACTTTGGCGAAATGGACAAGTTACATAAAAAAAAATTAAAAAAAAATAAAAATATTAAATGGACCATTGTCCATTTATTGAATTTGCATGTATTGAACTTGCATGAATTCAAATTCAAACGCCCATTTAATTTTTTTTTTTTAGTATTTTTATGATTATGATTAATAATAATAATAATAATAATATTATTATTATTATTATTATTATTAATAAATTAAAATAACCATAGTAATGTTAAATTTTTTTAAAAAACCATGATCAATTATTATAATTTTATTATTATTATTATTAGTATTATTATTATTTATACATGAGTGTTGTGCATGAATTTGCATGAATGGTCTTTGTGGCTTAGGTTTTTTTTTAAGTTTTAATTTTTTGTTTTTTAATTTTAATATTATAATAATTATGATTAATTCATTATAATAATATTTAAAATAATATCATTATTATAATAATTGATCATGATTTTTTTGATTTTTAATTTTAAAATTATTATGATTATTTTAATTTATTATTATGATTATTTCTGCATTTTACATTTTCAATTTCTTATTTTCTTAATTTAATATTAAAAAGTCATTTTACCATTGCAAATGGCGATTTGGCTTTTTTTTTTTTTTCACTAAACACCATTTCGCCATGTTGAATGGCAAAATGGATGAACTAAATTTTGTCATTTTCCCATTTTGCCATTCAAAATCATAAAATAATTTATTTTAATAAAAATAAGTATCATAAAATAAGAAATATTTTTAAAAATACCATAAAATGAGAAATAATTTTATTTTTTACCATAAAATGATAAATAACCCGTGTTTTAGAATTTCTACACCGAAGACTTTTGGGAGGATGCTTTTTCAATTACATGAAATTAAAATTTATAAATATTACTTTTGTAATTAGATAATATATTTTTAAAATTAAAATTTAACATATTAAATAATATGAAATTAAATAAACTAAAACATTTAGCATATAAATATTTGATTGAATAGTTTTTTTTGGTACAAACTATTTATTATAATAAATTACACCATAAAATATAATTTTTTTTTAACAACTAGGAGATCAAGAGGGAATAGGGGATTGAACTTATAACTTCACTTTATAATGTCCATCACCTGAGGTACTAGGCATAAAGGGATGACTAAATATAATAAATTTTCATACAAGTAAAGTATTCACCTACAATTATTATTTATTTTCCCATTAAACAAAGGGTGCACTTGTAGATTAGTGGTTTAATGAGATTTAATGGGATGGTTTTAAAGATAAAATTAAATTAAACATTCTATTCATAGTGTCATGATCCAAAACAAAGGTCATGACCGGCGCTAGGGAATGAGAATTCTTTCGAATCCGGAATCCACAACAAACCTTAAAATAAAATAAAACATATAATAATAATAATAATAATAATAATAATAATAATAATTTGCAGTAGAAATAAAATCACAAGTAAGACAAGGTAAATATACATCAATGGATTTAAATACTCATCTCATATATAAATAAACTTTTAATACAAATTCAGTTCAAATATTTAAAATACATAACTCACACAAATATAATACATACACTCCACAACTGTATACAACTACTGCAGTGTCTAGATTATAAAGTAAAAACTCATATAAGCAGTTTACATAGTGAAGCTGGAGCGGAAGAAATCCGGCATATGGGTCTGCTACTGAGGTCTAAAGACGATAACTCTTCTGAAAAATAGTCAACGGAGAGGAGTCATACCTCACTGAGTGAATTGTTATAATATATATACATGCATACTAAATAACAATGCACACAGTCAATAGTATATATAATAAATATATATACAAGCAAATACATACAGATGCAACAAAATCATTTTTATATATTTTTATTGAAAATCATTGTTTATGAAGGATCAAATAAAACCCTAGAAAATCGCAACCTCAAGCAGTGTTAGACAACACTCTAGCCATACAGGCTCACTTATTCCAAATAAATTCACTTGTTCCATTTGGACAGTAGACTGGCCCCGAGACACTAAGTCAACCGAGCTCCAGCAGTCTGATTGTTAGTGTGATTGGCCCCGAGACACTTGGTCAACCGAGTTCCAGCAATCACACTCCCAAATCACATCTCACATCAAATAATTCAATCCAATCAATATCCACAAATAGGTTAGTAATATAACCTAAATTCTATCATCGTACCGGTACGTACTCAGTCCTAATGCTGCCCATTAGGTAGCACGTTCTATTAATATCCTTCATTTTTATATAAAACATACACTATTAAAACAAAGGATGCATGATATTAAATAAAATAGCAACATAAACCATATATATACTAGAAATATACCAAAAGTAAATCAGGAATATTTCGAGTATATATACGTCAAATAAATCCAATATAATTGCAAAATAAACTAGGAATATAATTAAAAACATTTTAAGTATAAATGTTTAATAAAACATGCATATAATTCAAAATATATCAAAAATATACCAAAAATAAACCTAAGTACTAATTAAATTATTTATGCATATTTTATCAAAATAAACCATACATTTCTAAAACATGCACCCTAAACATATATATATATATATATATATATATATATATATATATATATAATAACAACTCATTGTTTATTACACTCCTCAAGATGGATTCGACGGGCCTGGTCCACTAAGCCTCAGTCTCAGTGCAACTAAACAAACAAACGACAATAGGAAATCAGAATAATTCTAACAAAAATTCCTAGAAACTCGATCTAGAATACTAGACACAGAATTAGAATCAGAATTCGACTGAACATCACGTTTTACGAGAATTCTACCAAAAATTCGACAGAACCTCCCCTGTAAAATGGACATCTCTCTACTCAAAGAGTAGAGTCGATCCTACAAAGAAACACACTTTGAGAATAAACAAAATATTCACAACCAAAATCCCTCGATCGGACTCCAAACAACAATTCACAGACCGAGGTTCACAATTCACATAACAATTATAAAATACCGAAAATGCCCTTTAATAATAAAAATACATTTTATCAATCCAAATTACATAATTAACCCTAAAACAGGTTAAAAACCGATAAAAACTCATTTATTTAGAAAAATCGTATATTATATATATAATTTGAAAATAATTTACGAAAAATAGTTTTAATTAGTTAAAAATACTAAATAATTTGTACAAATCATTTTTATACCTTAAATAACTATTAAAACCAATTTAATTACATTTTTAACCAATTTAGTGTTAAATTACCAAAATACCCCTATATATATAAATTCACTAAAATTAACCACAAATTCACCAAAAATAATATAATTACTCAAAATTAATTTTCACAACATATAATTCAATAATATCAATAAATACACTCAATTAGCCAATTAATTTCAATTAAACACATAATTAACCTAATTTTCCAAAATTACATAAACTTAAATAAATTCAAAATAAATGTATAAAATTCACAAAAATTACAAATAAATTTCTAAAATGCATTTAAACACCTATAATTACCATAAAACACAATTTCATAATTTAATTAATTAATTTTCGAAAATTAGAAAATATTAATAAAATAATAAAAAATTCACAAAAATCAAAATAAATCCCAAAAATTATAAAAAAATTATCACTTGTATATTAAGCTACAAGGATCAAATTTTGTGAAGGGATTTTGCTTGAATCAATCAAATTTAAGTTCAAAAAATTCAAGAACCCTAATAGGCCAAAATTTGAAAATCAAAACCTAAGGAAATCTAGACCATTTTAAGTGAAAAAAGCTTGGAATCACACTCACCAGAGCTCAAGAAGAAGATAGAGACCGGCGGTGTCAAAAACGGTGACCGGAATCGGCTTGAACGGCGATGGATCAAGTTTCAGCCTCTTCTTGATTTTTCGGCCAAAACACGCCGGAAATGGGTGCTGCTGGTGGCGGGACTGGCTGGGGACGATGGTGGCACACTGAAGGTAAGGGAACAACTTGGAAAATGGTGGAAACAGAGAGGGAGGGTGATCAGGAAAATGAGGAAGAAAAGGACAAAATGGTAAATAATGGGAACTTTTGATTTTTGTTATAAAATAATGTATGTATATATATATATATATATATATATATCCACACCATATATTATAATAATATAATCCCACACACATTTAATACTCACCACACATATATATAAATATATTTAATAATTTATACACTTATAATTAATTAATTAATATTAAAACTAAATAATAAAAATTAAGTTAATTAATTAAACCCTAATTTAATTTAAATAAATACACATATATACATTTTATTTAGCATTTTAAAATTATATATGAGTCCATGCAAATTCGTAAAACTAGTCAAAATAATTAATATTAAATTATTTACGTGTTAATTTTCCCGAAAATAACATTCCCGGAAAAATTTTACGTAAATATCTTAAAATAATATAAAATAATTAAAATTAGCTTTAATAAATATCAAACTCATAAAAATATCATAAATATGTATAAAAATTATAAACATTACATATCTCGATGCAGTTTAAAAATATCTAAAAACTCAGGATATGACACATAGTTATATTTAAATTAAATTAAATTATTATTGCATCAAAATTTTTGTTTATGGTTTAATTATTTTTCATTATAAATAAGTTATTAAATTTTGGTAAGAAGATAATCTCTATTGTTATTTGAGACTTCACTTTTGATGGCTTTATTTTCTAAGTTTTAATGTTGCATCATTGAATCTCAACATCGACAAATTTGCTTAGACATGGTCCTTATGTTCAACTATTTTGATTTTGTATTGTGGGAGATAAGTAGGTGCCACTTTAAAGGGGGCGCTTATTTCAGGATTTCTCGATGCATGCGAGCTTCAGCTAGTGAGGTGAGAGGCCAGGCGAGGCAATTCTCATTTGCATACCTTCAATTAGATTAATTACTCTTCCCACAAGTAATTTAAATGGTAAAATATGTAGATATATTGTCAAGAAGAGCAAAGTTCGAACCTCACTTCCCTCTCATTTCCTTTATATGGTATTGCAAGTTAACCATTTGTACTAGTTGTTCAAAAAAAAAAAGACTAAATACTCATTAAACAACATTGGTAGTTTAGGTGCATGGTCTTTTTGCAGGACATTGCGCATTTGCATCTAGAGCCTATTTAAGGGCTAGCAAATTAGCAATAAGAACATGAACTAATAGTTATGACTATTGTTTAGGGTAAAATTGTAACCCTATATTTTTTATAGTAATTTTATTATTACTTAGCATATTTCACTTGCTCTAGCAAACAAGTGCCATTCACTCTTCTAAATTTAGGGTTAGTTATCCAAGTTGAAAATTTTAAGAATTAAATAGTTTAGAAAGTTAATTTTGGAAATTATTGCACTTGAAAATAAGTTTAGGGCGAATTGCCACTTTAGCTTTATTAAAATTAAAATTAAAATTATTTAGACAAACCTACGCGATAACATAAGTAACTATCATAGTGGCGTGGGAAGCTTTACCATAATTCATGGGGGTATTGTTTAAGTTTTATCCTAAATTTTGAGCCAATTATTAATTAAATTTTATTTTAAAAATTATTTCAATTTACTACTTTAACTTTAAAAATTGTGACAATTATATCTAATTTTATTTGAATAATGTAATTATATTTTTAAAAATTACTTTTAGATTCCTAGAAAATAAATTTAATACTTATTAAATTTTTTATCTTCTTTTTCTTATAAGAAAAAAAAATAAAATGTAAAAAAATAATTTTAAATTCTAATTTTTCTACTCTCGACATAAATTTAAAAATTAATTTCTAATTTTTTCATAATTTCTTTTAACTTTTTCACTAAAAAAATCTTAAAATTCTAACTATTTTAAAATTTACTTATCAACTTTCAACCGTATTATTTAAAAATATTTCTAATAGGGATCAAATAAAAGAAAAGTATGAAATAAAAAAAAAAGTGAATTTTGAGATATTAAAAATATTATCAAAGAATATTAATTTTTTTTATTTTTCTAAAAAACAAAAAATTATAGTTTTATGAATATTTATAGTGATAGTTATAAGTGTTCACTTTATATTTATTTATTTTTATTAATATTAGTCTATGTAATAAATTGATATACAAGTTGTACATTTTTTTATTGATACATAAAAGGTTAAAATTTTACATAAAAATTGAAAATTGAAAATTACTTTAAAATTGGTAAAATTAGAAATTGAGAATATTTTTATAATTTTATTTTTTCAAAAAAAAATTGGATAACTATCAAAAATATCTTATAGGGATTTAAAAGTAATTTTCAAAAATATAATTAGACCTTTCAAATAAAATTGGATATAATTGAAACAATTCATAAAGTTGAAGGTGCAAATTGAAATGATTTTCAAAATAGAATTCAATTGAAAATTGGCTCAAAGTTCATGATAGAATAGATCATTTTTCTTTGTTTATTTATTTATTCTTACTAAAGATGAAATTTATTTATTTATCTGTAATAATATAATAGTCTTCCCTTTGTAGTATAGTGACTCAGATGACGGACATTTATATGTGGATGTCATGTTCATTTGGCTCAATTCATTGACTAAATTGTAGCAACTTCGCATATGTGAATGCTTTGTTTTGATATTTTGTCACTTATTCCTCTAGTTATTGAGCAGGCATGACTTGCTAATAGTTGGCTATTGCTTATTCTAATAAGGGATAAAACATACGACAAGCCTTAATTATTCAAAGCAAACTTTAGATACTATTTGATATTTTTATATTAAGTTCCTTACAAGAACTACTAGCTGCTAGATTACATGCCTATCTATTTTACTAATAGGTAAGTAATATGTACAACCAAAAAGGCAAAATACCCTAGTTGATTGGCACAACCTCTTCTAAACACTGGATATTACTGTTGATTCTCCAGAAGATTTGTAAAATTTTAAATATGAAGGGTGCTCAGTGAGTGGGCAAGGATATAACAAATGGGAACAAGTATTATTTTCTATTAACAAATTTGCATTTAAGAAATTATCTCGATAATAGTTATAAAGCCTCTTTTATATGCATATGCATTATTATGGAGCTACGATTTAATATAGTTTATCATTTCTAAAATAACATAGAATTTTGCTAACTTAATTATTATATAAGCTGAAGAACAATCATAAAAAAGGCATTCCATACACACAAAATATATAGCCAAGAGATTATGTTAAATGCTAACATGTTGGCTGCATAATGACACTGAGTTGCCTAAGTGTATGTAATTATTGGTCATATGCATGCGCAGAGCTGCCTCAAAAGGCAAACCACCCTATGTACACCCCAAAGGTTATATGTACACCAAGCGTTGTCACCAAGACAATTGCTAAATAATATTGCTAGAAAATAATGTTGAAATATAAACAACCATCATCATAGTATAATCTAAAGGATATATATCACAAGTGTATAGATTCATATAAAAGATAAATCAATAAAAAATAAAAACATTTCAATTTACAAGATATAATTACCACCTTAAGTGCTATAACCTTGTAATTGTAATAAACATATTGTAGGCGACGGGGTTTAACGCACGCCCAAGTATTTGGCGACCACAGCACTGTGTGGGCTCGAGGCCTATTAGGAAATATGATATAGGTCATGGGCCTATTCGAAGATGGAGTCATCACCCGAATAAAAGCTGGGACACACTGTACAACAACTGGATCCCATAGAGGTTCCCATAAGCGGTCATCAGAGATCGGGTTCAAAAATTGGGTATGAGCATTTGAATGCTCACCCAACCTTACGGTTGACCTCTGTTTGTGTTTTGCATTTTATTACCATTTAATTATTTAATTATTTCCTCATTTACATTCAAATTTGCACGTGCCTTCATTTACTTTTCAAATTTTATAGTTAAGTCCGAGTTTGCACATTAATTTAATTTCATGCTTTTGAGTCCCAACATTCAACAAAAATAAAATAAATAATAATTTACAACCATACATTCAAAATCAAATGGGGAAAGGGATTAATGATTACAACACTTTTTAGATCAAATAAAACAATAATATACAGAAAATAAACTAGATATAAATAAAAAATAAATCGATAAAATAACATAAATGCGGTACTATAAAAGGGATAACTAGCAAAGGTGACTACTCAATGATGAAAATCATCAAGTAATTCCTGCAAATAACCTATAGTTAGTCATTCCTTTAAAAAAAATGAAATCACATACAACGATATTTATAAAGAGACTCTAAAAAGGGGTTATTACATTATGAACTAAAGAAAGCATCAAACAAACAAGATGAACATCATCATGAAATGATACAAACATGTTTAAGGTCAAAAGGGAACATACCGAAGCAAACATTATGACAAATGCTAATAAAAAAAGAAATAGAAAGCATACTAAACCTGTCAATGTGGCGATCGCCTCATTGATGAGGCAATGCCTCATCAACAGGGATCCCTATATCTCTGAGTCAAAAAAGCATAAAACACACATAAAATAGGGAGACTTCCTAAAGGCCTGTCAATGGGGCAATCGCCTCATTAATGATGCGATGGCCTCATTGACAAGAGGCGTCGCCTAATCAACAGGCCGGTTCTGACTCTTAAACGTTCAAACTTCTACCTTAAGTAACAATACATGCATATACACACTTTACAATCATCAAACTATAACTACATGCAGAAGTATTCAAAGATCACGTCAATAAAGTGGGATATTAAGCAAGATAAACTAAAAATATACCTAAAATACACTAGTAGCTTAGTCACGCACAAGCAAGAACACACGTATTGAAGAATATGTTAAGTTTGAGTGCAAGTTTTCTATCAAAATGAGAGGCCCTCAGAGATGTTTTGATTGTAATCCTTGCTAGGATGAGATTATTACTTTTGACACAAGCTTCTTCCTTCTTCTCTTGGAAAAAGTGGACTTTTCCTTGCCTCAATCTCACTTCCTTTCTTGAGGATGTTTTTTTCTTTGCTTTCTCCGTTCTCTTTTTTTTTAGAGCCCTCTCCTCTCATTTTTTCTTTTTTTTCCCTTCTTCTCAATAATGGCCCCCTCCTTATTTTCTCTTTTTTTTCTTTTTATTCCCTAGCTTCCCTATGCCCCTAAGCCTTCTAGCTCATCATAAGCCTCCCTAGCCTTTTTCTCTTTCCTAAAAATCTCTGTCTCACGCAAGAATCAAGTCTGAAGGCTAGGGCCCACCCCACTTGGCCACCATGGTTGCAACTGCATTTAATGTAGCTGTAAGTGGGTTGCCATAGAGATGACGCCTCTTCGATGAGGTGATCACCTCTATGATGAGGCGATTGCCTCATTAGCAACTGCCAAAGAGATGATCGCCTCATTGCACTAAGGCGATGCCCCTTTGGCCCAGGCCTGCTCTGGGCCAGGAGGGCTTGGGCTAAATTTTGGATAATTAGGATGGGTTTTGGGCTTTTTAGGCTTTGGGCTTTCAAGTCCACATTCCATTAGAGATTTAGGTTTTATTCTCATGTCCAAGTTTCACATTCTCATCATCAGGCTTGACAACGGGCTGATCAAACTAAGCATCCCTAATTTGTCCCCTAACATGGGCCGACCGAATCGGGTGTCTACAGTTTGCCCCCTGATTTTTCAAAAAATCAAATGCATGCAATGATAATTTTTCAAAAAATCACATGTACAACAACAATCAAACAATAAGATAAAAAACATACCTGACTCTCGGGTCTCACCCGAGAGATGAATCCTTTAATTCTAAAACGTGACCATGATCCTCGAGTTTTCATGGCCTGATTAGCCACTCATTAATATTTGATAAAGTATTCAAAGACTCTTAACCTCGGGTTTTCCTGGCTCGATTCTCACAATATTGAAACTCAATTCTCGGGTTTTCCTGACCCAATCCTCGCAACACTGAAACTTGATTCTCGAGTCTTCCTGGCTCGATCCTCACAATACTGAAACTTGATTCTTAGGTTTTCCTGGCCCGATCCTCGCAACACTGAAACTCAATTCTCGAGTTTTCTTGGCCCGATCCTCGCAACACTGAAACTCGATTCTCAGGTTTTCCTAGCCCGATCCTCACTGGGGATGTGGTTTTTAAAATTTCCTAGTATGATTATCACTCCTTCGAGGATATAGACTTCTGGGTTTTCCTAGCCCAGTTTTCATTCACTTCTGACTTCGGGGATACTACCTGAATAATCATTTCAATTTTTGAGCTTCAGGGATTCAAACCCAAACAACCATGTCTTTGAGCTTCAAGGATTCAAACCTGAACAGCCTTGTCCTTGATCTTCAGGGATTCAAACCCAAATAGCCCTCTTTTTTGAGCTTCGGGGATTCAAACCCAAACAGCCCTCTCTTTAAGCTTCGGGGATTCAAACCCGAATAACCCTTCCTTTTGAGCTTCGGGGATTCAAACCTGAATAGCCCTATCCTTGAGCTTCGGGGATTTAAACCCCAACAACCCTCTCTTTTGAGCTTCAAGGATTCAAGCCCGAACAACCCTCTCTGTTAACGGTATGGGTTTTCCTGGCCCACTCTTCCTGAAACTTCATCTCAAAAATCTCTACCTCTGAATTCTGCCTTCTTAGTATGCGATAATAACCATCATTTTCGTCCATCATTTTCCATTCATTCATTTCATTCATTTTTTTAGGAAAACCTACACCCTTGCCTGCCATAAAAATAACTTTTCTTTTGTCTTCATTCCCTTTTTTCTTTTGTCATCTTTCTTGTTCTCCTCTTTCCTCCTCTTGCACCTTTTGTATTCTCTGCATCTTTCCTCCTTTTACAGTTAATGTAGAATGAGAGAACACCCCCTGTGCCTAAGTGGGATCATATCCCACCTTTTATTAGTACTTCTAGGAGTCTGGGATTGACCCGTGAAGACTCGATTCCCCTTCTGGCAGACTTAGGGTCCCATATCTACTCATCTGCGTCTAGAGAAGTTAGTACCCTAAAATTTCCTATAAAATCATGTTGGGTCAGTGATTAATCTTGCATAATTATCATTTTAGGACATTATTTAATCAAACAAATATGAAATTTGTGTTTTAATTGCTAAAAATTAAAAATTGTCTCTGTTTGCGCCTCAAGAGGTGACTGCCTCTTTAATAAGGAGATTGTCTCATTGATGAGGCAATCGCCTCATCGATCAAATGATTGGCTTCTGTGAAGAGGCAATTGCTTGTCGCCCTTTCAAAGAGCTGATTGCCTCTTCTCTATGGTGAGGCGATCGCTTCATCAACAGAGCGAACGGCGCTATTTACATGTACATTCATTCTGAATTTCTTTCTGAAACCATAAAATGCATAAATTTCACTTCCCTATCTCTTTGTTTGTAGCATGATGCTCAGACATTCAAGGGTGCCAAAAATTTCTATGGAGCCCGGGTCTTTTATAGCGAATCGATCGATGAGCAGAATAATAAGATTCAGGAGACGGGGTTCCAGGACTTCATACTCTCGCTTCCATTTGAGCAAGGGCACATGGACTATCAGCCACTGCATGCCCTGATGGAGAGGTGGTTTGATACGACTCATACTTTCCACCTCCTTTTTAGTGAGCTTACTCTAGACCTAGTGTCGTTTGCCGCCATTACGAGGATTGTTTGTGTCGGGGATCCCGTTCCTTTTAATGTACACCAGCTGTCTCCGGATAAGGCTACATACATCGAGCGACTTTTGGGGATGACTCCTGACATGAAGGGGACTCATACCCTTAAGTTGGACTTGATCAGGAGTTTCTACACCCGAGAGAGGGCTGCAGCGATTACTACTCCCTATGAGATTGACTAGGTGGTAAGGGCCTTCTTGTTATATTTTCTCGATACCCACCTTTTTCACCGACACCGCCAGCTCCATCGACCTGATATTCCTGTCGGCTCTCCGGGATCTTGACCAGGTTCCCACATTCGATTGGGGTAGCTACGCTCTGGCATACTTGTACTGGAGTATGGACGAGGTGGTTCGAGGGGCTAGGAGATTCTGCAGCTTTTGGCATACTGTTATGGTACGTCATGATCCTTTTTTTTCCTTATCTTGTTCTGACCCCCATTATTTATATCAGTTTTCTCAACTTCTCCTGTATTTGTCTTCAGGTCTGGGCTTTAGAGCTAGAGCTACTTGTGGGCATTACACGAGTAGGGGACCACTTCCCAGCCCTCTACAGGTGAGGTGCCAGCCTCGTCATAAAGAAGTATCTTATGCGAGTTCACATCCATAAACAGCATTTGAACTCTCTGACACAGGATGCGGTACCTATAAAGCACAACCTTCCTTATTAGTAAATTATTTATATTTAACTCATTTACATATTGGCATATCCCTTCTCGCAGATTCGGAATGACTTGTGGGGGCCTAAGGATATTTGGACCATTGAGATGACTCACTCCAAGCCCTTAGCTCGGAAGAGGGCACTCCTCTATGCCCTGTGTATTAGGCTTGGTATTTGGGGGAGCGGGTCCTGAACTGGAGGGCAGGCGTTAGAGCGAGGCGAGTGCCCAGGTCTCCTCCTGACAGCATACTTTGGGCTTATGAGCTGGAGGGTGATAACCTCGCTCAGGTTTTTATAGGCTCACCAGCTTTGGATCACATAATTCATGTGAAGAGATGGTATGTGGAGTTCATCTGCACCCACCTTCTGCTAATGGTCCCCTTCTAGGCCGCTTCTACCTCTCAGGTATGTCCTTGTTGGCTTTTCTTTTCTTATGGATTGACTGCATTCTCAACATGTTTCTCCTATATTTGTTTTCAGGCTGCACCTGCTAAATCCATGGCCTCGGTTAGGTCCCGAGCATGGGAGAGAGAGCCCTTGAGGTGTCGACTGGATCCGGGCAAGGAGGAGACTTCTGCGGCTGGCAAGCAAGCCAGGCCAATTACTGCCCCCGATTCTGAGATCGTCCTAGGCAGCTTTATTCACATCCCCGACCCTTTAGCCCGATGTTGGGTTCCTTCTGGAGAGTTGTCATGTTAGTTCTTGACCTTGGATGAGAACTTGACCCCTGCATACACCCTTGGTGGTGCTACTCATGTAAGTTCTTTTCTTGACCTGCTTTCATTATGATTCTCAAACCAATTGTTAATTCTAACATTTATTTCAATAATGCAGATTCCTTTAGAGCAAGGCCTATACATGTATCGCACGATAGAGGCCCAGAGAGACTACATGCTAGAGATCACTGAGTAGTGAAGGGTAAGAACCTCTTTGTTTTCTACATGTATGCATGCTTGCATGGTTTACTAACCTACGCTTTGTCTAAACAGGATTAAGATGAGGCTAGCAGGGCGAGGATCGCCACTCTCGAGCATCAGATTAATGTATTTTAGATTGATGAGGATGACGAGGATGAAGATAGGAGTGGCAGCGGTGCTGGAGGAGAGGCTAACCTTGAGGGTACTGGATCAGATGCTTGATGTGTCAGGGTTGAAACTTGCGCAGTCTTTGAATAGTGAACATAAAATTTTAGTTTTTGATTTATAGACAGAATGTTTGCAGAATTCATCATTCTCCTTAATTAATTTTATTTCTTTGTTCTTCACATGTGAGCTAATTTCAATGATTACATATGTACCTGCCCTACTATATTCTAACTTGCACCTGTTTAGACTGCGTGATTCAAAGAAGTGTAACAACCCATACTGTTGATGAGGCAATCGCCTCATTGAGCTCTAGTGAAGAGGCGATCGCGTATTGTTGCTGAGGTGGCACCTCATTGATGAGGTGATCGGCTCATCGATGAGGTGATCGCCTTAGTAGCAGGCAGTCCTATCCCTTTAAGAACCCACATTCTTGTGTTCAACCCACTTCTTGAGTTCCCTTCATCCCTAACCTCACATTTCTCTCTTTAAGCACCTTTAAAAGTTATAATCATGACTGAATAGAGTCTGAGGCTGCTACAACTGATCTTGAAAGGTCTAGATAATAAATCTTGGACTAGATTATAACCTTTTCACCTTTCGGTCTTCAAATCACTTTATACTAGGAGAATTAACTTCCCTTTTCTCTATGCCATGGTTCAGTTTTAGGATCCCCATAAACATGTTTTCCAGTTCAACACAATAGAAATATATCCCCTGTCAGAGGAATTCAAGGCAATTCTCAGCCATCATATGGATTCTTCTTGTCGACTTGTGGTTCCTGACCTTGAAAACCTAGATTCTCACTCCATTTAGTAATAAATGGCACGTATGTTCAACCTTCCACCCTCGGTGTTCTTTTCACTATATCTCCAATTCAAAAATCAAACTAGAGTCCTTCCTTGAGGTCACCATGAATGTGGATAAAGAAGAAACTTATTGGCCCCACATGTTAGCCCTTTGTTTGCACGCTCAATTTTTACTGGTTTCTCCCTTAGGGCACTACGATACAAAGATCCTTTCCATCCTTGATCAAGTGGAGTCAGGGTTCAATCCCTTCCCTCTCATCTTAGCAGAAACTATCATAAGATTGGATGACTTCACGAAGACGAGACGATTCTTAGGAAGTCCATTCCTGTTGGAGGTAAGTTTCCTGTTGTCCCTTCCTTAACTTCTAACTATCATATTGTCTGTATCTAATCATTTGTAATTCCGCAGATGTGGTTTTATGAAAAGTTAGGCCTGATCGAAACTCCTCAAGACATCAGATGCTACAAGGCAAAGCATTACCGAACAAGGAAATTACATCCCATCCCTGTAGACATTCACGGCTGGCTATCAATGTTCCCTGATACACTGATCTGCTGGATGTGCCCCTGGTCGGGGTTGCAGCATGTGACCATTCAGTCTTATACATATTATGTCCCAGTTGCCGGTTTCCATTTTGCCATTTTCTATAATCTAGCCCACCTCTGCTGCCAAGACGGTCATAAATAACTGATTGTGGAGCCTGTTCATGAGTTCGAGCCAGTACCCCCTTTCTTAAAATTTTCTAGACCACATGGTGGCAACTTAGCCTCGAAGAGTCATTGAAAGAAATTTAAGCTACGATGGAGATTAGACTACCGTTGATCATTACAAAGCGTGGGTTTGTTTACAATAGATAGAAAGAGATGAATTTATTAAATACAAAAGGACAAGAGAGCTAAAAATGTTAAATTTACAGGGTAGGCAATAAAAGAAGAGAAAATAAAATTAGCTTATGAAATGAAGTCGTCATTTGCCTTTTGTTAGATGTAATTTTCCTTTTTTACTAGTTAAATAGCTTATAATGGACACATTATGCAATGTTTAACAATAATTAAAGAAATCCATTTCATTTCATTTAAGCACAAAACATATATATATGTCACTTCTGGTAAATCTCATGTTATTAGTTTGTTTGCCCTTACAAGTTTTCCAACTAATCATTTTATGCCTCTCTCTCTCCTTTTACATGTCCTTAACTTTTGCCTGGATCGCCTCTTTTGAGGTTTTCAATCTAGTAGGACTTTTTCTTTTTTTTTTCTTTTTAGTCTCTAACTTTTGCCTAGACAGCCTCTTTTTGAGGTTTTCTCCCTAGCAAGACTTTTTACAGAAAGTATTTCTTGAGCTTGTCTAGGTTGATCGGTGAACTCATTTCCCTCCATGTCAGATAAAATGGCAGCGCCTTTTGAAAATAAC
Organism: Mallotus nudiflorus; assembly: GCA_947683625.1. Taxonomy (NCBI): domain Eukaryota; kingdom Viridiplantae; phylum Streptophyta; class Magnoliopsida; order Malpighiales; family Euphorbiaceae; genus Mallotus; species Mallotus nudiflorus. The sequence continues at coordinate 24,943 of CANTUR010001611.1, forward strand.
TTCTTTACCAGATATGGTCCCTCCCAGTTGGGTTTAAACTTTCCTCGAAGATCGATCATGATTGATTTTGTAAGTTTCAACACCAAATCCCCTTCTCGGATCTTGCTTGGCTTGATTTTCTTATTATAGGCATGAGCTATTCTTTTCTGATACAGCTGAGAATGATATATAGCCTTCATCCTCTTTTCATCCAGTAATGTCAACTGAGCCAACTAACTTTTGACCCATTGATACTCAGGGAGTTTAGATTCCAAAAGGACTCTCAATGACTTTATCTTAACCTCTACCGGTAAAATAGCCTCACACCCATATACTAAAGAGTACAGAGTGACTCCTGTAAAACTTCTAGCAGTGGTTCAGTACCCCCACAATGCAAATTATAAGTAATCAGCCCATTCTCGATAATTTTCTAGCATCTTAGCCAGGATCTTTTTTACATTCTTATTTGCCACTTCCATTGCCTCATTTACCTGTTGCCTATATGGAGATGATTTATGGTGCACAATCTTATAGTCTTTCAGCAGTGTGGCTATTTCTACTCGAAATTGAACGCCATTGTTTGTAACTATGTGGTGCAACAATCCATATCTGTAGATTATGTTCTTTTCAATGAACCTCGACATCTGCGTCGACCCTACGGTAGTATAGGATTCAACATCAACCCATTTGGAGAAGTAATCGATAGCCACAATGATATATCGATGGCCATTAGTTTCTTTTGGCCTTACCTCTCCTATGATGTCAATCCCCTATACAGCAAACGGCCAAGGAGAAGTCATTCCTTGAAGCTCTATAGATGGTAAGTGGCTAACATCACCATAAGTTTGACAATTGTGACATTTCTTCACAAATCTAACACAATTTACCTCTATGATGAGCCAAAAGTACCCCTGGTGGGCTATTTTCTTTGCCAAAGCGGTTCCATTCATGTGTGGCCCACACACCCCTTCACGAATCGCTTCCATAAGCTTCCGGGCTTCATCCTTATCAACACACCTGAGGTGTACCCCGACTGGCATTCTTTTGTATGACATCCCATTATGGCTTATGAACTGTCGAGATAACTTTTGTAGGGATATTCTTTCTTTCTTATCAGTGTCATTTGGAAACTGCCCAGTTTCCAAATATCTTTATAAATCATATAACCAAGGTTTCTCAGTGGCATCAACTGGCATTACTCTCATCTCTTCATAACAGGGGACTCGAGACTTCATGAGAATTAAGGGCCTGGCTTCTGGTTGTTTCCCACTTTCCCACATGGAGGCTAGTGTGGCTAAGGCATCAGCTACCTAGTTTCCTTCCCTTGGCAAATGGACAAATTTACACCGAGTAAAGGAGCACAGGATGGTGGCCACGTATTCCCAGTACAACCGTAATCTGTCTTCTTTTATCTCCCATTCTTTGGTGGCTTATTTTATAACTAGCATTGAATCCCCATAGACGGTAACATTTTCTGCCCTCGCACTGCGCAATGCTTCTAAACCAAAGATGCAGGCTTCGTATTCTTCTTGGTTATTGGTTGCTTCAAACTCAAGTCTTTTTGCCATCGAGATTATTTTTCCTTCTGGCGTAACCAAAATTACCCCTATTCCTGCCCCTTTGTTGTTGACAGCTCCATCAAAGTACACTTCCCAACCTTGTATCTCCATCGCCCCTAGATGCTCGTCGGGAAACTCCACCTTCTATTCTTGGTCATCATCCACTCGGTTTTATGCCAAGAAGTCTACTACTACTCTTCCTTTCACTATTTTTTGGCTATATACTCTATGTCAAATTCTATGAGTAAAATGAGCCACCTAGCCAATTTTCCTATAAGAGATGGGGTCTGTTGGAGGTACCTAAGGGGATCGTGTTTAGAAATCGCCTGCACTTTATAAGACTAAAAATAGTATCAGAGTTTTTTCGTCACCCAAATTATTGCTAGGCATGTTTTCTCCACCAAACTATAAGTAGTTTCATAGGGTATAAGCTTCTTACTCAAGTAATACACAACATGCTCTATTTTCTTTTCACCTTCATGTGCCAACATTGCCCCTATTGCATCTTCCTCAATTGCTAGATACAGAGTTAAGGCTTTACCCGGTCTCGGTAGTTGTAAGATAGGAGGATTCATCAGATAATCCTTGATAGTTTTAAAGGCTTGTTGACATCTTTCATCCCACATAACAGGTTGGTCTTTCTTTAGAAGCTTAAAGATGGGATTGCAGATGGCTGTTAATTTGGCTATAAATCTGTTGATATACTATAAATGCCCTAGAAACCCTAAAACCTCTTTTTCATTCCTTGGTGCAGGCATATCCCTGATTGCTCTGATCTTATCTGGATCCACTTTTATTCCTTTTTGGCTAACAATGTGTCCCAGCAATTTCCCAGATGTGACCCTAAAAACACACTTTTTCAGGTTCAGTCTAAGATTATACTTTTCTGCTCTAGCCAGAAACTTGTCTAGCACTTCAAAATGCCCTTCCCTAGTTGCAGACTTTACCATCATATCATCCATATACACTTCTACCTCTTTATGGATCATGTTGTGTAGCAAGGCAATTGCCATCCTCTGATAAGTGGCCCCTGCATTTTTCAACCTAAAAGGCATCACTCGATAACAGTACAGTCCCCATTCGGTGATGAAAGATGTCTTCAATTTATCTATTACTATCATCATGATTTGATTGTACCTCAAAATTTCATCCATGAAAGAGTACATCGCATTGGAGGCCGCACTATTAATTAACGTATCAATGTGCGATAGCGAAAAATCATCCTTGGGGCAGGCTTTATTCAAATCTCAGTAGTCTATACACACTCTGACCCTTCCATCCTTCTTAGGAATAAGAACTATATTTGCTAACCACTGAGTGTCCTCTACCACTTCTAGGAACTTTGCCTTCAATTGCTTTTCGACCTCTTCCTTAACCAAGAGAGCCCATTTTGGCCTTAACCTTCTTTGCTTCTGCTTTGTTGGCATTATATGAGGGTATGTAGGGATCCTATGTTCTGAGATCTCCCTGTCGATTCTGGGCATGTCTTCGTAACCCCAAGCAAATACTTTCTGTCTTTTTTTTAAGATTTCTTTCATTTTTTCTCTCTCACCAAGTTAAAGCAGAAGCAAGCAATATATTTTTAGGATTATCATCTATGCCTAAATTAAATGATTTAGTTTACGTGGAATTAATGTTAAACATATGCATGAAATGATCATCACAAATAGAATAACCATTAGGAAACACATCACACAAATAAGCAAACTCAGACTTTATTGCATTCACTTTTGAAAAGAAAAGATCGTCAGTCTCAAACAGAGAAGCAAAAGAAACATCAAAGTCACTATAAGGGGTATCTATGATGGATTTGAGGATGTAGGTTTTAAAGTCAAGGTCTTTGCTTTGATCATCAATGCCTTTCTGCTCTGAGGTAGCTTTATCCTTCTTAAACTCCTCTTCAGCCAGTACCAGCTCCTTAGTAAGGGCTTTCTCAACAACAGCTCCCTCGGCTTTATTCACAAATTCAGCAAAAATCTAGAACCCCGTGATAACTCCCCCAGCCATCAGGAGAGGTTCTGGAGTCCCACTATATGGGTGCCCGGTACCTTCCTTTATAAAGATTTCCTACAAAGTTTTCTTTCTATTCATGGTCTCCTTTTTCCTTTTCTTTAAACTGGTCCCACATACTCATCTCTTTCCCAGCTCTGTCAGCCTCATTGAACCCTAACCCGTACTTCAAAATAAGTACTTTTTTTCCCACAAACTCTGAAGGTCCACTCTGATTTTTCCCCAATCCCATGCTGGGCAAAAATTTCATATTGCACATCATTCTTAGAACCTTTTCATCCATCTCATCCTCATAGATCACACAAACTTCAAAACTAGGGCTAAGGGAAATCTCCTTAAGGATCAACTTTAGTGCGGCTATGGCGACTTCAGTTTCATCTGAGATGGTGACAACCCTTCCTTCATATGGAAATTTAATCTTTTGATGAACAGTGGATGGAACGCCACCTAGAGGGTGAAACCATGGCCTCCTTAATAAAATGGAAAATGTTATCGGGATATCAATCACATGCAAGTCAACCTAGACTTCTATAGGTCCTATTTTAACCAATGCCCTGAAAGTTCCTTCCACAGATATCTTGGTGTCATCATAAGCCTTGATAACTACCTCAGAAGGCTTTATGTCGGCCACCGTCAACCGTAGCTTCTACAGAATCTTCAATGGACACATATTGATGGCAGAACCATTATCGACCATCACACAACAAGTCATCTTCCCTTTTACCTCGGCTTTGATAAACAGATCTTTGTTGTGATCCCTCCCTTCCAGAGGCAAATCATCATTAGAAAATGTTATCATCCCTTAAGGAGTTTCTATTAGTGACTGGACCATTTACTCTGGAGTAGAATTAGTGGAAATCTTTTTCTAATCTAGTGCTAGGACCATGGCTACCCTGTGATCCCTAGAATGCATGAGTAATTCCCAAACACTGGCAATAGTCTCTTTACTTTGTTTTATCTCCTTTCCCTTCTCTGCACATTCTGCCTTTTCGGGCCCAGCCTTGGCAACCTCAGTTTCTTTTTTCTTTTCTTTGACCTTCCCTATAGACTGACTTGGCTCACACCCCCCATTATCTCGCAGGTCAACATGTTCTTTGCCCTCATCATCGGAACTCTATATGTCCAAGACGTGCACATATAACTCCATGGGTTATTTGTTTAGTTTCAGGTTTTCAGGTTTGGTTTTTAGGGAATTGTGAGAGATACATCAATGAAGGAGTTTAGGACTTGCTCTTCTGTTAGGCTAGGGTTAACCATTAGAATGGGTGCATTTGGTGGCGGTACATTTTGGTAATTGGGTAATGGGTTGGTTTGTGTGTTTGGTTTTCTATTTTCTAGGTTGGTAATTTTGCCTGAGTCTATTAAGTCTTAGATTTCATGCTTTAACCGAGCACAACTATCTGTGTCATGCCCGATGGTATGATGAAATTTACAGAAAAGGTTTGGGTTGGCTCCGGGCAAGGGTTGTTGTGAAGCTAAAGGCCATAGCAGGTTCTTCTCAATGAGCTTATCAAGGACTTTGGACATAGGACGTCCCAGATTTGAAAATCTTTAAGGCTGTCTAACTGCACTGACTTGTACATTATTGCTTGATGGTCGAATAGCATGAATCTAAACATTACTGATTGAGCTGGCCCCCTCTTTGCCCCCAGATCCTCTTCCAAAGAATTTTTTCTCTTAAGCCAAATTTGACTCTTTCTGGACCTCAAATCTATACAGTTCTTCAAAGTTCTTAATTCCTAGATCCTTCAATTTCCTAAACAATGTTGGAACACACCCTTCTATTGCCATGACTAACTGGTCGGACTCAGCAGGCCTATGCCTCATCAAGGACAACTTTCCCCTCCAATGAGTCAAGTAGTCAGCAAAAGGCTCGTTAAAGCTCTGTTTGGTATTTTGCATGTCTCTCAAGGACACCTCTAGTTGAACATTAAGACCGTATTGCTTGACAAAAATGGCACATAATTCTTTCTAATCTAACTGAACATGTGGTTCCAAGGCATAATACCAATGGATTGTCACTCCCTCTAATGAAATAGGGAACTACTCGATAATTTGGCTCACAGTAGCCATCATGTATGTTACATACTGCATCAAATGCAAATAGGGATCCTCGGCACCAGTATACTTCTTCATGTCTGGGAATTTAAACTTACAAGGTAGCAATTCATCACCCTTTTCTAGATTCAGATCATAATCTAGAGGAGCGACCATACCCTTCTCCTTCATCATCACCTGCATTTGGTTCATCACTTTGGTCATATTCTTAGCCTACTCAGTCTGACCCACATCCTCGATTAGGATGACATTTCTTTGATTCATCGAATTTGCCAACACTTTCATATAATCTTCTTCCCTCCCTCTAATCGGTATTTCCTCATCGAGATCCACCGGATCGATTGGCAGTGCATTAAGTGGCTGTGTTAGCTGACCCTCTCTGATGAGCTTAGTAATTTCCCCCATCATTTCTCTCATCATAGCCCGGGTTTCTGTCATTACTTCTTCTTTCAACAGTGCCCCAAATGCTTCTAGATCGAACCCTCCTGCCATTCCTATTTTTGAATTTCTGAGCAAACGACCTAAACTAGCTCGGACCCACCATGTTAAGCATGAAGGATCTATAGTGCTGCAAGATAGTAGGTTAGAATGATGCATGACATGTATGCATGATATGTAAGTTTGTTTAAAAATTTGAGAAACAAAAGGTCATAAACAAAAAGATATACAAGATCAAAACATGAAACTTAAACGTGCAAACTTTCGCTCTTATTTCTCCCACACACATATTCAATGGTGAGTATCTTATCCTAGGATTATTGGCCTGGGTTTTAATTATCAGTGGGGAATAATAAAACTGACGTATGCAAGAAAACTCTCAAAATGATTCAAATAAGTAATGGTTCCTTTAAATAAAGCCCGAGTTTACTTTATATGAGCAAAAATCCTTAGCACCATAAACTCACTTGTTAAGGCCCATTTGAAATGGGTTATGAGTAGGCATGAGAGGCCTTTGTTTACTAGTTTGTTTATAATGGGCTTTGGTTAGACATGAGGGCCTATTTCACTTTGGACTGTTTATTGATGGGCTCAAGATTTATTTTAAGGGTCCATTATATGGCATAATACACATGCATATGGGAAAATTCCTAAGGATAGTTACTAGGTCATTATATGGACTTGAGTCTTGGGTAAAAAGTCTTTGGCTCCCACAATGATATACATCCATATACGTCTCCCCACTCAAGGGTCAAACAACATAATTTAGTACGTGCCATGAGTGACAATAATTAAATATTCCACCACCAGGTTTGAGTGAAACGTAGGTAGTGAAGTACTGACTATTATCGGATTTATTTGGGACTGAAGTGCTCATTATATGCAAAATGTGTAGTGAATGCATAAATACAGGAAGAAATAAGAAAATAATTAAAGATGATAAAATGCAAAATACTGGAATCAGCTTCTCTATCCTTAGTGGAGTCGCCATTGTAGGCGGTGGGGTTTAGCGCGCGCCCAAGTGTTTGGCGATCACGGCACTGTGTGGGCTCGAGGCCCACTAGGAAATACAATATAGGTCTTGGGCCTATTTGGAGATGGAGTCGCCACCTGGATAAAAGCCGAGACATACTGTACAACAACTAGATCCCATGGAGGTTCCTAAAAGCCGTCATCAGAGATTGGGTTCGGAAACTGGGTATGAGCGTTTGAATGCTCACCCAACCTTGCGCTTGGCCTCTTTTTATGTTTTGTGTTTTATTACCATTTAATTATTTAATTATTTCCTCATTTACATTCAAAGTTGTACTTGCCTTCATTTACTTTCCAAATTTTATAGTTAAGTCCGAGTTTACACATTAATCTAATTTCATGCTTTTGAGTCCCAACATTCAACAAAATAAAATAAATAATAATTTACAACCATACATTCAAAATCAAATGGGGAAAGGGATTAAGGATTACAACACTTTTTAGATCAAATAAAAAAATAATATACAGAAAATAAACTAAATATAAACCAAAAATAAATTGTTAAAATAATATAAATGCAGTACTATAAAAGGGATAACTAGCAAATGTGACTACTCAATGATGAAAATCATCAAGTAATTCCTGTAAATAACCCATAGTTAGTCCTTCCTTTAAAAAAAATGAAATCACATACAACAATATTTATAAAAAGACTCTAAAAAGGGGTTCTTACATTATAAACTAAAGAAAGCATCAAACAAATAAGATGAACATCATCATGCAATGATACAAACGTGTTTAAGGTCAAAAGGGGACATACCGAAGTGGACATTATGACAAATGCCAATAAAAAATGAAACAGAAAGCAGACTAAACCTGTCAATGTGGCAATCGCCTCATTGATGAGGCAACACCTCATAAACAGGGATCCCTATGTCTCTGAGTAAAAAAAGCATAAAACACACATACAACAGGGAGACTTCCTAGGGGCCTATCAATGGGGCGATTGCCTCATTGACAAGTAAGAGGCGTCGCCTAATCAACAAGTCGGTTCCGACTCTCAAATGTTCAAACTTCTACCTTAAGTAACAATACATGCATATACATACTCTATAATCATCAAACTACAACTGCATGCAAAAGTATTCAAAGATCATGTCAATAAAGTGGGATATTAAGCAAGATAAACTAGAAATATACCTAAAATACACTAATAGCTTAGTCACGCACAAGCAAGAACACACATACTGAAGAACATGTTAAGTTTGAGTGCAAGTTTTCTATCAAAATGAGAGGCCCTCAGAGATGTTTTAATTATAATCCTTGCTAGTACGAGATTTCTACTTTTGACACAAGCTTCTTCCTTCTTCTCTTGGAAAAAGTGGACTTTTCCTTGCCTCAATCTCACCTCCTTTCTTGAGGATGTTTTTTTCTTTGCTTTCTCTGTTCTCTTTTTTTCAAAGCCCCATCCTATCCTTTTTTCTTTCTTTTTTTCCTTCTTCTCAATAATGGCCCCCTCCTTCTTTTCTCTTTTTTTTTTCTTTTTATTCCTTAACTTCCCCATGCCCCTAAGCCTTCTAGCTCATCATAAGCCTCCCTAGCCTTTTTCTTTTCCACAAAAATCTCTGTCTCATACAAGAATCAGGTCTAGAGGTTAGGGCCCACCCCACTTGGCCACCATGGTTGCAACTGCAAGTGGGCTACCATAGAGGCGGCGCCTCTTCGATGAGGCGATCGCCTATTAGCAGTTGCCAAAGAGGTGATTGCCTCATTACACTAAGGCGATGCCCTTTTGGCCCGAGCTTGCTCTGGTCCAGGCGGGCTTAGGTTAAATTTTGGATAATTGGGTTAGGTTTTAGGCTTTTTAGGCTTTGGGTTTTCAAGTCCACATTCCATTAGAGATTCAGGTTTTATTCTCATGTCCAAGTTTCACATTCTCATCATCGGGCTTGACAACGGGCCAATCAAACTAAGCATCCCTAATTCATCCCCTAACACGGTCCGACCGAATCTGGTGTCTACATATATTAACCTTATATTTACTAAAAATAAATGTAAAATATCCTCGCTAAAATTATTCATTGAATTCAAAATATAAATTAAATATGCTATCATAAATTGCTTTAGCTACAACAATAATAAACATATAGCTATTTTGTTTCCGATTTTGTTATAAAAGCTAAGCAATTTATTTAAGCTATAAAATAATAATAAGTTGACGTTCGTTAAAACTTATTTATGAAAAAAAATGTCAATTTATATAAGATAGTGAATATATTTAGAAACACAACAATACGTAGATTTATATGCAATATAAATTCAAAACCTTGCTATATAATTAACCACTCACTTGAGCTTGTTGACACAATACACTAACTAGATTGGACAGTTCTATGCCCTACTACTTTATTCGGGTCAGTTCCTAAAATAAAAATTACAAGCATTTAATGAAATTCTAATATACTATCTAAATCTATTCAACAAGGCAAAGAAGAAATAAGAATACTAGATATATGAACATCTAACAAAATTTCGACAAACTTCAGATTTCCCAAAAAATCTAAACATTAAAGTAATAAAGAGATCATTCCCTTTATTATTATTGTTGTTGTTGTTATTATTATCATTTTTATTATAATCATTATATATATATATATATATAACATAGTTCAGAGACCTTAAGCCACTCGACTCGACCAACTAAAGAGGAGCTTTGCTTACTCGAAGAGTTTTGGGACTATGCAATGCTTTCCAAAACTGAATAGGCACGAGCGGAACTAAAAAGCTCAAAATAGAACTAATAAGGAGATGGGTCCGAAGGATTTTCAACTTAAGTCAAAAGGACAATATGAAGGAGACAGAAAAAAAACTTACTCGGGAACTTTTAGATCACACACCATACAAAGAGCAAAAAGAGACCATCCAGTATGATGAGTTGGACCCTACTAAAGAGTCTTAGCATCATACGAGGGCTTCACTTCCAATCTCAAGAGATGGGTTCATATCCTAAAACTTAACTCCGTGTGACTCTCCAGCTTGTGTTCACTAACTGAAATGATCTGTCATCCAAGCTAACTGCACTAAGACCGTAACGACATCTAAAAGAAAGACCCCAAGATATGCTTCCAAGGATAATATAGGTTGTTCCAACAATGTTTGATAGATTACACACTACAAGAAAAGGGAAGGGCTTTTCCGAGACAAAATGGTAAAGCAATCAGCTCTAGAAAGCAAGGCATGAGCGACTGGTCCTGCAACGACTTCCTTGTCCTACATGTCAAAATAGAAAAGGAAAGGAAGGACTTTATTAAGGAGCCTGCCAACCACCCTTATTTTGAAAGTCGGGCATCCACAAGTTGAAAGCGGGTTAGTAGAATAAAGCCTAAGTCATATATATAATGGATGCACTCTAATTGTATTCCAAACATTATATTAAATCCTTACACTAATAATCAAATTTTGGTTGGTATTTCTTTGTCTCAATACTGAGACATTATGAACAAATTCTTGTGGTGAAACTCCTCCCATCAAAAAGAGAATTGAGTATTCAGGTCACAAGTCCACTTAATCCATAATTATGATTATTATTATAAATTAATGGACAACTTTACCCACGTTACCCAATTAATCTAGACCTAGTGAGTGATATTCCCGTTCATCTCTATAGTGTAAGTCTCAATACACGACCTCACAAACCGTTTAAAATTTTACATTGAATCCTTCCAAAGTTCACAAGGTTACAAGGAATTTGAAAAAAAAAAAAAACAATTCAAATTACAACAGAAATATAACATAACAATAACAAATAAAAGTAAATTGATGAGAACCCAAAGATGATGAAGGACGAAAATCCAACACACAACAAGCCCAAACTATAAGAAACAATTCTCACTATCAATTATAATTCCAAAGAAAGAACCTGATAGACAACAAATGAAAGAATGATTTGGGGTGAACGAATCCCCAACAAACAAGAACAGAAATCTCCATAATTAACCAAAATTTTAAATCAGCTTGCAGCCTGCACAATTACAAAGAAAGAATTGAAACATTTAATATCCAGAAATCAACTACAAAGAAAGGAAAATGGAAATCTGGCTCGAGATTGTGTTTGGAAACATAAGATAATATCCAAAACCAACACCAACGTCAAACAAAGAAGATAGCATATGAATTCCAAACCAAATTGATTGAGCAAAAGGGGAGAGAATCAATCCGTAGTCAAGAGAAGAAGATGAAGAAGATAGAATTGACAGAACACACAAAAATTCACTTACTGATCGCAAGTCCTTCACGTTCTTTAGTCTCTCTCGTTGTCTGCTCTGTTTTTTTTTTTTTCTCACTATGATTACTTATCTTCTCTATTCTCCCTTTTCTTCTCCAATTGACAACTCATACTTCCCCTGTTCTTATCTCTAATTTTCTCTCTTCAGTCCCTAAGCTTCTCTCTATTCTTTCTTTAATCTCTTTATTCATAATTATTTACACTTTTAATTCGTTGTAGAACAGGGATATGATATATTTTCTTGGGAATTCTTTTTTGATGTGCAGTATAGGATTGAATGATCCATGAGTATAATTTATTAAACCGACCGGACTTAAAATTTCTTTTGAACTGTAAATGTGTTCAGTAGCTTATTGTTCTTTTTGAATCCTGATCATTTCCTGAGGAGCACTGGTTCTTTATATTGTTGGGATTTTATTGCCTGATGCACATTTTCTTTGGATGTCTTGTGATGTGTCTGCTGTGATTTGTATCTGTCTGCATTATGCACCACTTTTGCCAAGTTCTTGAAAGAATGCTGCAGAGATTTATGTTAATTTTAGAATCACTTATCTTAGATTTTAACTTTCAATGCAGGATGTCGACGGAAGCACCTTTTCGACCACGAGAGAAGCTGATTGAGAAGCAGAAATATTTCCATAGCATCCAGAAGCACACATATTTGAAAGGACCTTATGATAAGATTACCTCTGTTGCCATTCCTTTAGCTTTGGTAGGCACTTCGTTATACCTTATTGTGAAATGCTAATAGTTTTATTGGTTCTACACATAAAATAAGCTTAATATCATATTAAAGTATTAATAATATACCTTTCAATTATGTTTTCAGGGACGTGGGATCTAATATGTCTCATGGAATTGGGAAGAAAGAACGAAGAAGCTTCCTATTCAATGATGGACATCAAGTTTTCTGCGCGTATTTTAAATCATCATTTGCTTTTGCACATGAACTAGTTTTTTTTTTTTTTTTTTGTTCAGTGCCTCCAATAAATGCATAGTTGCGGAGCGCAGATGTTCTAGCTACCGATGGAATTTGAGACTTCACTTTTGATGGCATTATTTTCCAAGTTTTATTATTGCATCATTGAATTTCAAGATCAACAAATTTGCTTAGACATGGTCCTTATGTTAAACTGTTTTGATTTTGTATTGTGGGATATAAGATTGTACAGCCTTACTGCGCTGGTTGCATGCACATGCACTTCCAGTAGGTGCCACATTAGAGAGGGCGCTTATTCAGGGTTTCTGGGTCTTAGCGCATGTGAGCTTCAGCTAGTGAGATGGGAGGCCAGGCAAGGCGATTCATATGTTCAATTGGATTAAATACTCATTATTAAACAACATTGGTACTTTAGGTGCACGGTCTTTTTGTAGCTTACCATAAGACATTGCGCATTTGCATATAGAGCCTATATGGGCTGGCAAATTAGCAATAAGTACATGAACTAATAGTGATGACCATATTGCATTAACAGCGAACATAAGAATCTGAGGTTTATAAGCACAACCATACAAAAAGGAATTAAAGCAGCAATATTGTACGTATTTTTGCCTAGTTTTACACAGATATTATTTCGTCCAAAAGTTAAACAGATGTTATTATTTTGTTCCAAAAAACAGACAAAGACCAACAATAGAGATAAAATATGGAATCATTTTGCCTAGCTATGCCATCCTGCAAGAACCTCATGTTACTGTTAGGTAAATTTATGTCACCATCTCTAAAGGAAAATAAGAAAGAAGAAAAAGAACTCATCTCTAAAGGAAAATAAGAAAGAAGAAAAAGAACTCTTACCTGTTATTGATCCGTTCCAGGAATTCATGTTCTTTATCTACAGATACGAACTCCAAGAAGAGTACTCTTGATCAAATACAGTTCTTTAGCAACGTGCCCCATATTCATTCTATCTTTTGGCAGCTCATTCGAACATGCTACTCCAACTCTAAATGCTGCAATCAAGCATTCTTTCTCCTTTGCGCTCATTTGGCTTAAGTGCCTCTGGTTATTTGTTTCTTCAGATGCTGCAAGAGTTGGAACCATAATCAGCGGAAGTCTTTCTGGCAATGCATTCTTCACAAAGATGTGGAGATTTGAACCATTTTGAAACATTTCATCTGTTGGCTTTCTTCCTGAGAACAACTCTAACATGAGGATCCCAAAACTATAGACATCCCCCTCCTTTGACGCCACTCCTCCTATTCCATACTCTGCAGTAAATACAATTTGGCCTGTTAAAGTGTAAAGATCAATAAACATATTCGTTATGCTTCTTTAAGACTGTTGGCACCCATTATTCCCTGAAGGAGCACCCCCACATCGGACTGATGCATTCATAATTTTTTTTTTTTTGGAGTATTGGTCAATTCAGGTTCATTTATAAGAGTTTAGTATAGTTGTTACCTGGAGGAGCGTAGCCGATAGTCCCTTTTATTCCAGTTGAGCTTATTTGACTCTGAGATGCATCACTGGAGGTCAGGAAGAGTTTAGACAAACCAAAATCACTTACATGAGCAACCATGTTGTCATCAAGGAGAATATTGCTTGGCTTCAAATCACAATGAATGATTGGACATTCGCAGAGGTCATGAAGATAATGCATTGCAGATGCCACGTTGATTGCAATATCCAACCTCTCAAGGAAATTCAAGCTTCTTATTTCATTGTTGTTATCATCATTGGCCTTATGCAACCACTTCTCCAGGCTTCCATTCTCCATGAGCTCAAAAATTAGAGCTTTGAATTCATTACCTTTGTTATCCAAGCTAGAGCAGTAGGTTAAAAGCTTAACAATATTCCGATGCCGAACATTCCTGAGTGCTTTGCATTCTGCAATGAAACTCCTGGAAGCATCCTTTTCTTCAAGTTTGAGAACCTTAATAGCTACTAATTTTCCTGCTCGATTGAGAAATCCTTTATAAACAGCACCAAAGCCCCCGGATCCTATTAAACAGTTGGAAGAGAATCTGTTTGTTGCCTGATAAAGATCCCAATATGAAACCTTTACAAGGCAGTCCTCCATTAAGGGTGAAGCACTAGAATTCTGTTGCAGTTTTCTTCTCCTTAAAGCAAAAAGAAAGACTACAATGAGCAAAAACACGAACAGGATTGCGCACATGATTATGACTACGAGCTTTGCAGCATGGTTCTTGTGCTTCATCATGTTGGACTGACATTTTGGCAGATGAAGTTGTGGCACACCTCCACAAAGCTTATTGTTGCCAACTAGGGACAGTGCACTTGCATTTCTGAAGACCCCTGTTGTTGGAATCTCACCCTGGAGATTGTTGAAGGAAAGATTCAAATATAATAGAGTTGGAAGGGTCTGCAGATTCTGTGGGATTGCTCCAGTAAGATTGTTTCTTGAAAGATCCAATTTCTGAAGACCTCTCAAAGAAGCAAAAGCTGAAGGGACAGATCCCTGGAAGGAATTTTCTTGCATGTATAAATATTCCAAGCTCGAGCAATCACCAAGCACACTAGGAATGTCTCCTGAAAGCCTGTTTTCAGAAACATCCAGTGTGTTCAAACTTATTAGTTTCCCTATTTCCACTGGTAGGCTACCTGTGAATGAGTTGTGGGATAAGTTAACAAAAACTAAGGTGGAAAATCCTGATAGCTTATCTGGTATACTTCCACTAAGAAGATTATCTGATATGTCAAACCTCTGTAAGTTCTTGCAGTTGGAAATGCTAGAGGGGATGTTTCCTTCCAATTTGTTATGCGACAGGGAGAGAGAAAACAACTGAGTAAGATTAACTACAGAGGATGGAACTCGACCCGACAAACGGTTTGACTCAAAGGACAATACTTGAAGTTTCTGTAGCTTCTCAAAAAAGGGTGGAATGGTACCTGTGAGATGGTTGTTATCTAGCGTTAACCAAATCAAGTTGACGAGATTCTCTAGTGCTGTAGGAATGGTTCCAGTTATCTGATTGCCCCCTAGATATAATCTGCTCAATTGAGTTGACAAATTTCCTATGGAAACTGGCAAAACACCGCCAAAATTGTTTATAGCCAAATTCAGATATTCCAGGTTGGAACAATTTTTCAAGAAAAGCCAGTCGTTTGTGGAGTTACTTCCTAAATGATTATGGTCAAGTCCTAACCTTTGTAGACTCTTTAGATTTCCGAGATTGGTTGGAACTTGCCCAGTAAACTTATTTGAAGTAAGTTGAAAGTAATGCAGTTGAGAAGCATTGGACAATGATTCAGGAATCGTCCCTGACAAATTATTTTCACCAGCAAAGAATTTTTGCAGATTTGGGAGAGCAAGGCCCATGTTCTCTGGCAGAGTTCCATGGAGTTGGTTCATTGTAAATGCAAGGGTCTTGACAGATGAAATGTTTAGAAGAGATGGAGGGATGTTACCAGATAGATGATTGACTGAGACACCAAAAAGTTCTAAACTTGTTTGCCTGCCAAATTCATTCGGAATATTGCCTACTAAATTGTTCCATATTGCAGAAAAGAAGACAAGCGCTGTAAGGTTGGCAAGAGAAACTGGAATTCGTCCTGTCAGATTGTTGACACTTAGTTGTAGGTGTTCAAGTTTCGCCAAACTGCCAAGCTCGGATGGGATTTTTCCGCTCAAATTGTTGCATTGTAAGATGATTATCCTGAGTTTTGAACAGCGGCTCAAGTTTGCTGGAATTTCACCCTCCAACATTGTATTATTGTGGAGGCCTAACTCTTGCAGACGATGTAGATTGCCGAGTTGCGGTGGAATTTGGCCACTGAAACTGTTGTTGTGGAGGTCAAGGACTTTAAGGAAGCTCAAGTTGCCAATATGTGGCGGTATGGATCCCATCAACTTGTGGCTTTGCAGGACCAAAGATGCAATCCTGTGATGGCGGGGACTGCATGTGATTCCAAACCATTTGCAAAATGGGACAGAATCATTCCAAGAGTTTAGCACTCCGAATGGATCACTGGTGATCCCTTGCTTAAATTTTAGCAAAGCAAGCCGATCGGTTTCGTTTCCAGCTGCTGAAGCATTAGTGTGTTGGAAATTGAAGATGATTGAGAAGATAAGAATGAACAGTTGAGTGTGGAAGAGTGGTGGGTAATTTATCTTCATTTGGCTGGAAACGGCAGTGGCACAAGTGCTTGCCAAGTGGGTGTAAATTTTTAATGAGGAGTTGCAGGGCAGCATGTATACTAGGTTAGTGATCATTTCACTATCTTGTAGCCGGCAATATAGACTGAAAGAGAAGAGTTGGATGAGGGTAATGATTCATGTGTTGGTGGGATTAAATTTTGTCCTCACATTGGGCCCGCAACATGAAATTAAATGGATAAAAAGCAAAAACTAAAAAAATTAATTTGGCAATTTAGGTGCATGTTTGTTTGTTTTTTGGTTTTGT
The DNA here is from genome assembly GCA_947683625.1 of Mallotus nudiflorus. NCBI lineage: Eukaryota > Viridiplantae > Streptophyta > Magnoliopsida > Malpighiales > Euphorbiaceae > Mallotus > Mallotus nudiflorus. The sequence goes on from CANTUR010001611.1 coordinate 41,608, forward strand.
TTTGTTTTTTTCCTTTTTTTTCTCACTATCAAGATATTAAACTTTACTGTACATAAATTTTATATTTTATTTCTCAAAGAATATTATAATTTATAAATATTACTTTTCCAATTAGATAATATATTTTTAAAATTAAAATTTAACATATTAAATAATATGAAATTAAACAAACTAAAACATTTAGCATATAAATATTAGATTCAATAGTTTTTTTTTTTACAAACTATTTATCATAATAAATTACACCATAAAATATAACAAATTTTCATACAAGTAAACTCTCCACCTACAATTATTATTTATTTTCCCATTAAACAAAAGGTATACCTATAGATTAGTGGTTTAATGAGATTTAATGGGATGGTTTTAAAGATAAAATTAAAAATTTAAATTAAACGTTGGATTCATATTATATTTAAATTAAATTAAATTATTATTGCATCAGAATTATTGTTTATGGTTTAATTATATTTCATTATAATAAGTTATTAATTTTTGGTAAGTTCTTGAAAGAATGCTGCAGAGATATATGTTAATGTTAGAATCACTTATCTTAGATTTTAACTTCCAATGCAGGATGTGGAAGGAAGCACCTTTTCCAGAGCATCCAGAAACACACATATTTGAAAGGACCTTATGACAAGATAACCTCTGTTGTTATTTGAGACTTCACTTTCGACGGCTTTATTTTCTAAGTTTTAATATTGCATCATTGAATCTCAACATCGATAAATTTGCTTAGACATAGTCCTTATGTTAAACTATTTTGATTTTGTATTGTTAGAGATAAGTAGGTGCCACTTTAATGAGGGTGCTTATATATTTCAGGGTTCCTCGGTGTATGTAAGCTTCAGCTAGAGGAATGAGAGGCGAGGCGAGGCAATTCTCATTTGCATATGTTAAATTGAATTAAATATTGTTTTACAAGTAGTTAAAGTGGTAAAATAGGATTAGTTATTCAATTTTAAGAATTAAATAGTTTAGAAAGTTAATTTTGGAAATTATTGCACTTGAAAATAAGTTTAGAATTTAACTTATTTCGTCAAACCTATACACTAACACAAGTAACTATCATAAGTTGCACGGGAAGCTTTATCTTAATTCACCGGGGTATTGCTTTTGTTTTTATTTATTTATAGAAAAGCTTTATAAAAAATTCTATTCTAAATTTTGAGTCAATTATCAATTAAATTTTATTTTAAAAGTTATTTCAATTTGCTACTTTAATTTTAAAAATTATGTTAATTTTATTCAATTTTATTTAAAAGATGTAATTATATTTTAAAAATTACTTTTTGATTTCTAGAAAATAAATTTAACAATTATTAAATTTTTTATCCATATCCTCTTCTTCTTATAAGAAAAAAATAAAATATAAGAAAATAATTTTAATTTCTAAATTTTTCATAATTTTTTTAACTTTTTCACTAAAATATTTAAAATTATAATTATCTTAAAATCTACTTCTTAACTTTCAACCGTATTATTTAAAAATATTTCTAATAGGGATCAAGTAAAAAAAGTATGAAATAAAAAAAAAAGTGAATTTTGAGATATTAAAAATATTATCTAAGAATATTAAAAAATATATATATTTCTAAAAACTTTAAATAAAAAATTATAATTTTATTATTATTTATAGTGATAGTTAAAAGTGATTACTTTGTATTTTTATTTCTATTAGTTTATATAATAAATTGATTTACAAGTTATACATTTTTTTTTATGTTTTTTTATTGATACATAAAAAGTTAAAAATTTATGTAAAAATTAGAATTAAAATTTTTAAATTTATTTTAAAAGTGGTAAAATTAGAAATTGAGAATATTTTTATAATTTTATTTTTTTAAAAAAATTGAATAACTATCATATTTATCTTAGAAATTTAAAAGTAATTTTTAAAAATACAGTTAGATCCTCATATAAAATTGAATAAAATTTTATTATTTTAAAATTAAATTATAATATTATTTCTATAAATATTATTTGTATAATTATGTAATATATTTTTTGATTTAAATTTTAACATATTACATACTATGAAATTATATAATTTAAAAAATTAGCATATAAATATTAGATTGAATATATATATATATATATATATATATATATATATATATATATATATATATATATTTGTTTTTACAAACTATCTATTATAATAAATTACATCATAAAATCTAACAAATTTTCAAACAAGTAAAGTCTCTACTTACAATTATCATTTCTTTTCCCATTAAAAAAATGTAACTATAGATTGGTGGGTTAATGAGGTTTAATTGCAATCGCTTTAAAGATAAAATTATAAATTAAATTAAACATTCAATTTATAGCTATATTTAAATTAAATTATTATTAGATTAAAATTACAGTTTGTGATTTAATTTAATTTAATTAAATCCCACTATATTTGTATAAAATAACATATCTAAAAAAATATTATTTATTTTTATTTAAATGATTTAATAACAAATTTAAATTGTTTATACCAAAGCCAGAACATGGATGGTTATTTTTTCAAACTAAATTTCTTACAATATGGTCCCATGTCAGATGATAACATGGAATAACGGTGTTATTGTATAATTTTTCTGCGTGTACACAAAGGTTATGGTCATTTGACTATCTTATCCCCTTGTAGCCGGCTATATACTCGGGTTTTAAGCATTTAAAAATATTTTATTATATGATATTAAAATTTAAAAATAAAACTGTAAATTATGAAACATTTTATATAAAAATATAAGATGATGATAGATGTAGCAGTCTGCTACAGTAATTTGGTGCCTCAAATACGAGGGCTTATTTATGGGGAGGATCATTATGGGGAGAGCAAAATATTTTTATAATTTCATAGATTTCGTGACAGCACTGTTGTTGTTGAGGCCTGTAATATAAATCATTAGAGAAAAATATATATAGAAGGGAATTTATTGTCTTTCTAACAAGCTTTATGATTTTTTTTTAACTATATAATTGTAGACTCCCAATTCAATCGAACTGTAAATGTTTGGTTTGATCGGTCCACAATAAACTCCGATGATGAAAATATGCGAAACTTGAATGCAAGAGAAAAGCCGAAAATGTTCTTGAGAATGGATCCAATGACCTAAACTCATCAAACCTAACCCAAGCCCGCTTTGGCCCAAAGGCCCAATTCAGGGCTAGGATTGAAGAGGCAATGCCCCATCGAAGAGCCATCGCTTGAGTGGCTGCCACTTTGATGAAGTAACACCTTATCGAAAAGGCGCTGCCTCTTTGACAGTCACTTGCAGTAGCATTAAATGTAGGCATGGCAATGGTGGGCAAGTGGAGTAAATCCCACACCTTATAGGCCTGAATGTTGCATGAAAATAAGACTTTTTGGTAAAAAAGGATGAGAAAAAAGGGAGTAATGATTGAGAGTGAAAAAGGAATGTCTTGTCTATGCGTAGGGGACTTAAAAAGGGGAATAGGCAAGAGAAAAGGGAGGTTAGCAATTTGGAACAAGGGGTCCTTAAAAAGGAGGAAGAAAAGGGGAGGACCATTAGCAACTCTAAAAAAAAAAACTTGAAAAAAAAAGAGAGGAGAGCTCTGGAAAAAAAAAGTTCTTGAAGAAGAAGAAGAAGAAGACAGCAAAGGAATTCATTTTCTTAAAGAAAGAAAGGGAAAAATCTTGTATTCAAGTAAAGCTTAAGATCGAAACCAACCTTTGAGGGCAAACTACTTTGGAAAACAAGTTTCACAATCAGTAATAGTATATATTTCTTCTAAATTTTGAGTGATATAAATCTTGAGTTACATATAGTTGTAAAGGTCAAGTTAGTTTCCTTATTTGTTTTAGATTTTCTACTTGTTTTTTGTCATATTCATGGTATGATCACTTAAACTACAACAAATAGTCACTAGTATTTAGTTATTTGCATGAAGAGTTGCTTTGTTTGAAAGTTAAGAGATCCAACATTTGTTATTTTGTTTGTTAATCGGGCAACAACTTTCAAAGAGGCTCCACCCCTTTGTCTTAAGGCAAAATTAAATCACCTCAATGACTAGAGGCAACACCTTATTGATGAAACATCGTCACATAAATAGAGTCAAGCACATTTTTTTTAGCTCTTGATTTTAAGCCTGTTTGCATGATTTAATTGTTCTAAGTGCTTTTATATCTTCATGTTGTTAGCTCCTTTTCATGTAATTGTTCTGTTATCATGCTTGAATAAAAATGTTCGTGGATTGGTCTTTTTCTTTTACTTATGTGTATTTGGCATTATTTACAACTAACTGTATAGTTTCATTGTGTAGAGTTTTTTTTTTATCCTTATGGAGGTTAATTTTATGATTTATTGTAGAGAGCCTCAGGATAGCTCATGGTCATCAATTAAGTATTCCCTTTTTGAAGTTTCTTTATATTTACTTGCTTAAAAGGTAGTTTATTTTTGGTTTAGTTTCAGTTTATTTTACTCATTCTTGCACCAAGTGTTACAATATTTAATCCCTTCTCCCCATTTTATTCAGATGTACTATTTTGTGGAATTTTGTGATGAATATTGGGACATATAATGTATGAAATTGAACTGATGTGCAAACTTGGGCTTAAACATAAAATTCGATAATTGTTTAAAGGAAATTACAATTCACACGTCAATAAAGAAACAATTGAATAATAAAAAGTAATAAAATATAAAACACAAATGGATGCCAACTACAAAGTTGGGTGGATATTCCAAAAGCTCATATCCAGTTTCTAAACCCATTCTCTGATTATGGCTTTTGGGAAACTTTGTGGGATCCAGTTGTTATATAGTGTGTCTCAACTTTTATCCAAGTGACAACTCCTTCTCCAATATAAGCTTTAAGCTTATTTTGTATTTTCTAATAGATCTCGAGCTCATACAGTATCGTGGTTACCAAATATTTGAATACACGCTAAATCCCGCCGACTACAATAGCAATTTAAAACAATGTCATGATAAATTGATATGACATCTAACGCATTATGCGAGATTTATTTCTTAAAATTAATTTTATTAATTACTTATCTTTATAATGCATATTAAAAGAAACTATTGTAAAAAAATAAATATTAGGATATCACTTTTTTTTAATAGCTATCTTTTTCTTTTGTTTTTTTTTTTCATGCAAACCCTTTCAAGATCAATAATCATTTTATAACCGACCATATAAAAATTAAAAAATAAATCATCTAAACTATATATAATTTAAATGGAGTTTTGAATTTGTCTATTTGTAAACTAAGTCAACCAAAAGTATTGAAATACGTATTCGATTTTTAAATTTTGAAGAAATTTACATTCAATGAAATATGTAAAATAATTTATGAGAGTTTTTTACATCAATGATACCTTAATTTTGTCCTATATTTCACTTTGATACTAAATTTTTTTTTAGTTATTGAAATTTTATTTTTGTTTTAGGTTAAAGTGTATCAAATATATTCATTCAAATTTAACGTACGTGACAGTCAAAATAAACGTATTCTTAGTATATTCACCATGAGAGCATCCTTATAAGCAATCTAATCATCTTGTGGATCTTAAAAAATAAATTACTAAAGAGAGCAAAATTGTAAATGAGAAAACAAAATTATTTTTTAGAGCCCATAAGATGATTAGACTATTTAATTGGATATTTACGTGGTAAATATATTAAAACTATACTTATTATGGTTGTCACATATGCTAAATTTGATCGAATATATTTAAGATACTTTAATCTGAAATAAAAATAAAACTTCAGTAACTTAAAAGAAAACAACTAAAAAACTGGTATCAAAATGAAATATAGGCAAAATTAAAGTATAATTGGTACAATCCCAATCTATGATGCACGAGAACTTTGACTTTAGTTGGTTTGTTGTTTTGGGTTTCCCTCTAGAAAAAATCTCTTATGCATAAAAACTTTAACAAATATACGTTTTTACATTTTAAAATGTTTTAATAATAAAAATAGACTAAAATATGTGTAATTTATTTTAGGGTTATTTACAAACAAAATCACGATTTTTAGTAATTTTTGCAATTTTAACCAAACATTTTAATTTTAAAAAAATAAAACATGACCTTTTAATTTTTTACAACTTGAAACATGGAAACAAAATCCTGTGAATGGAGGCTTGTGTATCAAGCTTTTTAAGTCCTCTTGTTCCATGTCAGCATCACTTAGCTACACTTAGATACTTACCGTTTCAAACAAAAACGTTGCGTTTTATTAGAGAGGGAAAATAAAACATAAAAAAAATATATGTTACCTTCTTCAGCAACGAACAATGGGGTGGACACTGCACATTTGCCTTCTTTTATGAGTTGAATTTGCTTCTGCTTAGGAACCTCATTCCAAAGAAGCCTCAACCTTAGGAGATCAAGCAAGTGCAACTTAGTTAACTTCAACATATACCTAGAAACTCCGCCAGCATTTCGCTGTTCTACAATGCCAAACACTTGCTCAACTGAATCGTAATTTCTAACCTCAAGCTGCCCCAAATTATTCATTAATGGCAGCAGATTGGATGGAACAGAGCAAGTGGAATACATAAACTCGTCTACCACTAACAATGAACTTAGTTAGTTAGGTAGGTAATGTGAGCTTTGATTTTGGGTTAATTGCAGATGTTCTTTAAGCTTGATAATGAGCTGAAGATTTCGATTGGGTTTTCAATTTAAGGATTAGGGTTTTTCATGTTCAGTATTTAATGGAGCTAAAGATTTCCATTTTTTTTATTATAAATGAGAGTTGAGAGAGTAAGTAATTCAGTTGTAGGGAAATTTTTTTAATTAAAACAGAGGGTATGGGGTGAAATGATGTGTATTAGATGTGTAAATAAGTGATGCTAATATAGAAATTTTGTTCAAAAGAAACCTAACACGTAAGTTTCCGTTCACTGAATTTTGTTTCTGTGTTTTGAATTGCAAAAAATTAAAAAAGGTTATATTATTTTGCTAAAACTGAAATATTTGGTTAAAATTACAAAAACTACTAAAAGTCATAATTTTTTTTAAATAATTTTTTATTTTATTTTAAATTTTATAAAGATGAATTTTTATGGAACCACGTAGCAAATTTCAAGAAAAATCTCCTTTTATAATTGATACAATTGATGTGGCTGTGGTTTTAGATTTGAGTGACAAAAGATTAAAAGTCCTGTTTTAAAATTTTCTACCCCAAATTACAAGTTGTTCTTGACTTTTGATGCTTTGGGGATGACCCAAATAAAATGGGACTACTTTTGAGAGGATGTTTTTGCTTATTAAAATTTTATTGAGTTTTTACTAATTAAATTCGGTTTAAATAATACTCTTTAAATAGTTTTTTAAAATGTTATATATTATTATATTATTCATAATTTTAATTATCGAACTTAAAACTTTATTTTTGAAATCTTAACGTAATAGTCAATTAATTTGCATCTCGATTACTATCCCTGTATGGTTAATTGGATAAAAAAGTAACTATTTTTGCAGTGTTAAAGAGAGTTGAGTTACTAGACTTCATTAATGGTGTTTGCTTGGTGGGTGATATATAGCATTCACTATAGGCTAGTGATAGACTGACTGAAGTGGATCGAAGACTTAGTTCTTTAAAATTTCAACACCAAATTACAAGTTCTAGTTGACTCATGATGTTTAGGTCATCATGAGTCAGCTAGTGCACATCAAAAACTAATTTTTATTTTATTTTCTAGCTTAATTAAAGGTATTGAATTCAAATTTTGAATATATAATTATTTTAAAATTTTTGAAATAAATTTTTAAATCAAATATAAATTAATTATATCTTACAGAATATGGTTTGTACCAAATATATATATTTTTTAAAATTTCAACACCAATTTTCAAAAAACAAAAAAAATCAACACCAAATTGCAATCTAATTAACTCATGATGACCCAAACAAAATGGAATCTTTCGTGCGCATTAATTAGTGCACACTAATTTTCAAAAAGAAAAAAAAAATCAACACCAAATTACAAATTCTAATTTGCCAAAAAAAATCAACACCAAATTACAATCTAATTGACTCATGATTACCCAAACAAAATCGAATCTTTCGTTCGCATTAACTAGTGCACATCAAGAACTAATTTTTTATTTTGCCAGGTAAAATTACACCCGACTATTATATATATATATATATATATATATATATATATATATATACACCCACTAAACCACCCAAAGAACCAAAGGGTATAACACAACAGTGGAAGAGAGGCACTCCAAAGAAAGAAAATGCAACAATGCAATAGAATAAACAATGAATTTCGCATAGTTTCTAGTGTGCAGGGTATAGTACAGAGTATACATTCTGCTATTTAAGTAATATATGTAAAAATGAATTAGACAATTAAATTAAAAAAAAATTAACTTACTGAAAGCTTGTGTGTTTTATTATCTTTAAGCAAAGAAATTTTATAACTTATTATAACAACTATGTATTTCACAAATGAATAAAATTTTATTTGACTCGTGATATATAGTAAATAAATAATTAAATATATTATTATAATTATTATTATCATCAAATAAAAGTTTTAAAAATACTAATAGTGTTATTTATTTATATAACAATTTGATACTGCAAGAGTTGGATTCGTAATCTGTGCAAGTCTTTCTGGCAATGCATTCATCATAAAGATGTGCAGATTTGAACCATTTTCAAACATTTCATCTGTTGGCCTTATTCCTGAGCACAACTCTAACATGAGGATCCCAAAACTATAAATATCCCTCTTTTGATGCCACTCCTCCCATTTCGTACTCTGCATTAAATACAATTTGGCATGTTAAAATGTAACAAATTTGGCATGATATTCACTATGCTTCTTTCAATACTGTTGGCACCAAAGATAGTAGTCATAATCACCTGCGCAAAGCTTATAGTTGCCAACCACATGGACAATGCAATTGCATTTTTTAAGACTCCTTTTGTTGGAATCTCACCCTCGAGATCGTTGTAGGAAAGATTCAAATATATTAGAAATGGAAGTGTCTGTAGATTCTGTGGGATTGCTTCAGTAAGATTGTTTCTTGAAAGATCCAATTCTTGAAGGCCTTTGAGAGGAGCAAAACTTGAAGGGATGGATCCATTGAAATAATTTTCTTGCATATATAGATATTCCAAGCTTAAGCAATCACCCACCATACTATGAATGTCTCCTGAAAGCCTGTTTCCTGGAACATCCAGTGTGTTTAAAGTTATCAGCTTCCCTATTTCCACAGGTAGATTACTTGTGAATGAGTTATGGGATAAGTTAACAGAAACTAAGGTAGAAAGTCCTGGCAGCTTGTCTGGTATACTTCCATTAAGAAGATTATCAGATATGTCAAACATCTGCATTTTCTTGCAGTTGAAAATGCTAGTGGGATGCTTCTTTCCAATTTGTTTTGTAACAAAGAGAGAAAAATCAACTGAGTGAGATTAGGATGTCGGAATTGAACCCGACAAATGGTTTGACTCAAAGGACAATAATCGTAGTTTCTGTAACTTCTCAAAAATGGGCATAATGGTACCTATGAGAAGGTTGTAATCTAAGCCTAACAAGATCAAGATGACAAGATTACCTAGAGCTATAGGAATATTTCTAAATAACGTATTGGCCTGCCCCCCATATAGAATTTGGTCAATTTAATAGACAAATTTCCTATGGAAACAGGCAAAACACTACCAAAATTGTTGTCTGCTAAATCCAACACTACCAGGTTGGTACCATTTTTCAAGAAAAGCTAGTCATTTGTCGAGATACTACCTAAATGATTGATGCCAAGTTGTAACCGTTGTAGACTCTTTAGATTGCCAAGATTGCTCCGAACTTGCCCGGTTAACTTATTTAAAATGAGATTAAGTACTTGCAGTTGAGAAGCATTAGACAATTATTCAGGAATCGTCCCTGACAAATTATTTCCACCAGCAAAGAATTCTTGCAGATTTAGGAGAGCAGGGCCCATACTCTCTGGCAGAGTTCAATGAAGTTGGTTCGCTATAAATGAAATGGTTTTGACAGATGAAATAGTTAGTATAGTTGTGACAATAAAATATTCACAGTTTATTTGAATATTTACCTTTTAGCAATATATTAAATAAATTTATTACTAAAAGTTAATAATATATGTTACAAATTTAATTATTACATATATCATAACATGATATTTTAAATTATTAAATTTATTTTAAAATATACAGTATTAATAAATATTTTAAATTCTTATATATTATGATTAATTTGTGTAATTTAATTTTAGTGTTGTATATGATTATTTATTTATCTATTAATATTATCATTATTATTATTTGTAAATAGTATTAATTTATTTTATCATAAATATTTTAATATGTAGAGAAATTATTTGAAAATGATTATTTATTTAAAAATATTATTATTATTATGTAAAATTATTTGTTTTTTTCCTATTTATTTTTTAAAAAAACATATAAAGAAAAAAAAAATTTATCTTTCCTTCCCTCCCTCTCTTTCCTCTCCCCCTCCCCTTTCCTTCCTATTCTTCTTCTTCTTCTTCCTGTGTGAAAACGCAGAATGTAATGACCTAATATTTTAAATAATATAAAATTATTTTAGGATATGCAGTATTAATAAAATTTTAAATTTTATTTATATATTACCATGAGTTGTGTATATTATCCATTTATTTTATTCTAAATATTTTATTTACGTAAAATAATTAATTTGTGAGTTTTATTATTTAAAGTATTCAAACTCATTTCACTACTATTATTTTTAAAGGTAATATTATTATTATTATTATTATAATATAATGTGCATGTGTGTGTGTTAGTGTATGTATATGTATGTATGTGACAAGTGTTAAAGTTAAGTGTATATATATATATATATATATATGTATAAAGTGGAATGCAACAGTTTTTTTTTTCCGGGTGGTTTCTTTTCTTTTTCTTCTTTCTTCCCATTTTCTTCTACCTATTGCCTTCCGCCATTGTAGCACCACCAAGCTTCATCAGTCGCCGCCTGAACCACCACCAAGCTCTCCACCTTCCTCCTCTCCCTTCCCATCGCCTATAGGGAGCTCTAATCGCAAGTTTTTTTACAAGAAACCGTGGATAATTACTGTAGCATCAAAATTTTTTGGGTGGATTTAGCTTGTGTTTTTGGGCTCTTTTGACTCCTCTCGACGTGCATGTCTCAATTCTCAAGTCGTTTCAACTTTATAACATCCGGATTGTGAGTTTTCTTCAATTTTAGATTATGTCCATTTTAGGTTTTATTTTTTTAAAGCTTATTCTTGTTTGATTCTTGAGAATTCCCTTAAGAAATGTTGTTATATGCAACTTAATCTTCCTAAATATATTTTTAGTTTATTTTTTTAATTAATTTGTTTTATGGGTATTTTTTAATATTTTAATATTAAAATTGAATTTTTGATAATTATGTTAATTAATTATTTTGGATGGAAATTTGAGTTAATTAGTGTTATTAATTTTAGTTAATAATTTTAGAATTTATAAAATAATTTTTAGTGATTTTATATAATTTTTGAGAAATTCTTAGTATTATGTGAATATTGGAATTATAGGTTAATTGTGTAGTTGAAAATATAGTTAAACAATATATTTTAAATGATTTTGGAATAATAATTGGTATTAAAATAATTTTTATAAATTATTTAATATTTTTAACTAATTAATACTAATTTTTGAAAATTATATTCAAATAAGAAATTATTTACTATTTTGGTGATTAAATGGATTTTTAATTACTTTTATTATGTATTTAAACTATTTGAGTGTGTAAAAATTAATTTTACTATTTTATGTTGAATTATTGAAAAATTAGATTTTTATTAGTATTATTTTATTATTTGAGATTTTTATTTAATTATTGTGAAAATAATGATATTTAGTGTTTTGGTGTTTAAATAAATTATATTCTGACATTTTAATTATTTTTGTTGACTTTTAAGGATTTTAATATATTTTTTAATTAATATTTATTTTTATTGTATATTGTGAACCTTGGTAGGAAATTGTGTAGTTCGGAGTCCCAACCTGAGGTGTTGAACTATTGTATTGTTAGAAGTGTATTTTTTCTTGTAGGATCGACTCTATTTTTGTAAAGAGATGTCCATTTTATAGAGGAGGGTATGCCAATTTTTCGGTAGAATTCTCATAAAACGTGATATCGGGTCGATCATGAATTTCTGTGTTTATCCGAGTTTTGAATTCTTATATCGAGTCTTCTTTAGAATTTTTAGAAGTATAAATAATAAATTTATTCTGATTTTATTAATTTTTTTTTTCTAGCTATGCCGAGACCGAGGCCTATCAGACCAGACCTGTCGAGTCAATCTCGATGAACCCAAACTTATAAGTTATTATTCTATATATACATTGCATATAGAATACATGCTTTTGAGAATCCATGTTTTTATTATGTTTTGATATGAATTATTTCATTAAATGAATAAGTATATGTTTGGTATACTTTCAGTATATTTTTGTATATTTCAATATATACACGGCATATGCATTTAATTTATTCTTAAAATGTATTCAAGTATATTTTGGTATATTTATGGTTGACTTTGGATTATATGTAGCATATATACTTGAAATATATTTAGTATATTTTCGACATATTTTTGGTATATTCTTTTATATTGTATGCCATTTTACTTAATTATGCATGTATTTATTTATTTTTCATAAATATACCATTTTATTCAAAGGATATCAATAGAGTGAGCTACACTAGGACTGTGTACATACCCATTCGTTAGTCTTTAGAGTCAATATTGTGAGAATTATTTAAGGTGAAATTAATTATTATAAATATTATGAACTTAGTGAGTGAATATTGTGGTTGCTGGAGCTCGGTTGACCTAGTGTCTCGGGGCCAATCACACTAACAGTGAAACTGAAGGAACTTTGTTGACTTAGTATCTCGGGAGCCAGTCTACTGTCCAAAAAGGAATAAGAGAATTTATTTGAAATTAAGTAAGTCTGCATGACTAGTGAGATATTTGTTTGAGGTTACGAATGTTATTAGGGTTCTATTTGATGTTTCACTTAAATTAATGTTTTCTGTATTTGTTATATATAAAAAGTGAATTTTAGCATCTCTGTGAAATGCCTGTATATATTATATATATACTGATGCTTGGTTGCATATGACATTAGGAGATGCGTGTATTCACTCAATGAGGTCTAACCCTATCTCAACCATTTTTTTTAGAAAAGTCTTCTTCTTCAAACCTCAACAGTAGACCTTTACACTGATCTTCTTCATCTCTGGCTAGTTTAAGCAAATTTAATCTTTGAACTTTTATTATATTCTAGAAAACTACAGTAGTAGTGTTATTGTATTAGTAGTGTTGTTTCAGTTTGAGACTTTGTATTAAAATATTGTATGAATTTTTTATTTATGAAATGACATTTATATATTTATTTTTATATCAATTTAAATTTTTAATTTTGCCAAATTTTTATTTTATTTATTGCATGTTTTTATTTTTTTAAGGCTTGCTACGAGTTTCGGATTCAAAAAAATTTTTGCTTCCTAGTGCCGGTCATGACTTCCTAGTTTGGGTTGTGACAAAGTTGGTATTAGAGCCTAGGTTTAGTGTTATGGATCTATGCTAGTAGAGTTGTGTTTTCTTTGAAACTACTGTAGTTAAATTAGGTTCGACTATGTCTTTGAAAAGTCTTCATTACTTTTTGAAATTTCACGTAATCGTTAGGGTGTTTATTTATTATCTGTTTACTGTCTATGATTGTCTGAATTATCTATTTTTCTTATATTCTTTTCTATTTTGGCGAGCTTAAGTTGCTCCATCGGTCGATAAGATAAATGACAGAGAGTCTTTTAAGGATGAGGTTATACCCCATAAGCAGTCAGCTTGGCGTAGGGGTAGAGGTGGATCCAAAGGGCCAGATGATCGCCGTAGATAACGGGAACAACAGAATGAGGAGCTTGTGGCTCAGGATTTTGATGATGCTATCCATGCACCAAGAGTTCTACAAGGTGCAGTGTTAATACCTCCGACTGTACCGCAGATACGACCTCTATTTTAGTAGAGAACTCAAAATGTGTCAATTCTGTGTATATTCCATGTTTTGAATCTTGTTGATTTATACGTCTTTTCAAGTGAGGTGAATGCAAATTGCTTTTACTGTAGAGACAATATATATTGCTAAACAGTCCTTTCAAGTTAAAGTTGTGATTCCAGTTTCAGCCCTACTACACCTATCTAGTATAGGGGTAGGTCAAAGGTAGTTGTAACTTAAAGGCCATAACAGTTATTGTAAAAGGTACAAGTAGCCTTTGAACTCGAACTTGTAGCATTATGGCCAGGATAGCCAAGGTTAATGAGGCCTTTATAACACTTAACCAAGTATGACAATTATTTTGAATATGATTTGATAAAGGAATTAGAAGATGTTTAATGCGGACGCAACACTTTTGTACTCTTTAATGGTGAAGTTGTTAGTTTTTAACTACAGCACATGATTGGAGTTTAAAGAATGATTTCTAAGATACTTCCATTAACCTTTAAGGAGGGATAGTTACACGTGGCACTATTGTATAAAGTAAGAGAAAAGTGGTTAGTTGAGAAGAATACCTTTGAACTCTTCAATCTGTCGTGTCATGTTGTAGATGTGATACTATATAAGAGGAGGCTAGTAGAACTATATATTGCAAAATTAAGTTCAATATGTTAGCATCCGAGCTGAGAACTGAAATTTAGAGAGTTATTCGCATATTTATTCCTTCTGGGTGTAATTGACTTGATGTGATTTTAAGGATGGATTTTTTTATGATCCATGGTATGGATTGGTTATCTCAGTACTATACTATTATGGATTGTCAGAGTGAAGAAGTGATTTTCAGAATTCCTGATGATGAAGAGTTTAAGTTTATGGGTGACTAAAGTTCTACACCTCAAAATCTCATCTCTACTATCATGGCTAGGAAGATGCTGAGGAAGGGTTGTCAGGGATATTTGGCATTAGTCAGGGATACTTTAGTGGAGAAGTTGTCTCTCACAGATGTTCCAGTTGCCTATGAGTTTCCTAATATTTTCTTTGAGGAGTTACCAGGTTTGCCACCTCCCAAAGAGATTAAATTCTATATAGATGTGGTTCTAGGTATAACTCCTATTTCTATGCCACCCTACAGAATGGCTATTATAGAGTTGAAGGAGTTAAAGGAATTGAAGGAGCAATGGCAAGATCTATTAAATAAGGGTTTTATTAGACCTAGTTTTTCTCTTTGGGGTGCACTAGTTTTGTTTGTGAAGAAGAAGGATGGTACACTGAGACTATGCATTGATTACAGAGAGCTGAATAAGGTGATAATGAAGAACAAGTATCATCTCCAGAGGATAGATGATCTGTTTGATCAACTTCAAGGTGTATAGTTCTTTTCCAAGATTGACTTGAGGTCAGGCTATCATTAGTTATGGATCAGTGAAGCCAATGTTCCTAACACGACATTATGCAGTCGATATAGACATTATGAGTTTTTAGTGATGTCTTTCAAGTTAACTAATGCACCAGCTGCTTTCATAGATCTGATGAATAGGGTATTCAAACCGTATATGGATCAGTTTATGGTAGTCTTTATTGATGATATATAGGTGTATTTAAAGAGTATGGAAGAGCACGTATATCACTTGAGGACAGTACTGCAGACACTGAGAGTACATCAACTTTATGCTAAATTCTCGAAGTCTGATTTCTGATTAGAGAGTGTTGCATTCCTTGGACACGTAGTGTCTAAAGATGGTATTCAGGTTGATCCACATAAGATTGAGGCAGTGTCTGAGTAGCCCAGACTGACGATAGTCATGGAGATTTAGAGTTTTTTAGGTTTTGCTAAGTATTATAGGAGATTCATGCAGGATTTCTCTAGAATTGAAACTTCTATGACTCTCTTGACTTAGAAGAATGTGAAATTTATATGGTCAGATGCTTGTGAGAATAATTTTCAGTTGCTGAAGGAGAAATTGACCACAGCTCTAGTTCTGACCTTGCCTAATGGAGAAGATAAATTCATTGTGTATTGTGATGTCTTTAGAGTTAGCCTAGGTTGTGTGTTGATGCAGAATGGTAGGGTAGTAGTTTATGCTTCAAGGCAGTTGAAGAAGCATGAACAAAATTATCCTACTCACAACTTTAAGATGGTTGTAGTGATATTTGCTCTCAAGATTTGGAGAAATTATTTGTTTGGGGTGACTTGTGAGATTTTCACAAATCATAAGAGCCTTAAGTACATTTTCTAGCAGAGAAACTTGAACTTGAGGCAGAGAAGATGTTTAGAACTTTTGAAGGATTATAATTGCAATATTCTTTATCATCTAGGCAAAGCTAATGTGGTAGCAAATGCTTTGAGTAGGAAGTCTTCGGGCAGTCTTGCTCATATTAGTATAGAGAGGAGACCGTTGATCTAAGAGTTGCATGAGTTAGTGGATCAGGGTCTGATAATGAAGATAAGCAGATCAAGTGGACTATTAGCTCAGTTCAAGATTTGATCAGTATTAAGAGATAGGATTAAGATAGCTTAAGGCCGAGATCCTATTCTAGTAGAGCTTAAGGAGAATGTTCATGCAGGGAAGTTCACTGATTTCACACTCGATGATAAAGGAATTTTATGGATTAGTGGTAGATTGTGTGTTCCTGATGTGGATAATTTGGGAGAAGAGATCCTTGAGGAAGTGCATTCTATAGCCTACAATGTACATCCAGATGTTACTAAGATGTACTATAACATCAGAGATTTGTACTGGTGGGATGGATTGAAAAAGGATATAGCTAATTATATTGCTAAGTGTTTGACATGTTAGCAGGTAAAAGTTGAACATCAGAAGCCTTCTAAGAAGCTTCAGCCTCTTCCTATTCCTGAGTGGAAGTGGGAAAGAATTACTATAGATTTTGTGGTAGGGTTACCTCGTTCTAAGGATGGATATGATTCCATTTGGGTGATTGTGGATAGGTTAACCAAGTCTGCTCATTTCTTGCCTGTGAAAGCCACTTATTCTATAGCTAAGTTGGCAAAGTTGTATGTTAAGCATATTGTGTGCCTTCATGGAGTACTTGTGTCCATTGTATCTGATAGAGGTTCAGTGTTTACCTCTCATTTTTAGCAGAAGTTATAAGAAGTGATGGGCACCAGGCTTGATTTTGGTACTACTTTTCACCCTCAGACTGATGGTCAAACTGAGAGGATGATCCAAACATTGGAAGATATGTTAAGAATGTATGTATTGGATCTTGGAGGTAGCTGGGATGATCATTTGTTGCTTGTGGAGTTTGCATATAATAACAATTACCATAATAGTATTAAGATGGCACCATATAAAGCTTTGTATGGAAGGAAGTGTAGATCCCCTTTGTATTAGGATAAGATTGGAGAAAGAGCCTTGACTGGACCTAAGTTTGTCCAGGATGCACCAAAGAAAGTTATTATGATCAAAAAGAGATTAAAGACCGCAGCTAGTAGACAAAAGAGCTATGCAGATCCAAAGCGTAAGGATATGGAGTTTCAGGTTGGAGACTATATATTTCTGAAGGTGTCTCCTATAAAGGGTGTGATGAGATTTGGTAAGAAGAGGAAACTAGCACTGAGATATATTGGACCATTCGAGATTTTGAAGAGAGTGGGTATGGTTGCATATCAGTTGGCTTTGCCTTTGAAATTGTCTCAAGTTCATCCAGTGTTCCATATCTCAATGTTGAGGAAGTATATATCAAACCGTTCTCACGTGTTGCAGCCTGATAGTGTGGAAGTAAGTGAAGATCTAATGTTTGAGGTGAAACCAGTTGCAATAGTGGATTATCAATTTCGTCAGTTGCGTTCGAAGCAGATTTCGATGGTTAAGGTGTTGTGGCTAAACAACAATGTGGATGAGCATAATTAAGAGACAGAAGCTGAGATGCGGGTTGCTTATCCTTATCTCTTTCCTCAATAATTCTTGTATCTGTTCTTTTATTTGAATTCGAGGATAAATTCTTATAAAGAGGGAAGATTGTAATGACCCGATATTTTAAATAATATAAAATTATTTTGGGATATATAGTGTTAATAAAATTTTAAATTTTCTTTATATATTATCATGAGTTGTGTATATTATCTATTTATTTTATTCTAAATATTTTATTTACGTAAAATAATTAATTTGTGAGTTTTATTATTTAAAGTATTCAAACTCATTTTCACTATTATTATTATTATTATTATTATTATTATTATTATTATTATTATTATATAATGTGCATGTGTGTGTGTTAGTGTATGTATATGTATGTATGTGTGACAAGTGTTAAAGTTAAGTGTATATATAAATATATATATATATATATATATAGTGGAATGCAGGTCTTTTTTTTTTCAAGTGGTTTCTTTTCTTTTTCTTCTTTCTTCCCATTTTCTTCTACCTATTGCCTTCCGCCATTACAACACCACCAAGCTTCATCAGTCATCGCCTGAACCACCACAGACCACCACCAAGCTCCCCACCATCCTCCTCTCCCTTCCCATTGCCTCTAGGGAGCTTCGGTCGCCAGTTTTTTTACAAGAAACCGTGGGTAGTTACTGTAGCACCAAAATTTTTTGGGTGGATTTAGCTTGTGTTTTTGGGCTCTTTAGACTCCTCTCGACGTGCATGTTTTGATTCTCAAGTCATTTTAACTTTATGACGTCTGGATTGTGAGTTTTCTTCAATTTTAAATTATGTCTATTTTAGGTTTTATTTTTTTAAGCTTGTTCTTATTTGATTCTTGAGAATTCCCTTAAGAAATATTGTTATATGTAACTTAATCTTCCTAAATATATTTTTAGTTTATTTTTTTTTTTGAATTAATTTGATTTATGGGTATTTTTGAATATTTTATTATTAAAATTGAATTTTTGATAATTATGTTAATTAATTATTTTGGATGGAAATTTGAGTTAATTAGTGTTATTAATTTAAGTTAATAATTTTAGAATTTATAAAATAATTTTTAGTGATTTTATATAATTTTTGAGAAATTGTTAGTATTATATGAATATGGGAATTATAGGTTAATTGTGTAGTTTTATTGAAAATATATTTAAATAATATATTTTAAATGATTTTGGAATAATAATTGGTATTAAAATAATTTTTATAAATTATTTAATATTTTTAACTAATTAATACTAATTTTTGAAAATTATATTCAAATAAGAAATTATTTACTATTTTGGTGATTAAATGGATTTTTAATTGCTTTTATTATGTATTTAAACTATTTGAGGATATAAAAGTGAATTTTACTATTTTATGTTGAATTTTTGAAAAATTGGATTTTTATTAATATTATTTTATTATTTGAGATTTTTATTTAATTATTGTGAAAATAATGATATTTAGTGTTTTTGTGTTTAAATAAATTATATTGTGACAATTTAATTATTTTTGTGGATTTTTAAGGATTTTAATATATTTTTTAATTAATATTTATTTTTATCATATATTGTGAACCTCAGTTGGGAATTGTGTAATTTGGGATCCCATCCCAAGGTGTTGAGCTATTATGTTGTTAGAAGTGTATTTTTTTCTTGCAGAATTGACTCTACTTTTGTAGAGAGATGTCCGTTTTACAAAAGAGGTTCTACTAATTTTTTGGTAGAATTCTCATAAAACGCAATGTTAGGTCGATTTTGAATTTCTATGTTTATTCGAGTTTTGAATTTTTAGATCGAGTTTTCTTTAGAATCCTTAGAAGTATAAGTTATAAATTTATTATGATTTTATTATTATTTATTTTTCTAAGACTGTGTACGTACTGGTTCGTTAAACTTTAGAGTTGATATTGTGAGAATTATTTAAGGTGAAACTAATTATTATGAATATTGAGAAATTAGTGAGTGAATAGTGTGGTTACTGAAGCACAGTTGTCCTAGTGTCTTGGGGGCCAATCATACTAACAGTGAAACTGCAGGAGCTCAGTTGACTTAGTGTCTTAGAGCCAGTCTACTTTCCAAAATGGAATAAGAGAATTTATTTGAAACTAAGTAAGCCTACATGGCTAGTGAGATATTTATTTGAGATTACGAATGTTATTAGGGTTTTATTTGATCATTCACTTAAATTAATGTTTTCTGCATTTGTTATATATAAAAAGTGAATTTTAGCATTTGTGTGAAATGCCTATATATATATATATATATATATACACACACTAATGCATGGTTGCATATGAAATTAGGAGCTGCATGTATTTACTTAGTGAGGTCTGACCCCCTCTCAATCATTTTTTTAGGAGAGTCTTCTTCTTCAGACCTCAGCAGTAGACCTTTACGTTGGTCTTCTTCATTCCTGGCTAGTTTATATAAATTTAATCTTTGAACTTTTATTGTATTATGGGGAACTGCAGTAGTAGTGTTATTGTATTAGTAGTATTGTTTCAGTTTAAGACTTTGTATTAAAATATTATATGAATATATTTATTTATGAAATGATAGTTATATATTTATTTTTATATTGATTTAAATTTTTAATTTTTTCATATTTTTATATTATTTATTGCATGCTTTTATTTTTTTTAAGGTTTGCTACGGGTTCCGGATTCGAAAGAATTCTTGTTCCTTAGCGCCAGTCATGACTCACCGGTTTAGGTCGTGACACAGAACCACTTGAGCCACCACCCACACCACCACTGACCACTACACTGCTACCATTGCCTAGCCAACATCGCCTCTTCTCTTCCCTCCACTTCCGTCGCCGTTTGACGCCCTCTTCCTTGTTGGATTCCGTCGAAGAAAGTAACTTCTTCACCCAATGCCAGTGACAATTTTGGTGGTTTCAGCTCGTAATCTCGAGGTCTTTTAACTCTTCTCGGTCTGGGCAAGCTCATTCTTAACTTGGTTTAAGCCTAGAACATCTGGTTAGTGAGTTATCTTTAAGTTTTAGTTTAGATCTATTTTGATTTTTTTAAGTTTGAATTTGGTTGAACCATGCTTAATTTCTTTGCAAATATTGTTGTGTGAAGCTAGAGCTACTCAAAAATATTTTTTTTGATTTTTCTGAATTATTTTAATTTTGGTGTCTTGGTTTTTCGGCGAGTTACTGTTCCGGTGACCCTCGTTAGAAAGTTTTATATTTTTTATAAATTTTTTAAATTATTTGGATTTTAGTTTGTGAAGGAAGTATATGGAAATTATAATCCAATTATTTATTAAAATTTTTGAAAGTTTATGTAAAAATTGAATTTTTAGAAAAATTAGTATAAATTAGTAAATTTTGTATTTTAATTGAATTTATTGTTAATTAGTGTGTTTTGAATAATAAATAGTATTAAAATAATTTTTACGAATTATTTACTATTTTTAACTTATTAATAATAACTTTCAGAAATATATTCAAATAATAATTTTATTTACTATTTTTGTGACTAAATGAATTTTTAACTATTTTTATTACATATTTGAACTATTTAAATAATTATTGTGAATTTTACTATTTAATTTTGGATAATTGAAAAATGGATTTTTATTAATATTATATAATTTATTTGAGATTTATTAACTAATTTGAAAATAATTAGCTTTAAGGTATTTTATTGATTTTTATGGATTTTAATGATTTTTAATATTTATTATTAAATTATTGGCTTTCTATGTATTTTGGTCCTCGGTTGAGCGAATTGTATAGTTCGGGGGCCCAATCCAAGAAGTTATGCTTTTGTGTATATTGAAGTGTGTTTTCTTACAGGATCGACTCTACTTTCAGTAGAAACACATCCATTTTACAGAGGAGACTCTGTCAAATTTTTGTTAGAATTCTCGTAAAACGTGACATCAAATCAATCCTGAGTTTTGATTTTGGTTGAGTTGTGTCCTAAATTGAGTCTTTCTATAATATTCCTAGAAGTATAAAATTAGGAGTTCAATTCTAATATTATTATTATTCATTTATTTTTTAAAGTTGCACCAAGACCGAGACCTACTAAATCAGGTCAGTCTATCTCTATTAGAGGAGCGCACAACTGTGAGTTATTATCTTATATATGCATTGTATGTAGAACACATAATTATGAGCATCCATATTTTTATAATGTATTTAAATATGAATTATTTTACTAAATGATTATGTATATGTTTGATATATATTTGGTATATATGTGATATATATGTTTGGTATATTTTTTATATATATTATGTATATTTTTGGTATATACTCAGCATATATTTGATATATCTTTGGTATACATTTGGGATATATTTAGTATATGTTTGGTATATGTTTGGTATGTAAGTAGTATATTTCTTTAAAAATTGATGTTATCATGTTTAAATTATGCATTTTATTATTTTTAATAATTATACAATTTATTTGAAGGATAGCAGTAGAACGTGCTACCTATTGGGTTGCACTAGGACTGTGTACATACTAGTGCGTTAGATTTTAGGGTTGAGATTATGAAATTATTTGATGTGAGACTTGATTATGTTGATTATTGAGAATTATGGTGAGAGAGTAGTATGACTACGGGAGCTCGGTTGACCTATTGTCTCGGGGCCAATCACAATGATAGTGAGACTGTAGAAGCTCGGTTGACTTAGTGTTTCAAGACCAGTCTACTGTCTAAAAATGGAAAAGAGAATTATTTTGGAATTATGTAAGCCTATTGGCCAGTGAGATTCAATGATTGAGGTTGCGTAATATTTTAGGGTTCTGCTTCAATCCTTCACTCAAATAAATTTTTCTGTATTTATTATTATATAAAAGTGAATTTTAGCATCTGTGTGAAATGCATGTGTGTATATATATATATATATATGTATATGCTTGACTGTATATGACTTTAAGTTGCATGTATATATATTATAATAATTCACTCAGTAAAGTCTGACTCCCATTAACATTTTTTTCAAGATCTACTGCATTAGATCTTCCTCATAGTACTATTCACCGGACCCTTTCTTCTTCGGTTGATTTATATAAATACTGAACTATTGTCTTCTTATATTTTAGTAATCACTACAGTAATAGTGTTATTGTATTGGTAGTGTGTTGTAATATTAGAGATTTTATATCGAATATTATATGAAGATATTTTTATTATGATATGAAATAAAGATTTGCTTTTATATTAAATAAAGTTTTAATTCTAGCGTATTTTTGTATTATTATTGCATGTGTTTTTATTTTAACGTTTGCTACGGGATCCAGATTCGAAAGAATTCTCATTCCTTAGCACCGGTCATGACTCCTCGGTTTGGGTCATGATAACATATGCTATAAATTATTCATAGTCAAATCATTAATATTTGGGTAATATTGATTAGATTATCACCTCTATCTATTTTCCTTGATTAGTAGATGATGGTAATATTGGGAGGTAGTGAGTCTCATGCTACTTGCTTTGAGATATCAGAATAGACATATGGATACTCATGTGATGAATGAATTGAATAGTGACACTAGATTTGTGATTGTAAGGATACTCACTTATAATCAACAATCATATTCTAAGTTATAATAGTGCATATAGTCCTTTGACATGAGGTAGCACGGTCATTCATATTTGAGTGGTTAGAGTTTGTTATCGTTTACATACTTATGTTATTCACATATGGGTATATGGCGTGTGGTGGCTCTAAATAATTGAATATAGAGATGAGTGTTTTACGAAGATGAGATTCATTGTCTTGATATGTTTCTAGTATTAGTTATGTTTTATCAAGAATAACTTGAGGTGAGGTTATATGATAAAGCTTTTAGAGTTTGATCAAACCTTGACTCTAGGCCATATTGGGATCTTTTAATGAAGGGATTTTATTGCACAGTTATTATGACTATAAGGTTTGTGTGAATCAATATATGTATTTATATCTAATTAGGTAGTTGTGATATAGATGCTGAGGGTCATTCACAACTTATGAGAATATAATTAGGATTTTGACATTTAGACTTGAAAGAGTTTCAAATAATATTAAGTGTTGATATTATATTTTTATTGCCAATTAGACATGAACTTAGTATGTCACACCTAAAAGAGTTTTGCCAAATCACCATTTAATATTAATCTAATTATTGATTAAAGAGTTTAATGAATTAATTAAGATTAATGGAATTGGATTTATACTTTAAGAAATAATTCTAGTAAATCATGAAATCTAATTCCAATAGGAGTTTTATTATTAATTTATATTTAATTAATATGAGATATTAATTAAAATAGTAAATTAATAATAATATATGTTATTAATTAAATTATTAAATTTAATATGAGATATTAAATTAATAATAATATATGTTATTAATTAAATTATTAGATTTAATATGAGATATAAAATTATTAATAATTTAATTAATGATGTTGACTTTGAATAAATATAATACATGAGATGTATTTTCTACACATTCGTTAGAAGAGTTCTAAGGAAGAGAGATACGTGAATGAGCAAAAAGAAATAAGAAATTGATGTAAGTTATTGCTTTGAGAAAGTGTTTAGAGTTTTTGGTGTTTCAAGCTAGAGGTTTGATACTTAGGAGGCTAAACATTTGATTCAAGAGTTAAACCAAAGACATCTAAAGCTAAGGAATTTGTAAATATTCTCAAACTTAGAATTCCTAGGTTGTTGTTTACATGTTGTTTTTGATATTTAGCTATGTGTTTAAATCCAAATTGGATCCTTGGGATTGAAATTCTTCATGTGATGAAGAGTTATGTCGAGTAAAATTTTTAAAATTTACTTTACTTAGATTTGTGCTTACTACACAAATCTTGATGCTTAAGTAGTATAACCGATTCCTAATAGTGGTATCATAGCTCCTTTTGCATTTAACACATGTTAAATTAATATTAATATATGTTATTAATTAAATTATTAGATTTAATATGAGATATTAAATTATTAATAATTATATTAATGACAATATGTGTTATTATTAATTTATAATTAATTAATAATTGCAGTGTTGTGATTATACTTAATTGTCAGTTGCAAGAGTTGTGACTAAATATGCTTAAAATGTGATTTTAACAATATAGTACTGTAGCAATAGTGGTACTATTACAACCATAGCACTGTACCTGCTAAGCTACTGCCTGGTACTATAACATAATTAAAAAAAATTTGTATGCTTAATTTTGCATATTGATAATTTTTTGTGATCATGGACTTGGATTACATCCTTATATTTATAAAAAATAATTAATTTTATTATTTGATGTGTAATTAAATGTCAATTACATAAAAATTATTAGGATGTAATTGTAATATCCCGTGTTTTTAAAATATTTTTACACAGTACCGGGATATGCAGTGTCAATGATTTCTGTATTTTA
This sequence comes from Mallotus nudiflorus, assembly GCA_947683625.1. Classification (NCBI taxonomy): domain Eukaryota; kingdom Viridiplantae; phylum Streptophyta; class Magnoliopsida; order Malpighiales; family Euphorbiaceae; genus Mallotus; species Mallotus nudiflorus. Next base: position 66,898 of record CANTUR010001611.1, read on the forward strand.
TACGATATTTTTACGAGTTAATATGTATTTAAAACCTATTTTAATTACGGTGTATTATTTTCAGTGTTTTACGTAAAATTTTCCCGGGACTTGCATTTTCGGGGAAATTTTCACGTAAACAATTTATTATTAATTATTTTAGATGTATTTACGGACTTGCATGAACTCATACATATTTTTAAATTATTAAATAAAGCCGGTGTGTGTATATTTATTTAATTAGGGTTTATTATTTCCCTAATATTTTATTAAGTATTTAATTGTTTTAATTGTTATTTAATTAATTTTATTTGGTATAAATTATTAAAATATTAATATTTTAATGTGTGTGGTGTATATTTGATGTGTGTAATTTAATATTATTTTAATATAAAGTATAAAGCATATATATATACATATATACATTAAAAATCAAAAGAATTTGCAAAATTACCAAACTGCCCCCGACTCCTTCTCCTTCTTCTTTCCCACGCCCGACGCCCAACCACCATCCCTCACCGCTGCAACTGCCGTTCCTTCACCGTCGGTGTGCCTCTCAGTGAGCCACCGTCGCCTCCAGCCTTTCCCCGTCGCCAGCAGCCCCTTTCCCGACGAGTTTTGGCCGGAATTAGCTTTAGAGGCCGAAAGTCGAGCTACCGCCGTTTCTCCCTCCTCCGACCACCGTTTTCGACACTGCCAGTCTCTTTCTTCTCCTTGAGCTCCGGTGAGTGTTATTCTAGCTTTGGTTTGAGCTAAAATGGTCTAGAATTGCTTAGTTTTCGATTTGTAAATTTCGATCTATTAGGGTTTTCGATTTTTTTGAGCTTCGAATTGGATGATTCATGGAAACTTCCTTCACAAATGTTGTTCCTAGTAGCTTAATCTACATGTATGAATTTTTGTAGAATTTTTGGAGATTTTTTGGATTTTTGGGTATTTTTGAATATTTTAATATTATTTTCTAATTTTCGGAAATTAATTATTTAAATTATGAAATTTGAGTTTATGGTTAAATTAGGTGTTGAAATGAATTATAGGAATTTATTTGGAATTTTTATGAATTTCTAAGTATTTATTTTTAATTATTTGAGTTTATGTGAATTTGAGAAAATTAGGTTAAATGTGTTTTTATTTGAATTTAATTGGTTAATTGGGTTTAATTATTGATATTATTGATAAATATGTTGAGAAAATTAATTTTGAATAATTGTATGATTTTTGGTGAATTTTTGAAGTAATTTAGGTATATTTATATATATAAGGGTATTTTGGTAATTTTACCCTAAATTGTCTAAAAATGTAATTTAATTGGTTTTAATAGTTAATTAAGGTATAAAAATGATTTCTACAAAATATTTAGTATTTTTAACTAATTAAAACTATTTTTCGGGAATTATTTTCAATTATATATATAATATACGGTTTTTCTAATAAAATGAGTTTTAATCGGTTTTTATAGTGTTTCAAGGTCAATTATGTAATTTTTATTTATAAAATGTATTTCTGTGATTTAAGGATATTTTCGGTATATCTGGAATTATTCTGTGTTTGTGGACCCCGGTCGGTGGACTGTAGTTTGGAGTCCGACCGTGGGATTTTGATTGTGTTGAGCTCGTTTTTCGAAGTGTGTTTCTTTGCAGGGTCGGCTCTACTCTTTTGAGTAGAGAGATGTCCGTTTTACAGGGGAGGTTCTGCCGAATTTTCGGTAGAATTCTCGTAAAACGTGATATCCAGTCGAACCCTAATTCTGTTTCCGTATTTTAATACTCTAGATTGAATTCTAGGATTTCTGTTAGGTTTATTCTAATGTCGATTACTTATTTCTTTTTTAATTGCGCCGAGACCGAGGGCTCGTGGACCAGGCCCGTCGGACCTGTCTCGTGGAGCGCATTAGGTGAGTTACTATATTATATATATATGCTTAGGATGCATGATTTAGAAAATGCATGTTTTATTTTGACTGAATATGCATAAATAATGTGATTTATATTCAAGTATATTTTTGGTATATTTTTGGTATATAATAAATTATATACATGTTTTGTTAATAAAATATATTTAAAATGTTTTTAAATATATTTTTAGTTTAATTCATGATTTGATTGGATTTATTTGACATATATATACTCAAAATATACCTGGTTTATGTTTGGTATATTTCCAGTATATATATGGTTTATATTGTTGATTTATTTAAATTCATGCATCATGTATTTGTGAATGAATGTTTTATTATTTATTAATGAAGGATATCAATAGAACGTGCTACCTAGTGGGCAGCACTAGGACCGAGTACGTACCGGTACGCCTATAGCTTTAGGCTATATTACTAACTATTTGTGGATATTGATTTGATTATGATTATTGATATGTGTGAGATATGGTTTGGGGTGTGATTGCTGGAGCTCGGTTGACCAAGTGTCTCGGGGCCAATCACACTGGCAGTCAGACTGCTGGAGCTCGGTTGACTTAGTGTCTCGGGGCCAGTCTACTGTCCAAATGGATTAAGTGGATATATTTGGATTCAGTGAGCCTGTATGGCTAGAGTGTTGTCTAACACTATTATTCTGAGGTTGCGATATTCTAGGGTTCTATATAATCCTTCATAAAAGATGATTTTCAGATAAAATATATAAAAATGATTTTTTCTGCATCTGTGTGAATTTGCCTGTATACATACATATTAGATATGTATTATTGACTGTATGCATAGTCATTTAGAGTGTATGTATATATATTATAGTAATTCACTCAGTGAGGTCTGACTCCCCTCCGTTGACTATTTTTCAGGAGAGTTAACTTCCTCAGACCTCAGTAGCAGGTCGATACGCCGGATTTCTTCCGCCCCGGCTTCTTTATGTAAATTGTCTACTTGAGTCTTATTTATTTTATCTAGATACTGCAGTAGTTGTGAATTACAGTATTGGATTTCATGTATTTTGTTTTAAAGGAGATGTATTATTTTGAAACTGGATTTGTATTAAAGAGATTTTATGTATGAGATAAGATTTTTATTTAATCCAGTTGATATGGATAATATTGTGATATTTCAGATTTTTATTTCCGCTGCATATATATTATATGGTTATTGTTATTGCATGATTTATTTTATTTTTAGGCTTGCTACGGGTTCCGGATTCGAAAGAATTCCCGTTCCCTAGCGCCGGTCATGGCCCCTGTTTTGGGTCGTGACAGTAATATTAACCTTGGTATGCCAAGGATTAAATGTAAGTAACAAGAGTTATAGCAAAAAGCTTAAAGTGCTCAAGATGTGAATCCATAGAGATGGTGATAAGGAGTTTCATGCCTTAAAAAATTCTCTTAGGCTAAGCCATTTTGTAACTTATTTTTAAGAGTTAAAATAGATTTAAGAAAAGTCAATGATCACTCCTTATTAGTGCATACATTTTTGCATGCTTTATGTGCATATGTGATATGTATATTATAACATGCTATATGCATATGTGATATGTATATATAAATAAATGCTATGTAATATATGTTTATTATATATATATTGGTTAATGTGCAAAGTGAGACCTTAAAATAAAGACTTAAAAATCTTCCAAAAATAAATTTAAGTCTCGACTCTCTATTAGAGCAATAACTTGCATGGTTTTAGGATTATGTGCATCGACTATGGACACATAAGGGTGTACATAAGGTCCATGAGATTCATGTAGTGTTATTGTTAAGCATAAGATGTTGTCGATGTATAAACACACTATATGCCAAGAATGGCAAATAGGCGTACCTGAGGTATGTAGTGCTCAAGTGTATACATTTCATTGATCTAATGGTATGGACCTAACTAATTCTAAAGGCTAAGAACGACAATGTGTGCCTGAGGCCTATAATATTAGGAGTTAGATTGATGGAATATCACATGAGATGTGATGGACAAGAGTTGTCCACTTAATAAGAACTAATATTCCAAGAATGGATAAGAGTTTAGGCCTAATAAAGTAACCTTAAAGCTTAGCAATGGAGAAAGTTTTGCAGCCAAGGCTATAGGATCTACTTCTATTAATCTTTATGATCATATTTTATTATTGGGTGATGTTATTATATGTACCTAATGCCTATAAAAATATAGTCTCTATTTCTAGTTTAATTAGAAAAGGTTATGAGTTTCATTTTAAAAGAGATGTATGTAATATTTACTTTGGAAGTGAAATAATAGGCATGGTTATTTAATACGTCGTTTGTATTATGCTGATAATATGTCCAATAACAGTGAGCCTTAAGTTTATGTGAGTAATAAAAATGCAATGCTAATTAAAAATGCCTTTAATTCTAAATATCTATGACACTTGAGATTATGTCACATTACAAAGGATAGGATCACAAAGTTAGAAAGGATAGGAATCTTGAGCAATCTTAAATCCACATTTGATCTGACTTATGAGGCTTGTCTTCAAGGAAAAATGACTAGATCACCATTTATTGGTCAAATGGCAAGAGCTAAAGATATATTGGAAACCATATATAGTGATGTATATGGACTATTTTCTAAAATGGCAAGAAATGGTTTCTACTACTTTATAACCTTTATAGATGATCTTTCAAGGTTTGGGCACCTGTTTCTTATGAAGAATAAAAATAAATCCTTTGAAAAGTTTAAAGAATTAAAAGCCTAAGTAGAAAACCAAAGTGGAAAAAGTATTAAAACTCTAAGATCAAATTGAGGAGGTGAATACTTAAGTATCGAGCTTGTTGAGTTCCTAAAGGAACATGGCATTTTATCCTAACTCACACTGCCTAGAAAACCTCAATTAAATGGTGTGTTTAAGAGGCAGAATCATACTTTATTAGATATGGTACATTTTATGATGAGCTATACTGATATTCTTATTTCACTTTGGTGTTATGCACTCCAAACTGCTTGCTACATCCTTAATCATGTTCCATCCAAATTTATTTCTACTACACTATATAAGATATGGCATATTAAAGCACAAAGTCTTAAACATGTTAAGATTTGGGGATGTCCAGCTTTTATCAAAATGCTAAAATCGTACAAATTGGATGTGAAATCAATTAAATGAAGGTTTATTGGATATCCTAAAGAAAGTTTAAGGTATTACTTTTATCTTCCTACTGAAGTAATTGTTATAAGCAGAGATGTTATTTTTCCTTGAGAAAGAGTTTCTAAAGGAAAGAAGATAATATTAGATGAGGAATCATCTAAAGAAACCTAATAAACTGATCAAATGAAGATTGATCAACCCGAAGAGCCTATTCCAATTGATAATGTCATCACACCAACTCTTAGTAAGTCTAATATGGTATCTCATTGGCAATGGCACACCATTATTGGTGTTTTGTTTGGGGTGATTTATAGTAGGAATTATAGTGCAATATCCACTATCTTGTCGCTACTCCAGTGATGGACTGATTGAAGTGGAAGACTTGGTTCTTTAGAATTTCAACACCAAAATACAAGTTCTAGTTGACTCATAATAACCCAAATAAAATGGGATCTTTCATGGGCATCAACACATGTGACCTTCAACTAGTGAGACAAAAGCACATTAAGAATTAATTTTTTTTTTTGTAAAATTACACTCGATTAATGCGCACACACATACATCAACTAAATTTAAAATATACTGAATATATGTTATAAACTACAATACTTTCAAGAAATTATTGGAATAAGGTTCAATTCGGCCCTCAAACTATTTGAGAAAATTCAATTTGACCTAAAATGATATGTTTTTTGGCATTTTAGCCCAAAACTTAGGCTTAATATACCATTTTAACCCTTTTTTCACAAAATTTAAAGCATGTAACACACAACTTGATTACAATGTGTGAAATAAACATAAAACTTAATTAAACAAAATGATACAATAATGTAAACATAAAACCTAATTAAATAAAATAAAATAAACACAAAACCCCAGCAGCTATAAACTTTGGAGTTTCATCATCTTTTTCTTTTTCGCCTTTAATTGGAAAACCAAAACCACCCAACTCCAACTTCGACACTGACTTAACCTTATCCAAGCTTGCAGAATTAAGAATCACCGCCACTAGTTATTGTGAAGGAGAAGGTGTTCACCTAAGCTCGCCTAAGCTCACAGAATTGCCGCCATAATCAAGAATCAAGAACCGCCTTACCTAAGCTTGTAGAATCAACATCGATGTGAAGGTTGGGATCTCGCATTTGTATAGAGTATACTTGTTCTTCATTATTGATCGCTTCAACTGTAAAACCTTGATTTCTTCCCTTTCTTTTACAAATCACCATCTACAAAACTGATGACGATATGATTTCTTTATGCCTTGGTTCTTGTGATTTTGTAATGATAATTGGGTTCTTGCTAACATCACATTTTTAATCCTTATCAACTTGTTAATCTTAATCATTTCACCGTTGAAGGGTCATCAAAGAATCCATTTTTTAGGATTTTAGGGACAAATATTGATTCCATTTAATTGTTGATTTGGGTGGATTTTTTTTATTCTCTAAAACTGATTAGTTTAGTTTTCCATTTTTTATGGAAAATTTTAGTGTCATGAGGTGCTTTCCATCTAGGGTTCTCACGCAACATTGATTTAGAGCTTGAGCGTTGTTGTAGGACATTTGGAAAGAAATGGTAATTCTCAAGAGATGTAGTTATTGACTAAATTACTGTGAGTGACATATGAACAGAGCCCGCCACCATTCAAGAAAGCATGTGGAAGGCCAATCTAGCCATTCTTATGCTGGTGCTACTACAACCACTACTTTTGCAAAGCTGATAAAAAATCAAAACCAAATATTATAAGTTGATGCACATTTATGAAATGATGATGATTTTAATGATGGTAATTGGGTTTTTGGCTATGATTTTATAATATTAAATTGAGTTCCCTCTAGTTAAAGCTTTTATCTTTAATTGATTTGTTGGCTTTTTTTTAGAAAAAAAAATTGGGTTTTATGGGTTTGACAAAAGGTGCTAGTGGAATAAATGGTAGTGTTGTGGAGGTTGTTGTTCATGGTTTTTTAGTCTGCTTGTTCAACATCTTCCACTAAAAAGAACCTATGTGGATTGCTTAAAGTTGCTTCAGCAAATCTTTGGGTATAGTTGCATCTTTGTTCATCTCTTGATCTTTTATTTCTACAGTCTTCTATTGAAGCAATTAAAATGAAGCTATTCTACAAGTCGAAAATTAGCTTAGCTAATTCTTTATCTATCTTCTCTTTAGCTTCCATATCAACTCTTTGACGACTTTGTATTATTGATATGTGTTTTCCAGTTCATTCGACATTTGATGATTTTAAGGTGTGACTTATTTGATGGCTTTGAATTTATTTAAAACACTGCTACAAATTTGAAGACGACCAACTGATCAATGCCTAAGTGAACTTTATTTCATGTTAATTGTTTTATGCAATTTTTGTGAATGTTAATTTCTACTTTTTAACCATTTTTTAATTCCTTATCATAGTGTATTACATGATCCAAATTTTTTTAAAAAAAGGGGTTAAAATGACACCTTAAGCTCAAGTTTTAGACAAAAATGCCAAAAAAGTTCATTTTGGGTTGAATTGAAGTTTTTTAAAAAGTTTGAGCGTCAAATCGAACCTTATTCCAAAATTATTTATTTGAGATTTATTACACCTAATAATCAAATTCATGACATAAACCGATGATTTAAATTAAATGAGTCTTCTCTTTATAGCCTAATAGTTCAGGTGATAGACATTATAAGGTGAGGTTATGGGTTCAATCTCCCTCTGACCTCCCAGTTATTCAAAAAAATTAAATGATCTAAATTGAGGTTTTTGGAATTTTAAAATTTGAAGTCCAATTTTTACAGTGTCACCAAAAATAATTTTTAAATTATCACCATAGAAACCACTTAAATTTGAGACATCAACTAAAAAAAAAATCCAGACTCCTTTTCTCTCAATTTTCTTTTATTTCTTTTTTAGCCACTCATTTTTTTAAGCAATGAGGGGTGATTGTTTTGTCATTATTGGCTCGAAATTACCCATTTACATATCTTTTTATCGATTTATTTTTTAAATAAGTGGTTATTTCACATCGATATAAATTTTATTTTATTTTTCATGATTTCATTGTCTTATTGTGGCATTTAGTTTTCTGTTGTTTTATTGCGACGTTTAGTTTTCCATCATCTTGTTATGATTTTTTATTTGTGTGTTGGTGATCCAGACTGGCAAAACATATTCAATCAAGCAGAGACAATAAATTAGATTATGATCGTTAATATGCTAAATAACTATAGTCATACGTATTATAATCACTTTAGTATTATCAAATTTATAAGTTTTGAGTCATTTTATTATATTATTAATCTGAGTGTTGTTTTATCTTTCATGGTTTTTAGTGAATTTGTATATGTATTTTTGTCAATATATTACGAATTTGAATCAATAACATTATTTTTCATTTTAAAAAAATCACCATAGAAAAATTGGATGACACCTATTAATATGGTGTATCCTACCCATAAATGGTAGATTATAATACCTTATTCAATTAAAATAAATAACTAACGTTCCAATTTTAAAATACCCTCAAGTAATACTGTCCAATAAAAAAATTATAATATAATTCTAATGTAATATATACTTAATTAATAAAATTAAAATATATATCTCTATAATACAAATTGATTATTAAATATTATTCATTCGAAGTTGTCACTAAAAGAATAATATAATACCATACAATTAAAGTTGTCAACAAAGATAATACTGCGGCCATTTGTTCTTAAAAGGCCGTAAAATATAATGTAAAACAATTTTTATATAATTTAAAAGAAACTCTCTTAAATTAGGTAATTTAAAAATATTTAGCATAAAATATAATAAATGTTCAGACAAATGAAGATTTTACCTACAATTATTATTTCTTTTCTCATTCAATGAAAAAGAAAAAAAAAATGAAAGGTAACCAATAGATTATTGGTTTAATGGAATGGTTTTAAAAATAAAATTATAAATTAAATTGAACATTCAGTCTATAAATATATTTAAATTAAATTAATTTATGGTTTAACTTTTTTTTTTTTAACAATGGAAGTTCAAGGGAAGTTGGCACCTTACATTACAATATCTATCACTTTAACCTCTAGACTATAAAATGATAGCTTAATTATATTATGCTTGAATTGTATAAAATAAAATATTTGAAGGGAAAAGGTCTACATATGACCCTAATATTTACCTCAATTCTTACTTTGACACATTATATTTTTCAAAATCCAATTATGATCCTAAAATTCTCAAATTTGGTATATTTAAACATTACATTTAACGGTATTAAATTTTTCCATTAGAACTAAGAGAGAATGTCCAAAAATGACTATCATGTTTACCCATTTATCATTTTAGCACTTTATGTTTTTTATTTGGAAGAAAAACTAAATTTAATATTTCAAAAATTTTATTTTTAATTTAAATTTTAAGAATAAATTATTTAAGTTTCAAATTTTAATTATTTTATAAAATTTAATGAATTTCTTTATTTCAGTACATATAAACAAAGATATAATTTAAACTAATTATTATATTTTAGTTTTTTTTATATATCCCATCATTTTGTTAAAAAATTAATTATTTCAATATTTATTATTGATTTTAGTTGTTAATTTTTTTTATATTTTCCTATTATTCTAGTAGTACAAAAAATAACTACACATTAAAATAAAATCATAGAATATAAATAACATAAATATTAATTTATTTATTTATAATTAAAGTATAATATGTGTGTCTAATGTTAACTAATATTTACAGCTGTCAACTAAGCAGTAGTATTTCATTGTAATTCCATTTGTACTTTTCCTTGTTTATCTTCATCACATCAGTTTGTTTAGTCTCTATCTTGGTCCTATTGTATATTGCTAATAAATGTCTACCTATTGTAACCTGTAGCAGTATATATATTGTAACTTTACTTGATATGAAAATATAGAAAATAACCTTTTTGTTATATTCATCACATGGTATTAGAGCCATCCAAAATGGCTTCTCAAATCATTCCCAACACTAGCTCTACTCTTACCATTGTCTCTACCACAAATTATACCTTTGCTATCAAACTAGCACTAAGAAATTTTCTTGCTTGGAAGACCCAATTTCTTCCACTTCTTAACATTCACAATATGACTAACTTAATCGATGGTACTCCTTCTCCATTATCCACCATTGTCACTTTAAACAGCTTTAATGAACAAATTGAAATTGTCAATGCAGCTTACACCTAGTGGTTCAAACAAGACCAATTATTACTATCGTGGATCCTAATTATTACTATCGTGGATCCTATCTTCTTTAAATGAAGAAGTTTATTCCTATGTTATTGGCTATAAATCATCAATTGCAACATAGAGAGCACTAGAAAGTGCTTTTGGTTATGTATCTCAAAACTATCAACTTCAACTTTATGTTGAACTTCAAGAATTAAAAAAGCATGATATAGATATTGCTCAATATCTTCAGAAGGCTAAAGCATTGTATGATGAACTTGCAATTGCAGGTAAGATTCTTCAGAGTTCAATGCCATTATTTATCGTAATATTGGCATGGAGTTTTATCCTATTATGTTAGCATTAAACCTTCATTTAGAACCAATTTCATTTACTAAACTTTATAGTCAGTTGATTTCTCATGAAATTTTGATGAAAAGTTACACTACTACCCCATCAACTTATCTTGCTATTCGCCTTTTGGCTTAATACAATTCTCAACCCCCTACCAACAATTCCAATTCTTGTTATTTTTGAACTAGTCCCAACTACAGAAAATGCCAAATTTTTGACTATTCTAACTACACGACTAATCGATGCCATTGTCAATACAAGGACAAACCCAGAACTCCTACCCATCCCCAAGCCAACTACACTTGGCAATCATCTTGTTCATTCCCTGGTTCACCAAATCCTTCAACCTAATTTTCCAACTTTGGTGCACTTGATTTTACTACTTCCTCATCGCCATGGATTCCTGACTCTGGCGTAACCCACCACATTACCCCACTTCTTTAGAATATTCAAAATCTGCAAGTTTATTGCGGTGGTGATCAAGTTACAATTGGCAATGGGTAGTCAATGCCGATTTCACATTCTGGTATGACTTCTTACCCTTTTATTAATAATACATACTTGAAGTTAATTAAGGTTCTGCATGTTCCTACCCTATAGAAATCCTTACTCTCTGTGCATAAATTTACCAATGATAACAATTATTTTTTTGAGTTTTACCCTTTTTATTGTTTGGTGAAGGACATAAAGACCAAGGATATCCTTTTACAGGGCAAAAGCAATAATGGTCTATATGAACTCGATTCTCCAAGACCTCCTCAAGCCTTTTTTCATTCAAGTGTCCCTTTTCAGACTTGGTAAGATCGGCTAAGGCATCCTTGCTCTTCTATCATTTCAAAAATAATCAGTCAAAACAAATTGCCTAGTTCTTCATCCTCTTGGCCATCAATTTGCCATCCTGTTGTTTGGGCAAAATGACAAAACTTCCTTTTGCTTTTGTTGAACATTCTGGTTGTTCTCCTTTTAATATCATTCATTTAGATGTTTAGGGTCCTTCTCCAGACATCAGTAATTTAGGTTTTTGTTATTTTCTTTTATTTTTTGATGACTCGACTCATTATTGTTGGATTTTTCCTATTAAAAATAAAAGTGATGTTTTCTCCATTTACAAGCAATTTGAATCTTTTGTTAAAGTTCAATTTAATGAACCAATTAAAGCACTTCATTTAGATTGGGGAGGAGAGTATAAAAAACTTCACTAATATTTCAAATAACAAGGTACCATTCACCACATTGCTTGTCTTTATACACATGAGCAAAATGGTCTTATTGAATAAAAAATTTGACATATCGTCCATACCGGCCTCACTTTTCTTGCTATGCATCCATTCCATTTTAATTTTGGTCCTATGCATTTATACATGTTTTCCATAGCATCAATAATATGCCTAGTACTAGTGTCCACAGTCAAATTCCTTTTACTCTTTTATATAATAAAAACCCGGATTATTCAAATTTTAAAGTTTTTGGTTGTGCAATTTATCCTTACCTAGACCTTATAATCATTAAAAATTTTCATTTCACAGTAAATAATGTGTTTATTTAGGCAAATCTCCAAATCATTGTGGTTATTTTTGCTTGGACATTGACTCTCGCCGAGTGTATATCGCTAGACATGTTATTTTTTTCGAGCAACTTTTCTCTTTTTGCTCCACATAGTTTCCACAAATTCAATCACCGTCCTTTTCCAATATGACTCCTCTAGACACTTGGATTTTGATTCACATCCCTGTTGCTCCTGCTTGGTTATAAGGTATGTGTCTTAGTTCTTCAAGGTCTTCTTCATCATTAGATAAAAGTCCTACCTCTACCACATTTTCCCATCCACCAAATCTAATACACCCTTCCTTATCTCTTTCTAATCCATCCTCATCCACACCACCATCGCCTAGTTCATCTGCATCCACCCATTCAAATACCAATCCTAACATTAATCTTGTGGTTAATCTCACTAAATTTTCCTCTACCTCCATTACCTTTCCTAACTGAATCCACCCAATGACATTGCATCCCCGTACCATGACCAAGCGCTAAACTAATCTTTCTACTACTACCAAACCAAATCTGATTACTGAATATTTGAACCTTCCACTAACAATCAAGCTCGTAATTATATAGAATGGCAAGAAGCTGTGTCTGCTGAAATCCATGCACTTATGTACACACACATATGGTCTCTTGTTCCTAAGCCACCTAATGCAAATATTATTTCTAACAAGTGGATTTACAGAATTAAGAGAAAAGTAAATGGCACTATTGATGATACAAAGCCCAATTGGTTGCCAAAGGGTTCACATAACAAGAGGGAATTGACTACACTGAGACATTCAATCCCGTCATCAAAGCTACCACCATTTGGGGTGTTCTATCTCTCGCTTCCATGCACAATTGGTCGATTAAGCAAATTGATATTTCAAATGCCTTTCTTCATGGCAATCTTCAGGAGACTCTTTACATGACATAACCAACTGGTTTCGTTGATCAAAGTAAGCCTGATTTTGTTTGCAAATTGCATCATTCTCTTTACGGAGGCTCCGCGGGCTTAGTTCTCTCAATTAGCCTCCTTTCTCCTATAACATCAATTTGTTCCATAAAGGCTAAAACCTCGCTATTCATTTGCACACTTGGTGATAAAAAAATATTTTTCCTTGTGTATGTCGACGACATCATTATAACTAGCACTTAATCAAGTCACGTTGCCTCTATAATCTCAGCCTTACACCAAGAATTTCATGTCAAAGACCTTGGTGTTCTTCATTTTTTCCTTGGCATTGAGGGTTCTCGTAATGATACAGGTATTACTCTTTCTCAATACTGATATATTCTTGACATTATTCACAAAGTTGGTAAAATTGTAATACTTGTAGGACACCTATGGCTTTATCACCAAAGTTATCAAAATTTTTTGGCACTCTAATCACCAATGATAAGAAATATCACCAACTAATTGGAGCACTTTAATATTTAACAATTACAAGACTGGATATCAGCTTCATTATCAATAAATTATGTCAGTATATGCATGCTCCCACCACTGACCATTGGCAAGCTTTGAAAAGGCTACTTCGGTATGTTATTGGCACTGCTCATCTTGGCCTTAACTTTCTGAGCAACTTCACACTTGTCATTAATTGCTATGCCGACAGTGACTGGGGAGGGGATTTTAATGACCGGCGTTCAACCACAAGTTATGCCATCTTTCTTGGAAAATCTTTACTCTCATGGAATTCTAAAATTGAGAGCGAATATAAAGCAGTTGCCAATGCACTTGCTAATTTTTTTTGGCTTCATTCCTTGCTCACTGAGCTTGGTTTTTGTTCCATCCTTTCTACCATATAGTGTGATAACATCGGTACTGTTTATCTATCATCTAATCCAGTGTTCCATACATAGACAAAACACATAAAACTCGACTACCACTTCGTCTACGAATAAGTAGCCAAAGGAACGGTTTCTGTCAAGCACATTTTCACTGTTGCTTAGCTTGCTGACCTCTTAACCAAGCCTTTACCGATGTTTCAGTTTGTTGCACTTCATTCCCAACTTCCTCTTCATTTGGTCAAGGACTTAAGGGGGGCTATTAACTAATATTTATAGCTGCTAAATAATATTTACAATTGTTAATTAAGCAGCAGTATTAAATTGTAATTCCGTTTTTACTTTTCCTTATTTATCTTCATCACATCAATTTGTTTAGTCTCTATCTTAGTCCTATTGTATATTGCTAGTAAACGTCTACCTATTGTAACCTGTAGTAGTATATATATTGTAACTTTGCTTGATATGAAAATATAGAAAATAACCTTTCTCCCATATTCATCACATCTACTACCACATAAAAAATTATAATAAACATAAAAACTATTCAGCCATTTAGCATTAGAAAATAATTTATGCATTTATAATTCATATTTTAATTAAATAATTTTAATTCATTTTAAAAAATAATTAAAAATTGAACCTTAAATAATTTATTCTTGAAATTTAAAAATAAAAATAAATTATTACAATTATTTTTTCTTTAATAAAAAACGTAAAGTGTCACAATGAGATTTGAGATAAATATGAGGGTCATTTTTAGATTTTGTCCCTTGATTTTAATGGAAACTTTAACACCGTTAGATGTAGTGTTTAAATGTATTAAATTTGAAAACTTTAGGGTCATAATTGGACTTTAAAAAAATAAAGTGACAAATTAAGAATTGAGATAAATATTAGGGCATATTTGGTCAGTTTCCCATATTTGAATAAAAGTTAATTATTCTATATAATAATAAAAAAATCCCTCCAAATAATCTGCTACTTGAACTGTGTAACAGGGTTCATCAACTAGGGTTTAGCAGAGCAAAATCCCGCATCTGCAATCTTTTCATCAATGCCGAAGGTGAAGACCAACCGCATCAAATACCCAGATGGATGGCAGCTAATTGAGCCTACTCTTCGCGAATTAGATGCGAAAATGAGAGAAGGTTGCTTGCTGTCTGTATATAAAGATGCTGTTTTTTATTAATTAATTTTCAAGTTATTGTATGCATTGATTTTGTGTTGTTTAATTGGGCAGCTGAAAACGATCCACATGATGGTAAAAGAAAGAGCGAAGCTTTATGGCCTATTTTCAAAATTGCCCATCAAAGAAGCCGCTACATTTTTGACCTCTATTATAAATCTAATCAAATCTCTAAAGACCTTTATGAATTCTGCTTGGAACAAGGCTATGCTGATCACAACTTGATTGCTAAATGGAAAAAGGTTAGTTCTTTTTTTATCTTTTTTTGTAATATTTGTCTGGAATTTTGAACTGGGTTGTGCTTGTAATTGTACTATTTTCATGCTCTGGACTTGTTTTTTAATGACTTCATTGAGCTTTGAAGTTGATTCTTCAGGGGTTTTTGCTGATGCTCAAGGGTCTTTTCCTTGAACATGCGAGTTATAATGCTGATTTTGTGTTATTGGAATGTGATTCTGCTTTTTGGGTTTTGCCTCATGTTAATACCAAAGCAGTTTTCATTTTATCTGTTTGTCTAAATTGCATTTGATAATAAGTGTAGCATTAAAAGCTCTCTGTTACTTAATTCAATGATAATGGCGTAATATCTTATACATTCTTGCTTTTGTATGAATTCATTATTGTTAATGCCTTATCAGGCTATATAGCTCAACTAATGGTTAGCAACCTTTTCACTGTTTGTGTATGGTTGAATTGCAGCCAGGATACGAACGACTCTGCTGCCTACACTGCATTCAGCCAAGGGATCACAATTTTGGCACAACTTGTGTGTGCAGGGTGCCCAAGGAACTGCAAGAGGAAAAGGTCGTTGAGTGTGTTCATTGTGGTTGTAAGGGCTGTGCAAGTGGGGATTGATTGATGGCTACTTTGTATAATTTTTCTCTGTTCAAGGTACAAAATTTCCCCTTGTCGAAAGCCTATCTCATGAACAAGTGTTGTAGCTGACTTTGTGATATAACTATTGTGAATCAAGCATTGAGTTATCAATAGCCTACCAAACTGAGAATCAATGAAGTCTATGGTGGACTTGACCACTATATCATACCTTTCATCAATTCACCTTAGTAGAGAATCTTGCTCCTGGTTGTGTATTTTTCACACAGTATAGTATTTGAGACCTTGTTTTAAGTTGGGTGTTTTAGTTATTGTTAAAACAACATGAATCAAATCCATTTTGCACTGTCGTAAATGAAAGTCTTTTTGGTTTATTACATGAGACCTGAACTGATGACGCCCAACCTTTATCAGTTCCCTTTCAGTTCTTTTGCAAAACATTATTTCTTGAACATGTCATCTTTATGGTGACATTTACATGCCTATTATCATCAGCTCTTTATACCTTTATTGTTGTTTTGGCATTTCCAGTACTACTGCCCATCATTAGTCATCAATCAAGGCTGATGTTTATTTGTATGCCTTGTTGATGCACTAAAGCTAGTTTTGTTTTGGTGGGTTGTTGACTAAACTGATCATTCAATTGGCAATGAAGTTAATGAAGCTGTCCATGTAATCAAGATTTGGCAGTGGTGGGTCTCCGAAATATGAGGGCCCACGCATGTGAATAATAATTTGAAAAAAAAAAAAAAAAGACTTGGAGGTTGCTCAACCTTAGAGGTCTTTTATAGGCCAGCAGTAGCTTTCAGGTTGAAAGGGTTACATCAGGGAAGCCAAATTATTGCTTTAATGAGAGAAAATTTGTGGGTGTTAGAAAATTTTTAGGATAATTTGGTTTCTGATTGGAGAGGTATAGCTTTTGGAAATCTCAGTGCAACAACAGGGTGAAATCGCGTGGAATTTGTTTTGTAGTTTCTATGACGAGTTGGTTGCTTATGTTTAATGCCAAACGGAATGCAGAACCAGGAAAAGGTATAATCATCTTGGCGTCGTTAGCATGGAACTTGTGGAACTCGTGGCCCAACATAGAAAAATGTTTTGCTCGATTTACCACCACCAATGATGAGACTGTTGTTGAGTCACCGGAATTCTCCCATGTCCTCTACGGTCCCATTCGCCCCCACAAGCACCCTGCTCATGAGGTGTCTCCGGACTTTGATGCTCAAGGTGCTACGAAAAAAAGATACAGAAAGTTCTTGAACAATTTACGCAAGCAACTGTCAGATGAATCAAAAGTGTTACCTAATTTGGAAGTGTTAAATGTTACCTAATCGATCTTCATTTACCCGGAAAAGTCAAGAAGTTGATCGGATGCTTATGGTAGGCCTTTCAAATTCATCACAGACAGCTGTTGCATTAATTTTAGACAGTGGATGCGTATATTGTGGGTTACATAGTTGTAGATAGATTCTGCCACCTTAAATTAAAAGACCATCAGCAATTTTTTCGCAGTTACGCAGAAAATGTGGGTATGAAGGTGGAAGCTCTTCAGCTGGGATTTGACAATGGTGATCTTCAAAGCATGGCCAAATCAACGGGTAGTTTTGAGTTAGGAATCTTAAATTGCAGAAAGCCATCACAACACTCAGAGACACTGATACCACCAAGGCTGGCTACAAAAATTCCATGGCCAAAGCCCTTTTAGTTTGCATCCAAATGGTTTCAGAGGTGGCTTGATTCACTTTATATATATAGAGGATAAAGTTTGTGAAACCTTCATTGAAATAGAAGTAGAGTATGAAAGTTTTAAACCAGATTATACGATGACGGAGTTGGAGAATAACTGGAACAAACTCTCCACTGCTGTCCAGATTCGAAGTACAAATGGGTTAAAGAAAAGTTCGGTGAAAGCCATGGAGCAGGAACATTTCATTCAATACTTGTGAAATTTGAAGGCAATGTTAGCAATGAAGCAGGAACATCCCAACAGCAGGGGAAGAGTAGTAGAGCTGGAAGATCAGGAAGGCCTCCACAGCTGAGTAAAAACACCAGAGGAAAGAAAAAAGTTTGAAGATTCACCCACAAAACAAATATATAGGGACTCTCATGCTGCTGGTGATTTTGAATTATATGTTTGAAGCTGTTGAAGCTACTGAGTGATGCTTAGTTTTGATAGCTGAAGTAATTTAGTTTGTTGAACTAGTTTAATTAGTTATGTACTAGTAGGTCTGGTTGTTGATATGGTTCTTGTTTACTTGCATAAGCAAAATCAAGTAATGTACACCTTCTTAGGAGGTGTAATGCTTGTAAAACCGGTAATATTTTTGGCAATATATGTAGTCCTCGTTAAGAGCGGAAAATTTGATCTTTTGACATGGAATCTGCACCAGTATTAGTGTTTTATTTTATATTCTTTGTTGAAATTGAGCTGTTATCCTCTCTTAATGCATTAGCAAAGCAAATCATATTTTATCCATTGAGATCTTCGACCCTTTTTTTTTTTTTCAAAGCAAATCATATTTCAACTGGTACTAAATATTCCTGAAAAAAAAAAAAATTCTTATTATGTCAGGTGTAGATATGCATATGTAGTTATAATTGAATGTGAGTATCAATCATTCATACAAGCAATATGATGTTGGAGGTGAGAAATTTTATTACAAGCATTCATCTACTGGAAATCCAAGAGTAGAAGCGGTTACCATTGTTTTGATGCGCATAACTATAAATCTTTGTTCCCACTTTGTCAAATAAATGAGAAGTGATTGAAATAAATGATGTGATGGAACTCAATATAATGTTATTAATAGAATTAAGTTGAATTAATTAATTTTATGCTTTCCTAATCATTATGTTTGTGTATACATATGAATTGTAAAGTAGAAAAATCAAGCTCCAAAACTATTGTAGACGCCCAGTTTGATTGACCCATAATAGGGGAACAAACTGTGCGTTCGGTGTAATTGACTCGCAACTAAAGTCCGATAATGAAATAGTGCGAATCTTAAATGTAAGAGAGACCCGAAACTTTCTTGAAAATGAATCTAAAAGCCGAATTTTCATCTACATGAAGCTCAAGCCCACTTTGACCCAACCATGGATCAGGGCCAAAGAGGCGACACTTGACCAAAGAGCCTTTGTGGCGGCCACTTTAGAGAGGCGATGTCTCTTCACAGCCCACTTACACAAACATTTATTAAAAGTTGATAATATGGACAAGTGGAGGGGACCTACACCTAACTTAGATAGATCCTTGAATGTGAATTTGTGGTTTTAGGGTTAGATTAGGTGGCCAAAGTTGGGGGTGCACATCATGATAGGTAAAAAAAGTGGATGTTTTATCAAAGGCATGAGAGGCTTAAAAAGGGGTATAAAAGTGACGGTGAGAGTTAGAAGGGGGAGCAAATTTAAAGAAGAAAAAAAAGAGAAAAAGCTCTAAAAAAGAAAGGAGAGGACATTCTTGAGAAGGGAAGGAGGGAAAGTGATGCGGGGTAAGTTTTGAAGTTATTGGAATGGATGTACGGAACGATGGATAAAATACATACATTTTCATTATTATTATTATTATTATTGATTAGAAATTTACTTTCATATATTCTTAGAGATTTGATTTTCTATCTTAGTTAGAATTGTTTTTATTTTATTTTCTAATTAAAATTAGGGTTAGAGTTGGTAGGTTTGTGCCACCCTATAAATATGAAAATCTTAAGGCTATGTGATACCGTTTTTGTTAAGTTGATTATTCATAATTATTATTTTTCCAAATTTGGTATTTTTGTGAATCAATGAATTCTTGGATGCTTACTTCCTAGTATTTGTGTGCAAATCAATAGGTTATAGAAAATTATTAGACGATCAACCGTGCGCGATTCAACGGCTTGCAACGTTTATCGCTTTATTTTATTTTTATTTCCTTAAAGCTTATGCTACATCATTTTGAATAATTTTTATGATTATTGAATTATTTTTTGATTTTCAAAATTTTATGAAAATTTTGATGTCTATAACCTAGTTTGGCCATAGAAAATTGATAATTGTTAGTCGTGCACAATTCAACAATTGTCGATTGTTACTATACCACCTTTCTGCTACATCAGTTTGGTATCAGAGTTGTGCTCCAAGGACAAGATGTCTTGCATAAGACAGCAGTAGCAACCACAACAACAACGAGTAGAAGAGGTTTATAAGTGTAATAATTTATGTCGCCTAGAGCAGTGGTTTGACCAGCGAATGGAACAGATGGATCAACTGATTGACCCCTTCATGGAACAACTCACGGCAAGGATGGCTGCTCTTTTGGCTAATCAGAATAGAAATAATCTAGCCCCATGAAACAATAATAATTTTGTGGGTAATTTTAATGGAGGTTAGTGACGAAGAGGAAGAAGAAGAGTATTATGAAGAGTCCTTATTTTTTGATACTGATGATGATGAGGATGAAGATGTAATCATTAGAGATGAGTCAATATTTGATGAAGAGGATGAGGGTGATGAGGAATGTACTGAATTACTAAAAATTGGCGATACAAAAATTTTCTTTGCTAAGAAGGATTCTTATATGACTTCTAACGACTTAGGGATCGAGGTGGAGGAATATCATGATTGTGAATATAATATGTTATAGCAAATTGAGCATGTTGACCTCATTGGCATTAATGAAATTCTTTATTCTAATATTCCTTTAATTTTAATTTTGAAGGAATTACAAATTGATCAGGAATTACAAATTGATCAGGAATTTATGATGTTCTATACATCTATGAGCAAAATACTTTCACGATATTTGGGCAAAATTCGAGGGGAAATTTTCTTTACGCCGGAAGGAATGATGCGGGGCAAGTTTTTGAATTATTGGAATGGGTGATCATCATCATCATCATTAGGATTTGATTTTGGGAATGGGTATTCTTGTTATTATATTATTATTATTATTATTATTATTATTATTATTAAGATTTGATTTTTATTTTAATTTAGTATTGATGAGAAATTGACTTTCCTATATTGTTAGAGATTTGATTTCCTACCATAGTTAGAATTATTTTTATTATATTTCTTAAATAAAAATTAGGATTATTAGGTTTGTGTCACTCTATAAATATGTAAGTTTTAGGATTGTATAAGGAGTTTTTGTTGAGTTAATTATTCAAAATTATTATTTTTCAAAAATCGATATTTTTATGAATCAACGAATTCTTGGATGGTTATTTTCTAGTATTAACAGGTTATAAAAGATTACCGTTTAGTAGTTATACGCGATTCAACAAACGCTTATTACTTGTTTATCACTCTTTCGTTGCATCATTAAATAACGTTGGTAGTTTAGGTGCACGGTCTTTCTGCAGCTTACTCTACAAGGGAACTGAGAAGTGGCCAGAGCCTGGTACTTTGCAAACTATAAGGGCTAGTAGGTTAGCAATAAGTACAGGAAAGAAATAGTTGTTGTACTATTGGAATGTGATTCTACTTTCTGGGTTTAACCTCAGTTTAATATCAAAACATTTTTCATTGTATTTGTTTGTCTGAATTGCATTTGATAATACTTGTATTATTAAAAGCGCTCTGGTACTTGATTCAATGGTAATAGTATTTGATAATACTTGTAGTATCAAAACATTTTTCTTTGTATCTGTTTGATATCTTTTACATTCTTGCTTTTGGATGAATTCAATATTGCTAATGCCTTATCAGGATTTATAGCTGAACTACTGGTTTGCGATGATTTAGAGTTACTTCCATGAATATATGAGGTAGGTTGTTGACTTTTGAAGCACCCTTTCCACTATTAGTGTATGGAGGATACGAACAACTCTGCTGCCTACGCTGCATTCAGCCAAGGGATCACAATTTTTGCACAACTTGTGTCTGTAGGATGCCTAAGGAACTGAGAGAGGAGAAGGTCGTTGAGTGTGTTCAAGTAGGGATTGCTTGATGGCTACTCTGTATAATGTTTCTTGTTCAAGGTACAAAATTTCCCCTTGTCCAAGCCTATCTCATAAGCAAGTGTTGTAGCTGACTTTGTAATATGACCATTGTGGATCAAGCATTGAATTATCTATCGCCTACCAAACTGAGAATTAATGAAGTCTATGGTGGACTTGACCACTATTTTATACCTTTCATCAATTCATCTTCATGAATGTTTAAGTACATAATCTTGCTTTTGGTTAGGTATTTTTCACACATTATTAATATTTGAGACCTTGTTTTAAGTTGGGTGTTTTAGTTATAGTTAAAACAACAGGAATCAAATCCATTTTGCACTGTCGTAAATTGAAGTCTATTTTGGTTTATTACATGAGACCTGAAAACTGATGATGCCCAACTTTTATCATTTCCCTCTCAGTTCCTTTGCAAAACATTATTTCTTGAACATGTCATCTTTATGGTGACATTTACATGCCTATTATCATCAGCTCTCTATACCTCATTATTGTTGTTGTTTTTGGCATTTCCAGTACTGTTGCCCATAATTTGTCATCAATCAAGGCTGAGGTTTTTTTATTTGTATGTCTTGCTGCTCGACAAAGTCATGCATTTTTTGCTTAATAACGCCTAGGATTGGTGATAGACTATGATTGGATATTTTTAAGCAGAAATCTACAGTGTGATATTGAAATTGAACTATAGTTGTGCCCAACTAGATTGCTGACTGTTTCTGTTGACCCTGTGTGTTTATATATATATTATAAGCAATCTTTTGCTATCTTGTCTGGCATGGCCAGAATGAGAGAACAGGTGAACACAAGGACAGGCTAGGAGTATTATTTGCATCTTTGACTATATCTTTGCATTGCCTCATTAAACAAAAGCATGTTAAAAAAAAAAAAAATCACTCAGAAGTCGAATTTAAGATCAATACAACCACTAATTTTATTTTACCATTCTTGAAAGTAAAAACGCCAATCAGGCCTATTAGACCACCTTTAATTGGCGGCATAACAGCTGAAAGGTGTAGAAAGGAACTGCTATTCGTTTGTTCAAACATGAATTGAGAATATAATAATTGGTTAGGTAAGAGTTGCATAATATATATAGCTAATAGGGCAAGGCTCTCCAAGTCTTTGTTACAGTCAACTTCAGGTTGTAGCCACTAAGAACAACAACTAACCATTTATTGTCAATAAAGTATTTTACCCACTGAGCGGCTGGGAAACACTCCGCGGCCTGCGGGGCGCTAGAGCTAGTTTTGTTTTGGTGGGTTGTTGACTAAACTGATAATTTAATTGGCAGAGCTGTGCATGTAGCCAAGATTTGGTATCGGTGGGTCTCTGAAATATGAGGGCCCAAGCATGTGAATAATTTTTTTTTTTTTAAAAAGAACTTGGAGGTTACTCAACCTTAGAGGTGTTTTATAGGCTGGCACTAGCTTTCGGGTTGAAAGGATTACATCAGGGAAGCCAAATTAGTGCTTTGAAAGAGAAAATTTGTGTGTGTTAGAAATTTTTTAGGATAATTTAGTTTCTGATTGGAGAGGTATAGATAGCTTTTGGAAATCTCAGTACAACAACAGGGTGAAATCTTGAGGAATTTGTTTTGCTGTTTCTATGGCGGGTTGGTTGCTCCTGTTTAATGCCAAAGGGAACGCAGAAAGAGGAAAAGATGTAATAATCTTAGCGTTGTTAGCATGGAACTTGTGGAACTCGTGGCCCAGCATAGAAAAATGTTTTGCTCGATTTACTAACTACTACAGTACCGATGACGAGACTGATGATGAGACTGCTGTCGAGTCAGCTACGGAATTTTCCGATGAGTCGCCGGAACCCGATGTACTCTACGCTCCCCCTCGGCCCCACAAGCCCCCTGTTCCTAATGTGCGCCCGGATTTTGATGCTGCAGGTGCTACGAAAAAAAGATACAGAAAGTTCTTGAACAATTTACGTAATCAACTGTCAGATGAATCAAAAGTGTTACCTAATTTGGAAGCTTTAGTGTTACCTAATCGATCTTCATTTACCCGAAAAAGTCAAGAAGTTGATCGGATGCTTATGGTAGGCCTTTCAAATTCATCCGAGACAGATATTGCTTTAATGTTGGACAGAGTAGATGCATATATTGTGGGTTACATAGTTGTAGATAGATTCTATCACCTTAAATTAGTAGACCATCAGCAGTTTTTTCGCAGTTACGCGGAACGTGTAGGTATGAAGGTGGAACCTCTTAATCTGGGATCTGACTATGGCGATCTTCAAAGCATGGCCAAATCAAGGGGTGGTATTGAGTTAGGAATCTCGAAACTGCAGAACGCCATCACAACGCTCAAAGACACTGATACCTCCAAGCCTGGCTACAAAAATTCTGTGGCCGAAGCCCTTTTGGTTTGCATCCAGATGATTTCAGAGGCAGCTCGATACAGTTATATAGAGGATAAAGTTTGTGAAACCATTATTGAAACAGTAGTAGAGTATGAAAGTTTTAAACCAGATGATACGATGATGGAGCTGGAAAAGGGCTGGGACAAACTCTCTACTGCTGTCCTCACTTCAAACTACAGATGGGTTAAAGAAAAGTTCGGTGAACGCCATGGAGATTACATTCAATACCTGAAACTTTTGAAGTCTGAAGACAATGTTGGCAATGAAGCAGGAACGTCTCAACAGCGGGGTAAGACTTATAGTGTAGGAAGATCAGGAATGCCTCCACAGCTGGGTAAAAACACCAAAGGAAAGAAAAAAAACTAACGATTCATCCACAAAACAGAACAAATTTAGAGGGTAATGTTGAATTATATATGTTGTTTGAAGTCGTTGAGACTAATGAGACTGAGCTTTGATTGTTGAAGTAATTTAGTTTGTTGAACTAGTTTTAGTTAGTCATGTACTAATAGACATGACAGGCAGG
Source organism: Mallotus nudiflorus (assembly GCA_947683625.1). Taxonomy (NCBI): domain Eukaryota; kingdom Viridiplantae; phylum Streptophyta; class Magnoliopsida; order Malpighiales; family Euphorbiaceae; genus Mallotus; species Mallotus nudiflorus. The sequence continues at coordinate 91,625 of CANTUR010001611.1, forward strand.
GTTCTTGTTTACTTGTGTAAGCAAAATTAAATAGTGTACACCTTGTTAGGAGGTGTAAATTCTTGTAAAAGCAGTAATATTTTTAGCAATATATTTAGCCATTGTCAATGGAAAAGGCTTGAAAATTCAAGAGCATTTTCATTGTTGTTTATTTCTCATTTCTTGGCACTCCCCACCCAGTAGAAGCTGATCTATTGGTGTGGAATTGCAGTAGTATTAGAGTTTTATTTTATATTCTTCGTTGGAATTGGGCTGTTCTCTCTTTTAATACATTGGCAAAGCTAATCATATTTCTTCTGTTGACCCCTTAGGCTGATGAATGAGTGACAAGCACACATAGTTATAATTGAATGGGACACTTATCAATGATTTATTAAAGCAATTTAGTGTTGGGAGGTGAGAAATTCTATTACAAGTATGCTAAATACCAATTGGGCCTATTAGATCAGCCCTAATTGGCATCATAACCACCGGGGTTGTAGAAAGGAATGGCCATTCGTTTGGTCAAGCATGAATCGAGCATCTAATAATGGAAAATGTTGGATGTCCCAACATTAATAGTAAATCGAGGGTGAAAATCTAAAAATAATTCTCCCAAAATATCACTTTTTTGAACCTATGTTTAATAAAATATCTTATTTTTCCAATAAACTTCACGAGTGTCACTTTTTTTTTTAATTACGCGATTACCCAAAAAATGCCCCTTCTCTCTTCCTTGCGCGAGAGTTGTTTTTCTTCCTTTTTTGTCTAAAAACAAAAACCAGAGACTTGGCTTTTTTAGGCTTTGACTGTTTTCAACCTTTACAGCTTCTTACATTATTCTTCTTCCTCAAGCCTCAATTACCACCACCACTTCATCCACCTCCGACTGCTCCTCCTCCACCACCACCACCACCACCACCTCCACAAACCCTCCTCTCAAAATCTAGGGTTTCTGGCTGCTAATCTCCTTCCAATCTCTAATAAAAAAAATCTAAATTTTCTCATCTCCCACTCCAAGGTACAAATCTCTGTTCCCACTACCTCTCTCCTTCACCACTTTTTTTCTCTTAATAGTCTCTAAAACCTCGGCTAAATTCAATTTTTCTACTCATTTTCTACTGCACAATCCCTAATTTATCATAATTTTTCTTCAAGTCCCAATTTTTAACTTATTTACACTTTTTGCCATTCGTTCTGTACTTTTGTGTGTTACTGATTTTGATTGATGTTATTTTTTTCATATTACAGTGTTGTTTTAAGTATAATTTTGCATATGGCGAAAGCTGCTTCTGCAATTGGTAATCCTAACGGTAGAACTGGTGTTCGTATTGTGGTTGCTGGTGGTCGTGGTACTGGTAAGTCAAGCTTGATAGTTACTGCGGCTGCTGATGCTTTTCCGGCTAATGTTCCGCCTGTCCTTCCGCCTACACTGCTACTTGAGGATTTTTACCCTGACTGTATTCCTGTCACTATAATTGATACTTCATCTAGGTATTTAATTGTGTTTATTTAGTTTTGAGTTGCTAGAACTTGAAATCTAATGCAAGATTGATTTTTTCTTTGCTGAGATTTTAGTGTGGAGTGATAGAATGTGTCATTAGGCATCGAAATTTGAATTGGGTAGTGAAATGATCTGTTATTGTGATGGGGTTTTTGTTGATTTAGAGTGGAGGATTTTGGTAAAAGTAGCTGAAGAATTGAAGCGAGCTGATGCAGTTGTTCTTTCGTTTGGTTGTGATAAGGCTCAGACTCTTGATCAATTGAGCACTTTCTGGCATCCTGAGCTTCGTCGATTGGAGGTTTCAACTGTTCATACTTCTCTTATTTTTGTTTCATTTAGATTTTATCCATTGGACATTTCTAAATTATTTGCAAAGCAAAGAAATATCCATACAACCATGTGGTTTCCCTCAGCTTGTTAGATTTATTTATTGCTGTAATCTACATAAATATCACTAACAATTAACAAAAATTAGTTTGCTGTTGTAATTGAAATTTTTTAGACTTATCTCATGGGAGTTTTCACCAGTCATAGTGGTGGGTTACAAGTTGGATTTAAGGGACGAGAACCAGCAAGTGAGCATAGAACAAGTGATTTCACCAATAATGCAATAGTTTTGGGAGATTGAGAAGCAAGACTACCCAATAAATTATCAACTATTTGAATATTATTTTATAACAGAAAAAAAGAAAAAATAAGGAAAAAATAAAAAAATTGAAAAAGTAAGAATAGCAAAAAATAAGAAAAAATATTTGAACATTATTCAAATATTTTTCTCTAACTAAAAGTATAATTATTAAAATATGCATGTGCTCTAAATATATTAAAAAATTTGGATCAATAATTGTTTATTAAAAATTAAAAATAGGTATATGATATTATTTGTTGAAATAGATTGTTGAAAATATAAAATATATGTCATACTTATTATTCAGTTAATTACATTTTTTTAGTATTATTTTAATATATTGAAAGTACAAAATAAATATCGTATCATTATTTAATAATTTTTAATATTATCCAAATATTTTCTAAATCTTCTTCGTATATGTTAAAAATGCAAAATATATGTAATATTTATTATTTAACATTTTTTAATATTATTCATATATATTTGGAATCTTATTCATATATGTTAAAAATGCAAAACATGTATCATATTTATTATTCAGTTATATACATTTTTTAATATTAACTGTATATTTTCATAATTTTATTCATATATGTTGAAAATGCAAAATAGATCTTATATTCATTATTCAATTACATACATTTATGAATATTATCCATATATTTTCAAAATCTTATTCGTATATATTGAAAATATAAAACATGTATCATATTTATTATTCACTTATATATATTTTTGAATATTATTTGTATATTTTCAGAATTTTATTCGTATATGATACCAAAACAAAATATATGATTTGAATATAATAAGTATTTAAAACTCAAAACGAATATCTAAAAGTAAGAACAATATCTAAAATTGAAAACAATATATCAAACTCATAAAAATAGTATATGAATATGATAATTTCAATAAGTATTTATTGTTAGAAAAATTATCAAAGAAATAGTTGGTCTTGAGCAATAAATTTCAAATATAATTGTATTCAATTAATTAAAATAAAAATAATTGATATATGCATATCAATTAATTTAAATTCAAGTACCCATCTTTTTTCAAATGTATGGAATTTGAAAAATATGTTTCATTTATTTTTATTTTATTATTTTTATATTTTAGTTTATTTTTTCGTGTATAAAATGAATAAGATAATATATATATTATATATATATATATATATATATATATATATATATATATATATATATATATATAAGAGAGAGAGAGAGAGAGAGAGAGAGAGAGAGAGAGAGAGAGAGAGAGAGAGAGCAATGCCTTAATTATAATATTTGAAATAAAAGCACAACGCTTACATATATATTAATACCCAAAATAAAAATAAAAAACTAATAATAAAAATAAAAATAAGGAAAAATAAAAAAAATAAAAAATAAGGATAATAGAAAATAAAAAAATAAGCAATAAATAAAAAAGAGAGAAAATTAAAAATAAATATAAGGATAAAAGAAAAAATGAAAAAATAAGGATAAGAGAGAATAAAAATAAATAAATAATAAAGAAAATAAAAAAAAGAGAAAAAATAAACAAAAAACAAATAAAATAAAATAAAGAAATAGAAAACTAAAGAAAATTTGAAAATTGAAAAAAAAAAGAATAACAGAGAAAAAATAAAAATAAATAAAAAATAAAGATAAAATATAAATAAAAAGGGAAATAAAAATAAAAAAATTTAAAAAATAAGGATAACAAACAAAGAAAAAAATGAATAAAAATAAAAATAAAAAAGGGAAGAAAAAAAATTAATGAAGGAACAAGTAGAATATAAAAAAAGGTAAAAATGAAAAAAATTTAAAAAATGGTTACTTTTAAAAATAAAATGGATACTCATATGATTAATGAAAAAAAAGGGGTATTTTGCTGAAAATTGAAACCAAAAAATTATATTTTTCTAGAAATTTCTCAATAGTGGATAAAAAAAGCTCTCCAGGTCTCTGTTACAGTCAACTCGAGGTCGTAGCAAGTGAGCAATAGCAACAACAATTAAAAAAAAAAAAAAAACTGAAGGAACTCATCAAGAAACTATTGTTTGTAACAATAGTTTCTTGATGAGCTGAGGAAGAATTCCTAATGAGCTGCTAAGCATATTTTACCTAATGAGCTGCTAAAGTGAAGGAACTCATCAACTCGAGGTTTTTTGGAACTCATCATCAACTAAGCATATTTTACCTAATGAGCTGCTAGGAAGAATTCCCTTTTCCAGTTATGGGGCACTGGAGGAGTTAGTTTTGTTTTGGTGAGCTGTTGACAAAATTGATAATTCGATTGGCAGTGGAGTTAATGAAGCTGTCCATGTTTTTGTGTAGTGCTTGCTTGGTCTTGTTGGCAAGAACCAATGCATGGGACAGATTTGAGCTCCGTGTCCACAAGCGTGCTATTGATCTTTTCAGTTCATATTATAATCATTAATCATTGTCTCAATTTGATATCGTTAGTCTTACCATGCACTTCGCACTTGCAGTGAGTCATTACAAATAGTGTTTATGCCGTTGTTTGATTATTTAATTTTGAATGTTTGTAATAACGGGCTAGTGGCATTGAGAATTGAGGAGTGAAAGTAGAAGTGGAGTTGATACATGACATTGTTGTTACTTGTTATGCTTTCTTAGAAGCAAAAGATGATTTGATAAAAGATTTGGAAGATCCCAAGTCCATGCTCCCCAGTTATATCAGTTACCATGCTCCTATTAAGGATTCTATGGAATGTATACATTGAAATTCTTTTGCCCTTGTTATGGATTCCATGTAAAATTTTATTTTTCATATATTTTTAGTTATTTTTTGTATATGAAACAATCTCTTATACTTTTATTCAAAATTTTTTAAATATATACAAAATTTTTGCAAATTGTCTTTTTCAAATACAATATATAATGTATATATTCAAATAATAAAATATGCAAAAGTTTCTAAAAAAATTCATATTATTTTAACATTATATCATATATTTTAAACATTATTATTGAGTATGATACCAAAATGTAAATAGAATCAAACCAAATACCCTTAAATATTACAAAAATAGCACAGACTTTGTAAAAACACCTAATCACATGGTATTTTATTGTATTTTTTCCAAAATTAAAAAAAATACATGAACAACAACTATATCATACCATACAAAGATATACTATTTGCATATTTCTGGTTTCTTATATAGACTTCAAAACATAAAAACAAATTTGATAATTTGAATTCATTGCCCAATGTCATATTTCATCAATCTCGAAATAGACTACTATTAATGTATACGATTAATATATACACAATTAAAATAACAAAAATATCACCCTCACTTCCTAAATAAATCTTAGTTTCTAAAGTATTTAATTTCATATACTATTGGTTTATTTATTTTTTATTTATTATATGAATATGAAACAATTCAAATACATAATCAAAAAATCTTCCTTAAGTATTTAATCTTTACAAATTGTATGTCCTGAAAACAACATATATTATCCATATTTAATAACAAAATTCATAAATATAGACAATAAAAAATATATACAAAAATTAAAAATACATGAACAACAACATATGTTTTTGTATATTTTTGGCTTCTTATACACTTCAAAACATTAAAAAAAAAAAAAATTAATTTGAGTTCATTGACCAATTTCATATTCTTTCAATCTCTAATTAAGTATACAACTGTCAATATAAACAATTAAAATATATACAACTAAAATAAAAAAAAATTCTCAAAATATATACATTTTCAAGATCAACCTCAGAATCTCTCTCTCTCTTGGAAGCATATGATCCATTTTCAGTTGCAAAACCAACAATCTGATTTTTTAAAATTGAATAACAAATAAAACAAACAATTTTATTGAATGAAAAAACGAAATAAAGTAAATTAAAAAAAATTGACCACTGTGAATCTATGAAATGATTAATAGTGATAAATACTAAGATTTTTATTAAAAAAAAAAAAGAAAAGAAAAAAGAGTAAAAATACGGCTAAAACAATCACACAAATTAAATATATTTTGTGATATAAGATTTAAATTTAAATTATTTCTTAGAACAATGGATGTCATGTATGAACAAAGATAGCACAGCATAGCACAATGTGGAAACATCCAGAGCTCTCCTTCATATTACCTTTATTTCTTTTATTTCCCATAGTTATTTTCTCTTTCTATTTAGACTCTGTTCGGAAAGAAGGAAAGTTGGAAAGAAAAGGAAATGGTAGAGGAAAATATGGGGGAAAAATCACTTTTTCTTGTTTCTTTTGGGATGAGGAAAGAAAATAATATTTATTTTCTATTGCTTATTGTATCTCTAAATTGGAGAGAAAAATATATCAAATGTGAGTAAAAATCCACTATTCATGTCTGATGACAACTTTACCCTTTATTTTTTTTGCATCTTTGCACTTTATTTTTTTTCAACTTTGTCCTAATAATAATAATAATAATAATAATAATATAAAATTAAAATAATCATAATAGTGTTAAAATTAAAAAAATCATAATATAATTATAATTATGATATTATTTTTAATATTATTATAAATAAATAATTATAATTATTATAATATCAAAAGAAACAAATAAAAATTAAAAAAAGTTGGCCATGCAACCCCTTTATGCTTTCTTCATTTTGCTATTACCAATATCATTGATTAGAAGAAAAAAATTTTGTACTCAATTTTTTTTTCTTTTCAACCATTTTATCAGAAGAACGACACAAATATATCTATATATTTTGTTTGCTTCCATTTAGTGTATTACTCAAAATTTTACGTGATTATATTTATGCATATTGTTTTTGCTATTACCAACTTACTATTCATATAATAAGATTATTATATTTTTTTGTACTCTAAATTTGTTCATTTTTAAGCCTAGAATGATGAAAGTATTTTTGTATATTTTATTGATTAAAATTTAATATATTAGTCAAATATTTATGTAAATTTTGATTGTATTTACATGTTTTTATATATTTTATTATTATTTTTACTATTTCATTTAATTACATTGAGCCCATTCAAATAAAAAATTGTTATAAAAAAATTCATTAACAATTTTTTATTTTTTATTTTTTGTTTTGATTTTAATAATAATAATAATGATTATTATATTAATATTAAAAATAATATCATAATTAAAATAAAATTATATAAAAATATTTTAATTGGCAAATTTATTTTTAATTAAAAAAATTACATCTATATATATATATGTTCACAGTTAGAACATTATAATGTATCTTTGTGTTTTATTTTATTACAACTATATATGGTCTATGAGATCATTTGATATATTAGTAAGTACTAAGGAATTTGTAGAACAATAGTGTATGTTATGTAATTATGGTTTGTTGTTATGTGTATTTTGTATAGTTGATGGGTTGCTTGATAAGTAATTTTATTGTAGTTGTCAAATTTTTTATTGTCAAATCTAATACCATTTTAATCAATAAATATGCCATCGATATATAAGTAATTTTTGTTAAATTAATAATTTGGATTTTTGAAAACAAAGAAATTTGGATTGACTAATTAAATGATTTTTATATTTTTACAAAGTTCTTAATAAAAAAAAATTGGAGTTTTATATTTGTACAAAGTTCATCAATAAAAAATTGATAAAAAAAAGGTCCATAAAAAAATAAAAGGTTTTAGAAACCACTATTTATTGTATGTGGGGGCATAAAAGTAAATTTAACATGTTCATATATTTTTTTTTAATATTTTATCTTCCCAATAAAAAAAATACACTTACTTTCCTTCCTCCATATATCATTTTTCTTCAAATCCAAACATAAGAGAGGAAAAGAGGGAGAGGAAATAACATTATTTTCCTTCATATTTTCCACTCTATTTTCTTTCCTCACTTTCCCTCCTTTCCAAACATAGCATTAATCTCACTTTTTTTTCTTCACCTACTTTGTCTATGCTGCATTAATGGCAACATTTAGTATTCTAGAACTGAGTATAAATCAATTCATTTAACACACAGCTAAGCCTCCACAAGTTTGTACTTTAGAGTTGAATATAGCATCTGAGCCCATACCAAAACATCTGAAGAATTGCTTAGTGGGAAAAATTATAAGCTCAAGGCTATACACTGCAAATGCTGTTCTTAGCATTTTTACTCAAGCTTGGAGCTTTGTTTCATATCTTCATGTCCAAGAGCTAAGAGTCAAGAATATGTTTCTTTTCATCTTTAAGAAGTAAGAAGATAAAGACTGAGTTTTAAAAGTAGGTCCTTGGTCCATTCACAGTGCATTAATGGTTTTGATTGAGTGGGATCCTTCTCTGTCATTAGAAGAAGTGGATTTTTCAACTGAAACTTTTTGGGTTCAGATTTATGGGCTTCCATTGAATCAAATAACTAGGGAAAATGTAGGTAAGATTGCTCATTCTCTCTTTACTGGTTTTATTGAAACCGATGAACAAATGTACTTTGATAGGTATATTGCTCATATCATGCGAATCCGAGTAAAATTCAAATTGAATAACCCTCTTCCTAAGGGTTTTATAAACAAACTTAATGGCAAAAACAAGTGGGTAGCTTTCTAGTATTAGAGATTTGTTCGGGAAAATGGATCTCTTACAATCCAACAAGTACCTTCACCATTTTAGATTACAACATAAACAAAAATACTTGGAGAAAAATCACAGGTGTAGTCAAAAAGACAACCAAGAGAAAAAATATTCACTATTTGGAAAATTATTACAACCATACTATAAAATATTTAACTCTCACACATACCTAAAAGCTCAAGTAGACCCCAAGAGAATTTTTCAGAAATTCTTTACTAGTATAGCTAATAGCTCTTAATGGTGCACCAAATATTATATGGTGATTAACACACACTAAATATTTATGGTGATTGATACACTTAACAAAGGAGGGGGAGGAGTCCTTTTTATAACCAACTAACTCCCTCCTTCCTTCTCTTCTAACTAATGTGGGATAACATCCATTTTTAATTTTTTTTATCATCCTTCACCAATCTCCACCATGATTAAAAAAATTAAAAGAACAATAGCTACCTTACCATCAGCTATGACACTCACAATTCTAAAAAACAAGACTTGTCATACTCCACCATAAGAGTATACACACTTGGAATTCACCAACTCTAAGAATTTTCACCTCGTTCAGTTCATGTCGAAAAACTGCTAATAAGTTATGGTGCAACTTCCAATGTTGACTTTTCTAGGAAGTTCATTAGCCATCGACATCAATTCTACCACACACCTTGCATCAACTATCAACCAATGCTCGTATGCAAACTTGTTGACTTGTTAGTAGTAACACATCCTCTTCCATGGAAAACCTTGGAGATTAATAACATTTCAAAAGGATAATTCAGTCTCTTATGGAGAAAAGAGACCCGCTACTGGCAACAATAGCAGCATCTTCATTTACTGATTTTGGAGCAATTTATCGAACCCCACTCCATTGATAATTTTTCTTTAAGTGCTAAGATTGCCCATACCTTCAAATTTTTATATAAACCAGATTGATTATCATTAACTTTATCTCACCACAAGTCAATATCAACACACTCATCAAATTTCTCTACCTCAAACTCAAGCTCATTTTGCTTAATATGCACAATACCTTTGTATATTTGAACAGTACTTCCTGCTACAATGACCTCACAAATGAATAATGAGTGAACAATTGTGTTTACAAAATGCAATAAGAAAGTTTTCAGGAAATATTAGGGGAACACAAACGGTACCACTTAAGTTCCAACATCCTTAAGAGATTATAGCCTTTGTGACAAAACTTTCTTGGCTGCACTTACTTACACAATACCACACTCAATAAACAAAAATACAAAGGACCTCCAGTTGGATCACAGTAATTTTTTTATCAGCCTAAGCTGCAACCATAGAGCATATTAAAATAAACCAAGAGCTTTAATACCAATTGTTAGGGAAAATGGACCCCTTACAATCCAATAAGTACCTTCACCACTTTAGATCACAACATGAACAAAAATACTTGAGAAATAAAAGACAAAAACACACAATAATTTAACGTGAAAAAATCCCAAATGGAGAAAAACTACGGGCATTGTCAAAAGATAACCAAGAGAAAAAATATTCACTACATGGAAAATTATTACAACCACACTACAAAATATTTAACTCTTATACAAACCCAAAAGCTTAAGTACACCCCAAGAGAATTTCCCATAAATTCTCTACTAGTATAGGGAATAGCTTTCAATGGTACACCAAATATTACATGGTGATTAACACACACCAAATATTTATGGTGATTAACACACTTAATAAAGGAGGGGGAGGAGTCCTTTTATAACCAACTAACTTCCTCCTTCCTTCTCTTTTAACCAATTTGGGATAACATCCAATTTTAATTTTTTTATCATCTTTCAATAAGATTGCCTAGTTTTTGTCATCTGTGTGGTCAATTCAATCACATTATAAAAAATTGTCCAACCTTGATGTAAATGAGACTACATTGTCATTTATGGACAGATTTGACAAAGTGGGCATGCGCACTTAGGCTTTAACTAGACGGTCGTGGTGGCCCTAATTGAACCACAGGGCCCATAATATATCAAATCAAAGTTGACTTAGAGCCCTATAACAAGTGCTACACACTATGTTTATAGCAATGCATATTCGGGCCCAAATTCTTTTATTTAGGGCCTTAAATTTAGCTTAAAAGTTTATGTTCCTTTTTAGGATTCTTTTAGTCTTTTTTTTTAGGGGTTTTCCTTAAACTCTATTTATTTATCTCTTTGGGGTTATTTGAGGATGACTTTTATTGAATTAATAAATCAAATTTATATTTTTCCAATATTCGATATTCATTTGTATGAATCAATGATTATTGATGCCTATTTCTTGGCATTTGTGCGCAGTATCGAAGATTGTTAGATGATAATTGTGTGAAATTCAACGTTGAGTAGTATTTATCCAATTTTCTAAGCTTTCACTACGTCAGTTGGTATGGGAGCCGATGAACATTCCTAGGGTTTTATATAAAAAAAATGGCATGAAGAAGACAACAACAATGCCTGGATGAGGTTTACGAGCGAGGCTAATCAACAAGTTGAGTAGTGATTCAAGCATCTTAAGCAAGCAATAGGATAGCTTGGGTAGACGATAGGGAAAATAGGGCAAATGGTGGAGCAGATGAATGAGAGGATATATGCCCTACCGATTAACTAGAACAAAAATACCAATAAACAAATCATCATAGGGCTCGTGTAGATGAGAGTTATGATGAAGAGGAGGACGAGGATGAAGAAGAAGTGTTGTGCAGACGTAGAAGGGTTGCTATAGAAGAAGACATATGTCGTTAGGAGTCTGGAATGTGAACTAAAATTCTAGAATTCCATAGCAGCCTTCAACCTAAAGAGTTCCTTGATTGGCTAGCGACAGTTGAAGAGATCTTGGAATTCAATGGAGTACCTGATGATAAAATGAGTGCTTTTAGTGGCAACTAGGGGAGAGCTATAACATGGTGGCAATAATTAAAGTTAACTTACACCAGGTTAAGGAAGGAGAAAATCAACACCTGGGAGAAGATGAAGAAACGCATGCGAGGCACCTTCCTACTAAATAATTACTAGAGGTTGATGTACTGTAGAATTTGAAATAGGGTTTAAAGTCGGTGGATGAATATACCACTGAATTTTACTAACTGATTGCTAGGAATGAAATACAGGAGATAAAGGACCAATTGGTGTCACAATACATTGGAGGCTTGAAATTGCAGATCCAGGATACTGTTAATATGTTTGATCTTATAACTATTTTAGTGGCTCATCAGAGGGCATTAATGGTAGAGAAGCAGTCACATCGTACTTCTACTGCTAGAGGTTTGAATGTTGGTGCTAATAGTAGTGGTGGTGTAATAAAAAAAGTAATTGGGAATAGTGGGTCAGGGCAATTTAACAAAATAGTTGGTCCATTTAATAGAGTAGCTAGCAGTAGTGGTATGAAGTGCTTCAATTGTGGTGAACCTGGTCATAGGCAAGTTGAATGTAAAAAGAATGCTACAAAAAAAGCCTTGTTCAATGAAATAGATGACTATGATGAGGATGTAGTCGAGATTGAAGGTGCAGTAGTATATGATGATGAAGGAACTGAAGAAGTGCAACTGGAAGGAGATGTTGGTGTGTCACTAATGGTTAGGCTATCCTGTCTAACTCTAAGGGCTGCAGACGAGAATGAGTGGCTACAGAGCAATATATTTTAGTCTACCTGTACCATATAGAATAAGGTATACCATTTTATGATTGATGGTGGAAGTTGTGAAAATATTATGTCTGATGAGGCTTTTCAAAAATTAAAAATTTAGATCGAGAAACATCCTAAGCCCTAAAAGCTAGCTTGGCTTAAAAAAGGCAGTGAAGTTTCAGTGTCTAAGCGTGCCTTGAGTCCTTTTTTCATTAGTCTAAAATATAAAGATACTGTTTGGTGTGATGTTATTGCCATGGATGCATTCCACTTGCTTTTAGGAAGGCCTTAGTAGTATGATAGGGATGTTACTCATAATGGGCGAACTAACACATATAGTTTTATGTTTGAGGGGGTCATATTATATTGTTGCTAGTAGACAGGTGTTCGAGAAGCCTAAGCAAAAAGGTGTTGGAGTTAGAGTCAATACACTATTATCCTTGACCCAATTTGATGAGGAGTTGTAAGAGTCAGACATAGGGTATATACTGGTAGGGAAGGAAGTGACCGACTCAACCCATGTTCCAAAGGTTGTTGCTCTACTTATTGTAGAATTTGGTGATTTGTTTCCTGAAGAGTTACTAGAAGGATTGCCACCTTTACGTGAAATTTAACACCAAATTGATTTGGTGCCTGGTGCAGCCTTGCCCAACAGACCACATTATCGGATGAGTCCTAGTAAGCATGAGGAATTGCATCAAAAAATGGAAGAGTTGCTAGTCAAAGGCCATATTAGAGAGAGCATGAGTCCTTGTGCGATACCTACCCTCTTGAAATCTAAAAAAGATGGCTCACAGTGTATGTATGTGGATAGTAGAGCCATCAATAAAATTACCATGAGGTACAGATTTCCCATTCATCGGTTAGATGATTTGCTTAATCATATTAGTGGTGCTACTATTTTCACTAAGGTTGATTTGAAAATTGGATATTATCAAATTCGTGTGAGACCTAGGGATGAATGGAAAATAGCATTTAAGACTAGGGAGGGGTTGTATGAATGGCTTGTAATGCTATTTGGTTTATCTAATGCTCATTGTACTTTTATGCATGTCATGAATCAGTTGTTACGGCCTTTTATTGGTAGATTTATTGTGGTGTACTTTAATGATATCCTTATATTTAGCGCTAACCTTGATGAGCATATGCAGCATGTTAGAGTGGTTTTCAATGTGTTACGCAAGGAGAAATTCTATGATGCCATAAAGAAGTGTGTTTTTATGACCCCTAAAGTGTTGTTTTAGGGTATATGGTTTCAGGAGCTGGTTTGGAGGTGGATGTTGCAAAGTGAGTAATAATAAAAGAGTGGCCTAAACTAATAACCTTGACAGAAGTACGGAGTTTCCATGGCCTAGCATCCTTTTATAGGCAATTCATTGCTAATTTTAGCACCATAATGGCACTAATCACAGATTGCATGAAAGGCAGTAGGCTTGAATGAACAAATGAGGTAGAGACAACATTCAATTTTATTAAAGAACTCCTAATAACCACACTAATCTTGGTGTTGCCAGACTTTTCTTAACCTTTTAAGTTACATATAGATGCTTCCAAAGTGAGCATTGGGGCAGTCTTAAGTTAAAATGGCAGGCCTGTGGCTTTCTTTGGTAAGAAATTATCTGGTTCAAAACTAAATTATAACACTTATGATATTGAATTTTATGTAGTTATGCAAGCAGTGAGGCATTGGCATCATTATCTATTTCACAGGGAGTTTGTTTTGTACACATTATGATTCTTTGAGGCACCTACACCAATAAGATAAGGTGTCATCGCACCATGCAAGATGGGTGGCCTATTTGGAGCAGTTCACTTATGTGGTGAAACATAAGTCTGAGGTCACTAATCAAGTGCATGATGCTTTGAGTCATAGAAAATATTTATTAGGGCCATGAGAGTTGAGGTGTCTGGGTTTGATTCTTTTTGTGATATGCTTGCATCTAACCCTTATTTTTATGTAGTGATACAAGATGTGCAAGCTGGGAGGAAGACAGAGTTTTTACTGCATGATGGATTTTTGTTTAAGGGTAATTAGTTGTGTATCCCCGACTATAGCCTTTGCTTGTAGATCATAAAGGAGTTGCACAAAGAGGGGCACATTGGCAGAGATAGAACTTTGCATTTGATCCAAGCCTCCTACTTTTGGCCTTCAGTTCATAAAGAAGTTGAGAAGTACATACAGTGGTATAAAATCTGTCAAATCTCTAAAGGGACAGCCATAAATGCAAGGTTCTATATGCCTTTACTAGTCCCTTTTCAACCTTAGGTTGATATTAGCACGAACTTTATATTGGGATTGCCGCGAACGCAGCGAGATAATGACTCCATCTTTATTGTTGTTGATATATTTGCTAAGATGGTTCATTTTATTCCTTGCAAGAAGACTACAGACCCAGTAAATGTTGCATAATTATTCTTTTGGGATGTGTATTATCTGCACGGGTTGCCTATATCCATTATCTCTGACAGAGATACCCATTTCCTCAGTCATTTATAGCGTAGCCTTTGGAAGATGATCAATACCTAATTGAATTTCAGCAGTGCCTATCACCCTCAAATAGATGGGCAAACTAAAGTAGTGAACAAGTTATTGGCCAACCTGCTGCATTGTCTAGTGGGGGACCATGTAAAGGGTTGGGATCATAAGCTATGTTAGGCAGAATTCGCTCACAACCATGCAGTTAATCACAACATAGGATTTAGTCCTTTTCAAGTTGTTTATTCCATTCAGCCAAGAGGTCCTCTTGACTTGATGCCTCTGCCTAGCAAGACAAGAGTCCATGGGAAAGCAACATATTTTGTTTCAAGCTTGCAGGATGTACACAAAATAATCTTTGATAATATGTCTGCTGCAACTCTAAGTACAAGTAGATTATAGATAAAAAATGCAAACCTTTGGAGTTCAAGGTAGGTGATTTTGTGTGGGCAGTCCTAATAAAAGATCGATTTCTAGCAGGGGAATACAATAAGCTATCTGCTAGGAAGATGGGTCTAATTAAAGTGGCGGAGAAGATTAATTCCAATGCTTATCGTCTGAAGTTGCCTAGCCATGCTCGCACAATAGATGTATTTAATGTTAAACATCTAATTCCCTTCATTAGCAATTCTTCTAATGATAATGTTGTGTCAAATTTGAGGCCAAATTTTCTGTCATTTAGGGGGAATGATGTGGATGAGGTTGCATTGTCATTTATGGATGGATTTGACAAAGTGGGTGTGCGCACTTGGGCTTCAAATGGACGGTTGTGGCAACCCCAATTGAACCACGAGGTACATAATATATCAAATCGAAGCTGATTCAGAGCCCTATAACGAATACTAGAAACTATGTTTGTAGTAACCCATCTTTAGGCCCAAATTCCTTTGTTTAGGCCCTTAAATTTTGCTTAAAAGTTTATGTTCCTCTTTGGAATTTTTTTTAGTCTTTTCTTCCTTTCATGTTTTTAGGGTTTTTTCCTAAACTGTATTTATTTATCTCTTTAGGGTTGTTTAAGGACGACTTTTGTTGAATTAATAAATCAAATTTATATTTTTCCAATATTCAGTATTCCTTTGTGTGAATCAACGATTATTGATGCCTATTTCTTAGCATTTGTGCGTAAATCAATAGGTTATAAAAGATTGTTAGACTGTAATATCCCGTATTTTTAAATATTTTTACACTGTATCGGGATATACAGTGTTAATAATTTTTGTATATATATATATATATATATATATATTACGATCTTTTTACGAGTTGATGTGTATTTAAAACCTATTTTAATTATTATTTATTATTTAAAGTCCTTTACGTAAAATTTTCCCCAGACTTGCATTTTCGGGGAAATTTTCACGTAAATAATGTATCATTAATTATTTTAAATATATTTACGGACTTCCATGACCTCATACGTATTTTTAAATTACTAAATAAAGCCTAAGTGTGTAAATATTTATTTAATTAGGGTTTAATTTATTACCCTAATATTTTATTATTTGTCTATTAATTTTATTGTTATTTAATTATTTTATTTATTATTAAATTTTAAATTATTATAATAAGTGTGTGGTGTGTGATTTTTCCCAAATATTTTATTATTATTATTATTATTTTTCTTTTTCTTTTTTTTTTTCTTTTTTTTTCTTTTCTTTTTCTTTTTCTTTTCGTTTCTTCTTCTCCTTCGGTTTTCTTCTCCCCGACCCTCCTCCATCTTCCCCTCACCGCTGCTACTCCGATCACCGGTTGTCATAGTGCCTCCCCTGCGTGTCGCCGTCTTCTCTAGCTGCTCCACCGCCCCTAACCTCCTTCCCCGGCGCCGGCTAGCTTCTTTTCTCCATTTCTGACCGAAAGCTTCATTTCTTCTCACCTCGTGATTCCGGCCACCATTTTTGACACTGCAAGTCTCTTTCTTCTCCTTGAGCTCTGGTGAGTGTGATTCTAGCTTTGGTTTGAGCTGAAATGGTCTTGATTTGCTTAGGTTTCGAATATTCGATTTCGGCCAAATTAGGGTTCTTGAATTTTTTGAACTTCAATTTGATTGATTCATGAAAAATTCCTTCACAAATTTTGTTCCCCTTAGCTTAATCTACATGTATGAATTTTTGTGGAATTTTTGGAGATTATTTTGATTTTTGGGTATTTTTGAATATTTTAATATTATTTTCTAATTTTCGTAAATTAATTAAATAAATTATGAAATTGTGTTTTATGATAAATATAGGTATTTAAATGAATTATATAAATTTATTTGGAATTTTTATGAATTTCTAAGTATTTATTTTGAATTATTTGAGTTTATGTAATTTTGGGAAAATTAGGTTAATTATGTTTTTAATTAAAATTAATTGGTAAATTGAGTTTAATTATTGATATTATTGATAAATATGTTGAGAAAATTAATTTTGGATAATTATACTATTTTTGGTGAATTTTTGAAGTAATTATAGTATATTTATATATATAGGGGTATTTTGGTAATTTTACACAAAATTGGCTAAAAATGTAATTTAATTGGTTTTAATAATTATTTAAGGTATAAAAATGATTTATACAAATTATTTAGTATTTTTAACTAATTAAAACTATTTTTCGTGAATTATTTTCAATTATATATATAATATACGATTTTACTAATAAAATGAGTTTTTATCGGTTTTTGTTATGTTTAAAGGCTAATTATGTAATTTCTATTTATAAAATGAATTTCCATGTTATAAGGGTATTTTTGGTATTTCTATATTGTTCTGTGATTGTGGACCTCGATCGGTAGACTGTAGTTTGGAGTCCGATCGAGGGGTTGTGAATGAATTTTTGAGCTTGTTTTTGAAGTGTGTTTCTGTGTAGGGTCGGCTCTACTCTTTGAGTAGAGAGATGTCCATTTTATAGGGGAGGTTCTGTCGAATTTTCGGTAGAATTCTCGTAAAACGTGATATCCGGTCGATCCCTAATCTCGATTCTGTGTTTAATATTCTAGATTGAGTTCTAGGATTTTCTGTTAGGTTTATTTTGATTTCTGTCGTTATTGTTTGTTTAGTTGCGTCGAGACCGAGGCCTAGTGGACCAGGCCCATCGGACCCATCTCGTGGAGTGCACTAAGTGTGAGTTACTATTTTATATATATATGCTTTAGGATGCATGATTTTAGAAATATATGTTTTATTTTGATTAAATGTGCATAAATAATGTGATTTGTATTTAAGTATACTTTTAGTTTATTTTTGGTTTATATTAAATTATATGCATGTTTTATTAATAAATTATGTTTAAAATGTTTTTAAATATATTTCTAGCTTAATTTGTAATTTGATTGGATTTGTTTGACGTATATATACTCGAAATATACCTTATTTACTTTTGGTATATTTTCAGTATATATATGGTTTATATTGTTATTTTATTTAAATTCATGCATCATTTATTTGTGAATGAATGTTTTATATTTATTAATGAAGGATATCAATAGAACGTGCTACCTAGTGGGCAGCACTAAGACCGAGTACGTACCGGTGCGCTTACAGTATTTAGGCTATATTACTAACCAGTTTGAGGTTTTTGATTTGAATTGATTTATCTGATGTGTGAGATGTGATTTGGGAGTGTGATTGCTGGAGCTCGGTTGACCAAGTGTCTCGGGGCCAATCACACTGACAGTCAGACTGCTGGAGCTCGGTTGACTTAGTGTCTCGGGGCCAGTCTACTGTCCAAATGGAATAAGTGAATATATTTGGAATAAGTGAGCCTGTATGGCTAGAGTGTTGTCTAACACTATTTTTGAGGTTGCGATATTCTAGGGTTCTATGTGATCCTTCATAAACGATGATTTTTAGTGAAATATATATATATAATGATTTTACAGCATCTGTGTGTATTTGTCTGTATATATACATATTAGATATATACTTTTGAGTGTATGCATTGTCATTTAGTATGCATGTATATATATTATAGTAATTCACTCAGTGAGGTGTGACTCCCCTCCATTGACTAATTTTTCAGGAGAGTCATCATCTTCAGACCTCAGTAGCAGGCCTGTACGCCAGATTTCTTTCGCCCCGGCTTCTTTGTGTAAACTGCTTATCTGAGTCTTGGGTTTATTTTATCTAGAGACTACAGTAGTCATTAAATATTTAAAGAGATGTTGTATTATATTTGAACTGGATTTGTATTAAAGATTTATATATATGAAATGATGAGGATTGATTTAAATCCAGTTGGTGTATATGTTATTATTATATTTATGATTTTTATTTCCGCTGTATTATATATTGCTATTATTACTATTGCATGTTTATTTTATTTTTTTTAGGCTTGCTACGGGTTCTGGATTCGAAAGAATTCCCATTCCCTAGCGCCGGTCATGGCCCCTGTTTTGGGTCGTGACAAAGTTGGTATCAGAGCGGAGTTCTATGTCAGGGCTTAGTTTTGTGAGTTGTGGCCCTAGTTTTCAAGTTGTGTTTTCTTTTGGTAACTTCTACAGTGAATTAGGTTAGAGTATATCTTGAAAAGTATTCCTTGCTTTAGTTTTCTGCGTTATTCCTCCGTTGTCTGTTTTGTCTGAATCATTCTGCTGTCTTTTTAGAATGAGGAGGCGAGCGTGTGTCGCTCCACTGGTCGTTGAGGCCGAGGATGATGAGTCTTTTCAGGATGAGGTTTTACCTCCTGAGCAGCCAGTTAGACGTAGAGGTCATGGCAGAGGTAGACCTCGAGGAGCGACAGGTCGTCGTAGGCAGAGAGAGTTACAGGACGAGGAGCCTGTTGAGCCTGAGTTTGATGTTCCTGTGCCTCCAGTTGTTCAGCCTGTTCAGCCTGCCTATCAGCAGGGTATGTCTGACCCTGAGGTAGCTCTGTTCTATGCCTGAGTTGGCAGGATTGCTTTCAATGGGACTTTCGATCCGCTAGATTTTCTGCACGCGATCGAGACTCGGACTTGGAATGCTCACACCGAGTACCAGCGGATCATGATCATCGAGTTGTATGTCGAGGGACCAGCCCTAGATTGGTTCATTCAGATGATCCAGCCTTATATGATGACGATGACCTGGGCTCAGTTCTGAGAGTGATTTATGAGGAGATTCTGTCCAGAGCCTCTCCATATGAGCTATCGTCTCCGATTGACCAGTATTTCTCGTGGTGATCGATCTTTAGAGGAGTATACCCGAGAGTTTCTTCGTCTGGGTAGATATGCCGAGGATCTAATGCGAGACCAGTATTTCACAATCACTACATACGTTACCGGATTGGGTTCAGCTTTTGCTGGTATGCCTACAGCAGGCCTTACTCTGGAGTCTGTGATTGAGTTGGCCAAGGAGATTGAGCTGAGGCTAGTTAGGCAGGGAGCGATGCCTAATTATTACCAGCTGGGAGTTCAGTCGAGTGGATTGCAGGCTACTCCGTATTCTAGTTTTCATGTTGGTTCGAGTAGTCAGCAGTGAGGTCAGACTCAGCAAAGTCAGAGGCAGCAACAGCGAGTGCATCGGAGCAGTAGACATGGCTGTGGAGGTCAGCGTAGATCATTCAGATTTAGGTCAGGTGCTTCGAGCAGCAGTAGTGGTCATAGTTCTGGATTAGCTGCCAGTGTTTGCCAGACTTGTGGTAGAGTCCATCAGGGACCGTGTTATCTGACACCACTGACATGCTTCAGATACGGGCAGACAAGACATTTTGCTAGATCATGTCCTTACTCCGGGTATCAACAGCCGCAGATTCTACGATTCCCACAGTAGTCGATTACTAGTGCTGCACTAGTGCCATTTCAGTTACTACTAGTTTAGCATCAGAGTTCCACTCAGCTTGTCCTACAACATAGTCGTGGTAGAGGTACTAGAGGAGGTGCCAGAGGTATTGGCCAGGCTTCTACTAGTCAGTAGGGAGGTCGAGGACAGGTCAGAGTTTTCCATCTCACTCAGCAGGATGCTCAGGCATCTAATGCAGTCATGGCAGGTATTATTTCTGTTTGTTACCTGGATGCTTGGGTTTTGTTTGATCCAGGTGCCACGCATTCGTTTGTTTCTCCTATTTTTTCTTCTAAATCTTATTGGCAGGCTTCGAGGATGGCTTTTCCTTTATCTGTTGCCACTCCTCTAAGCGATTCTTTGGACGCCGATATTGTTCTTTCTGGTTGTCCAGTTCTCGTGGGAGATAGAGAATTACCCGCTGATTTGATTCTGTTGGATGTGATGGAGTTTGATGTTATTTTGGGAATGGATTGGTTATCTTAGCACTATGCCGTGGTAGATTGCAGGAATAAAGAGGTGACTTTTAGAATTCCTGGTGAAGAAGATTTTAAGTTTGTGGGTGATAGGAGTTCAGCACCTCAGAATCTTATTTCTGCTATTACAGCTAGGAAGTTGTTGAAGAAAGGTTGTTAGGGATATTTGGCATTGGTCAGGGATACTTCAGTGGAGAAGTTATCACTCACAGATGTTCCTGTTGCTTGTGAGCTTCCTGATGTTTTTCCCAAGGAGTTGCTAGGTTTATCACCTCACAGAGAGATTGAGTTTTGTATAGATATGGTTCCAGGTACTACTCCTATATCTATGCCACCCTACAGAATGGCTCCTGCAGAGTTGAAAGAGTTAAAGGAGCAGTTGCAAGAGTTATTGGATAAGGGTTTTATCAGACCCAGTGTTTCTCCTTGGGGTGCACCAGTCCTGTTTGTGAAGAAGAAGGATGGTACCCTGAGACTGTGCATTGACTACAGAGAGCTGAATAAGGTGACAGTGAAGAACAAGTATCCTTTCTCGAGGATAGATGACTTGTTTGATCAGCTACAGGGTGCATAATTCTTTTCTAAGATTGACTTGAGGTCGGGTTATCATCAGCTGCGGATTAGTGAAGCCGATATTCCTAAGACGGCATTCCGCACTAGATATGGTCATTATGAGTTTCTGGTGATGTCTTTTGGTTTGACTAATGCACCAGCAACTTTTATGGACCTGATGAACAGGGTATTCAGACCATATGTGGATCAGTTTATGGTAGTCTTCATTGATGATATACTTGTATATTCGAGGAGTATGGAGGAGCATGTATATCACTTGAGGATTATACTGCAGACATTGAGACATCATCAGCTTTATGCTAAATTCTCGAAGTGTGATTTCTGGATGGAGAGTGTTTCTTTTCTTGGACACATAGTGTCTAAAGAAGGTATCCAGGTTGACCTATAGAAGATTGAAGCAGTGTCTGAGTGGCCTAGACCGACTTCTGTTACTGAGATTCGAAGTTTTCTGGGTTTAACCGGGTATTATAGGCGGTTTATGCAGGATTTTTCCAGAATAGCAGCCCCTATGACTCGCTTGACTCAGAAGAATGTCAGATTCGAGTGGTCAGAAGCTTGTGAGAATAGTTTTCAGTTGTTGAAGGAGAAATTGACCATAGCGCCAGTGTTAGCTTTGCCTAATAGTGTGGACAAGTTCACAGTTTATTGTGATGCCTCTAGAATTGGCCTTGGTTGTGTGTTGATGCAGAATGGAAGGGTGATAGCCTATGCTTCAAGGCAGTTGAAGAAGCATGAGCAGAACTATCCCATACATGACCTTGAAATGGCTGCAGTGATCTTTGCTTTAAAGATTTAGAGACATTATTTGTACGGGGTGACTTGTGAGATATTTACTGATCACAAGAGCCTTAAGTACATTTTTCAGTAGAGAGATTTGAATCTGAGGCAGAGAAGATGGTTGGAATTGTTAGAGGATTATGATTGCGAGATCTTATATCATCCGGGTAAAGCTAATGTGGTAGCAGATGCCTTGAGTAGAAAGTCCTTAGGTAGTCTTGTTCACATCAGCGTTAAGAGGAGACCGTTGATCCAGGAGTTGCATCTGTTAGTGGATCAAGGTCTGATGATGAAGATCAGTAGATCAGGTGGACTGCTAGCTCAATTTAAGGTGCGATCTGTACTGAGGGATAGGATTAAAGCAGCTCAGAGCCGAGATCCTATTCTAGAAGAGCTTGCAGAGAATGTCAGAACATGGAAGTTCACTGATTTCACACTCGATGATGATGGTGTGTTGTGGATCAGTGGTAGATTGTGTGTTCCTGATGTGGATGATTTGAGAGAAGAGATTTTAGAGGAAGCACATTCTACAGCTTATAGCGTACATCCAGATATTACGAAGATGTACCACAGTATTAGAGATTTATACTGGTGGGACGGATTGAAGAAGGATGTCGCTGATTATGTTGCTAAGTGTCTGATGTGTCAACAAGTGAAAGCCGAACATCAGAAGCCTTCTGGGAAGCTTCAGCCTCTTCCTATTCCCGAGTGGAAGTAGGAAAGGATAGCTATGGATTTTGTGGTCGGTTTACCTCATTCTAAGGATGGATACGATTCCATCTGGGTGATTGTAGATAGGTTGACGAAGTCTGCACATTTCTTGTCTGTGAAAGCCACCTATTCAGTTACCAGATTGGTGAAGCTATATGTGAAGCATATTATGTGCCTTCATGGAGTACCTGTGTCCATTGTGTCAGACAGGGGTTCAGTGTTTACTTCTCATTTTTGGCAGAAGTTGCAGGAAGCGATGGGCACTAGGTTGGACTTCAGTACTGCTTTTCATCCTCAGACAGATGGTCAGTCTGAGAGGACGATCCAGACACTGGAAGATATGTTGAGGATGTGTGTCTTGGATTTGAGAGGTAGCTGGGATGATCATTTGCCACTTGTTGAGTTTGCATATAATAACAGCTACCATAGCAGTATTGGTATGGCACCGTATGAGGCGTTATATGGAAGGAAGTGTAGATCCCCTCTGAGTTGGGATGAGATTGGTGAGAGAGCTTTGACTGGACCTAAGATGGTTCAGGATGCTGCAGAGAAAGTCGCCATGATCAAGCGCAGATTAGAGACCGCAGTTAGCAGACAGAAGAGTTATGCGGATCCTAGGCGCAAAGATGTGGAGTTTCAGGTCAGAGATTTTGTTTTTCTGAAGGTATCTCCAATGAAGGGTGTGATGAGATTTGGCAGGAAGGGTAAGTTAGCACCAAGATATATTGGACTGTTTGAGATTCTGGAAAGAGTTGGCACTGTTGCATATCGGTTGGATTTGCCTCCGAGTATGTCACAAGTGCATCCAGTATTTCATATCTCGATGTTGAGGAAGTATATCTCAGACCCTTCACATGTGTTGCAACCTGACAGTGTAGAAGTGAGTGAAGATTTGATGTTTGTGGAAGAACCTGTGGCGATCGTTGATTATCAAGTTCGACAGTTGCGGTCGAAGCAGATTCCGATGGTCAAGGTTCTGTGGCATAGTGACAGGGTTGAAGAGCATACGTGGGAGACTGAAGTTAAGATGCGAGCTTCTTACCCGTATCTCTTTCCTTCTTGATCATGTTTTCTGGAATTCAGGGACGAATTCTTGTAAGGGGGGAAGACTGTAATATCCCGTATTTTTAAATATTTTTACACTGTATCGGGATATGCAGTGTTAATAATTTTTTTATATATATATTATGATCTTTTTACGAGTTGATGTGTATTTAAAACCTATTTTAATTATTGTTTATTATTTAAAGTCCTTTACGTAAAATTTTCCCGAGACTTGCATTTTCGGGGAAATTTTCACGTAAATAATGTATCATTAATTATTTTAAATATATTTACAGACTTGCATGACCTCATACGTATTTTTAAATTACTAAATAAAGCCTAAGTGTGTAAATATTTATTTAATTAGGGTTTAATTTATTACCCTAATATTTTATTATTTATTTATTAATTTTATTGTTATTTAATTATTTTATTTATTATTAAATTTTAAATTATTATAATAAGTGTGTGGTGTGTGATTTTTCCCAAATATTTTATTATTATTATTATTATTATTATTATTATTATTTTTCTTTTTCTTTTTTTTTTCTTTTTTTTTCTTTTTCTTTTTCTTTTCTTTTCTTCTTCTCCTTCGGTTTTCTTCTCCCCGACCCTCCTCCATCTTCCCCTCACCACTGCTACTCTGATCACCGGCCGTCAGAGTGCCTCCCCTACATGTCGCCGTCTTCTCCAGCTGCTCCACTGCCCCTAACCTCCTTCCCCGGCGCCGACTAGCTTCTTTTCTCCATTTCCGACCGAAAGCTTCATTTCTTCTCACCTCGTGATTTTGGCCACCGTTTTTGACACCGCCAGTCTCTTTCTTCTCCTTGAGCTCCGGTGAGTGTGATTCTAGCTTTGTTTTGAGCTGAAATGGTCTTGATTTGCTTAGGTTTCGAATATTCGATTTCGGCCATATTAGGGTTGTTGAATTTTTTGAACTTCAATTTGATTGATTTATGAAAAATTCGTTCACAAATGTTGTTCTCCTTAGCTTAATCTACATGTATGAATTTTTGGAGATTATTTTGATTTTTGGGTATTTTTGAATATTTTAATATTGTTTTCTAATTTTCGTAAATTAATTAAATAAATTATGAAATTGTGTTTTATGATAAATATAGGTATTTAAATGAATTATATAAATTTATTTGGAATTTTTATGAATTTCTAAGTATTTATTTTGAATTATTTGAGTTTATGTAATTTTGGGAAAATTAGGTTAATTATGTTTTTAATTAAAATTAATTGGTAAATTGAGTTTAATTATTGATATTATTGATAAATATGTTGAGAAAATTAATTTTGGATAATTATACTATTTTTGGTGAATTTTTGAAGTAATTATAGTATTTTTATATATATAGGGGTGTTTTGGTATTTTTACACAAAATTGGCTAAAAATGTAATTTAATTGGTTTTAATAATTATTTAAGGTATAAAAATGATTTATACAAATTATTTAGTATTTTTAACTAATTAAAACTATCTTTCGTGAATTATTTTCAATTATATATATAATATACGATTTTACTAATAAAATGAGTTTTTATCGATTTTTATTGTGTTTAAAGGCTAATTATGTAATTTCTATTTATAAAATGAATTTTCATGTTATAAGGGTATTTTTGGTATTTCTATATTGTTCTGTGATTGTGGACCCCGATCGGTAGACTGTAGTTTGGAGTCCGACCGAGGGGTTGTGAATGAATTTTTGAGCTTGTTTTTGAAGTGTGTTTCTGTGCAGGGTCGGCTATACTCTTTGAGTAGAGAGATGTCCGTTTTACAGGGGAGGTTCTGTCGAATTTTTGATAGAATTCTCGTAAAACGTGATGTCCGGTCGATCCCTAATCTCAATTCTGTGTTTAATATTCTAGATTGAGTTCTAGGATTTTCTGTTAGGTTTATTCTGATTTCTGTCGTTATTATTTGTTTAGTTGCATCGAGATCGAGGCCTAGTGGACCAGGCCCGTCGGATCCATCTCGTGGAGCGCACTAAGTGTGAGTTACTATTTTATATATATATGCTTTAGGATGCATGATTTTAGAAATATATGTTTTATTTTGATTAAATGTGCATAAATAATGTGATTTGTATTTAAGTATACTTTTAGTTTATTTTTGGTTTATTTTTGGTATATATTAAATTATATGCATGTTTTATTAATAAATTATGTTTAAAATGTTTTTAAATATATTTCTAGCTTAATTTGTAATTTGATTGGATTTGTTTGACGTATATATACTCGAAATATACCTGGTTTACTTTTGGTATATTTTCAGTATATATATGGTTTATATTGTTATTTTATTTAAATTCATGCATCATTTATTTGTGAATGAATGTTTTATATTTATTAATGAAGGATATCAATAGAACGTGCTACCTAGTGGGCAGCACTAGGACCGAGTACGTACCGGTGCGCTTATAGCATTTAGGCTATATTACTAACCAGTTTGAGGTTTTTGATTTGAATTGATTTATCTGATGTGTGAGATGTGATTGCTGGAGCTCGGTTGACCAAGTGTCTCGGGGCCAATCACACTAACAATCAGGCTACTGGAGCTCGGTTGACTTAGTGTCTCGGGGCCAGTCTACTGTCCAAATGGAATAAGTGAATATATTTGGAATAAGTGAGCCTGTATGGCTAGAGTGTTGTCTAACACTATTTTTGAGGTTGCGATATTCTAGGGTTCTATGTGATCCTTCATAAACGATGATTTTTACTGAAATATATATATAAAATGATTTTACAGCATCTGTGTGTATTTGTCTGTATATATACATATTAGATATATACTGTTGAGTGTATGCATTGTCATTTAGTATGCATGTATATATATTATAGTAATTCACTCAGTGAGGTGTGACTCCCCTCCGTTGACTAATTTTTCAGGAGAGTCATCATCTTCAGACCTCAATAGCAGGCATGTACGCCGAATTTCTTCCACCCCGGCTTCTTTGTGTAAACTGCTTATCTGAGTCTTGGGTTTATTTTATCTAGAGACTACAGTAGTCATTAAATATTTAAAGAGATGTTGTATTATATTTGAACTGGATTTGTATTAAAGATTTATATATATGAAATGATGAGGATTGATTTAAATCCAGTTGGTGTATATGTTATTATTATATTTATGATTTTTATTTCCGCTGTATTATATATTGCTATTATTACTATTGCATGTTTATTTTATTTTTTTTAGGCTTGCTACGGGTTCCGGATTCGAAAGAATTCTCATTCCCTAGCGCCGGTCATGGTCCCTATTTTAGGTCGTGACATAGACAGTAATCATGCACGATTCAATGTCGAGCAGTATTTATCCAATTTTCTAGGCTTCCGCTACGTCAAACCTTTACCACTAAAGAAGCAATCACTGAGCAGGTGCACAATAATAATGCTTATGGTCTATGGCTTCATGCAGGACCCTTAAATAAGCTGTGTTTTATCCTTCGATGTCAATGGACAAGAGCTCCTTTATAACTAAAATTTCAAAATCTATTGAAAAGCTATCATTGGATATAATTACTCTCCCAACAACACATTATCTTCACCTTCCGGCACCTACAACTTTAGTTGCACATATCATTCCTCAGGTTAATGTGCAAGGAATAGCCAATGGTGACCTTCCAATAAGCAAAATAGGTTAGTAGCTACAAAGTAACAATGAGAGGTCAGGAGTTGCTATGGGAATGGTGATTGATACAACATATACACCTACCCTTAAAAGGAAGTAATTAGGTCATCAAAAGGAAGGAGCCCAAGTGATCGAAGAAGCGATTCCCCCTAAAGCTAAAATCTTAAAGTTTACGAAAGGCCCAAGTATGATGACTTCCCTTAATGAGATTAGTCCAACTAAACCCGACCCAGAAGCTATAGTTTCTTCGGTTGAGAAGTTTGAAATAATAATGTTATTCATGGAGGCTCTTCTTGAGAGTAATGCTAGCAATGAGGATAGTGCCAAAAGCTCAAGCTCTAGAAGGCAATCGAGTCATTAAAAGGATAGGGCTCGTTCTTCTCCTCAGTCTGTAGTGCATAATGTACTCTCTTGTTTCTCCAGCCAAATCCTCTAGAAAGATATAGTCAATTTGTTTGCACTTTTTGGGTTGTTTAGTTAGTCATAATATTTACTTCTATAGTGGGTATGGTTATAAGTAAGAGTAAAATAGTGACTAACTCCATTGTTGTTAGTGAAGAGTTACCTTTCATCCACTATTCTGAAACTAGACATTTAGAAGACTACTACTATTCTGAAAGAAAATGACCATTTTCTTGTGAAAAAATTACAAATTTAGGGACTCAACTTTTTAATTTTTTTATTTGAGTGTCTAATTTTTATTTTTTTTGCAATCAAAGTGTCTGAAATTTTGAAAAGTTTACCAATTTAATGTCTCATACTAATTTGATGTTGACTATATGTTCAATCAGATCAAATATGACTTATTTTTATTCTGATCATTAACTATATCATTTGTCATATGTATTGGATTATTTAGAGGATAAAATTATCCTTATTCAGTTATCCTCTATATTTGTGGTAAAAGTTAATATTGAGTTTATTTTTATTAATTTATAATTTTAATAAAGGTAATTTTATCATTTAAGTAATATAATACACATAACACATGATATTACTGATATCTAAAATAAAAATGAGTTATGTTTTACCTAATTCAGCACCTAGTCACTATAAAATCCGTTAAAAATATTATATTGGTATTTTATTTTAAAAAAATTATACAATTAATTAGAAAAAAATTAAATACTTATAAATATATAAAAGAAAAATTTACATCAAATTTATAATTTTTCCTTCCTTTACATAGGAGGTTGAAAAAAAAAAAAGAAGCTACCACGAAACAAACATCATCACTGAAAGAACAGCGAATAAACCCACCAACTACGTACATACATACATATTTTATTCGGAAACAAAATAATCGGACACATACTGTTCAATTCCCCAAACTGCCAATGCATAGAAACCAAAAAGTAAATTTCCAAAAAAAAGAAAAAAAGAAAAAGAAAAGTAGAGTAAACGTTGTTCGAGTCACTTTTCTGTTTCTCTTTGGCAAGTAATTATAGAACCAACATGTGAATATAAAAATTTATCAAAGACAAGAAAATTAAGAGCAATTTCAAAATGATTTTCAATGTTAATTAATATTTATTTAAAAAAAATAATTTAAATAATAATTTAAATGCTTATAATCTATAAATAATTTTTAAATTTTTAATAATATAATTTGTAAAAAATTTTAAAGGTAAGAAAGCACAAGTCACGGGTCCCGAGTTTATTAAATTACATTTGTGTGCATTGAACATACATGTTGCAACGTCCACAATCAAAACTTGAAAAAAAAAAAGGCACACCTGAAAACAAAAGTAATACTATTATGAATGTGAATTAATAATATATTATTTGTAAATGAATAATATATTATTTATGAAATTTATTAATGAGAAGGTTAAAAAAAAATAAATTATTCTCTAAATTATTTTAATATTATAATTTTTAAAATTCTCTTTAAACTCTCTTTAAATTCTCTTAAAATTATTCTACTATAAAATATTTTTCTTCTAATTAAATACTAATAAATTCAAGTTTAGTTCTATAACATACTAAATAATTCAATCTTTATTTTACAGCACGTTATAAGCACGAAAATCTCTCGATCAAAACAATAAGGTATATATCTCTTAATATTTAATATTTATGAATATATTATTTGATTATATATTATTATGGATGACTATCCCTTCTACTAATTTATATATATTCATATTTATATTTATTTGTTCAATCTAACTTTATATTAATTCTTATTTTTATTTTGTTTTACTAACTACACCATTGATACAAAAATTACTAGAAATTGTTCTAACCTTATGAATGACTATGCCTCCTACCAATTTATATTTATGCATATTTATATTTTTTTTATTATTTATGTTAATGGAAGGTTATACCCCATTTTATATTAATGAGCGGTTTTGTCCTATTTTTATACATATCGTTATGTTAACTCACTTACTATAAATAATCATATCAACATTGTTTATTAATTTTACTTTATATAATTTATTTCTCAATATATTATATTAAAAAAAATTATAACGGCTATATTTTTCATTATAAATAGACATGCTATAAATTTTATTTATTCACACAAATTTATATATGTTCTCTTTCTCTCTTTACTCGAAATTGTAAACATGATTTGATATATTTATATTTGTGTTTTGATCATGACTATTATAATAGTTTTAGGAATAATTCATATGGAAGATGATTTTCTATTTGATATAATTTTAAGTATTATTGTATCATTTTTTGTACCGCTATTATTTCTTGCAATATTCATTCATGATATAATTAATTAGTAAATTCTAATTATGTTTGATTTTTTTAGTAGTCTTCAAATTTATGAATTCTAATTGAGTTATATTTTTTTTATTAGTTATCATAATGACAAATCTAGCAAAGCTTGAGTTCGTTGCTTTGACATCATGAGAAAAAATTATATGTCTTGGATTCTAGATGTAGAAATGCATCTTCAATCAATGGGGTTAATTGATACCATAAAAGAAAATAATAACACCTTATTGCAAGATAAGGCCAAGTCTATAATTTTTCTCCATCGTCATCTTGATGAAGGATTAAAATGTGAATATTTGACTGTCAAAGATCCAAGTGTTCTATGAAATGATCTAAAAGACAGATATGATCATCAAAGAGATGTAATACTACCAGTAGTTACTAATGAATAGAGAGCTTTATGCTTTTAAGATTTTAAAAAAGTGAGTGACTATAATTCTGCAATGTTCAGAATAATATCACAATTAAAATTCTGTGGACAGATAGTCACAGACGAGGATATGCTAGAGAAAACTTACTCCACATTTCATGTATCAAATGTTACACTGCAACAACAATATAGGATGTAGAGATTTAAAAAATATTATGAACTAATTTCATGCCTACTGGTAGCTGAGAAAAATAATGAACTCTTGATGAAAAATCATCAGTCCCGTCCCACTAGCTCAGTAGCATTTCCAGAAGCAAATGCTACAAATTATTCCAGATATAAAAATTACAATAGCCATGGACGTGGGAGAGGTAGAGGTCATGGACGTGGAAGAGGTCAATTCTTTGGCCATAGTCATGGAAATAAATATAATAATACTCAACAACAAACTCAACCTCAACCTCAAAAGAAGTTAAAATCAGTCATCAGTGGTGTTCAAGAAAGGCCCCAACATAAGTATGAAACTGTGTGTTTCAGATGTGGTAGTAAAGGACATTGGGCACAAGTTTGTCATTCACCACCACATCTTTGGCAACTTTATAAGGCATCATTAAAAGACAAAGAAAAAGAAACAAACTTCAATGAGCATCATACTCATGTTAATGATACAACTCATCTAGATGTTTCTGATTTTATTGACAATGGAAATTGAGACATCTATAATTTTAAGTATGTTGTTATTACCTATTTTATTATCAATTCTGAAAAATATGTTATTGTTATGTATGTTATTTTCAAATTAAATAAAATGTCCTACTTTATAATTATTTTATGTTTTTACCTTAATTGATTAATTATGTGTTTATCTATTTTGAAGTTTAATATGGATTGTACTCAATATAAAGACAATATTGGAGATCTTTACATACTAGATAGTGGTACTACACATACTATCTTGAAAAATAGAGATTATTTCTCTAAAATAAAGCCTATAAAGGTAATTGTAAAAACAATATCAGATCTTGTAGATCTGATTAAAGAAATTGGCAAAGCTAAATTTATGTTACCAAATGGAACAAAATTTATAATTAATGAAGCTTTTTTTTCACCAAAATCAACAAGAAATTTATTGAGTTTTGATGACATATATCAAAATGGGTGTGATACCCAATCCATTACTATAAATGGTAACAAATATTTAAATATGGTTTCCTATGAATTAAGAAAAATACAAGTATTGGAAAGACTGCCAAAACTCTCTACTGGATTACATGACATGTATATACATGTAATTGAATCACATACGGCAGTAAAAGAAAAATCTTATGATCCTTCAATAATAAATTTATGGCATGATAGATTAGGTCATCCTGGATCAGTAATGATGCGAAGGATAATTAAGAATTCATATGGGCATCCATTGAAGGGGCAAAGAATTCCTCAATCAAATGATATGTCATGTACAACTTGTTCTCTCAGAAAATTAATCTTGAGGCCTTCACCATCTAAAATTCAGAATGAATCACCTATGTTTCTTAAAAGAATTCAAGGTGATACATATGGGCCAATTCACCCACCATGTGGACCATTCAAATATTTTATGGTATTAATTGATGCATCTAGTAGATGGTCACATGTTTGTCTATTGTCAACCCATAATGTTGCATTTGCGAGGTTGCTAGCTAAAATTGTTAAATTACGAGCACAATTCCCTGATTATACAATTAAAAGGGTAAGACTTGATAATGCTGGTGAATTTATATCTCAAGCATTCAATGATTATTGTATGCCTACTGGGATCATTGTTGAGCATCCTATTGCCCATGTACATACTCAAAATGGTTTAGCTGAATTATTAATTAAACGCCTTTAAGTTATTGCTAGACCATTAATAATAAGAACAAAGCTTCCCATTTCAGTTAGGGGTCATGCAATCCTATATGCTGCTTCATTAATTCGCATCAGACCTAGTGCATATCATAAATACTCCCCATTATAATTAGCATTTGGTCAAGAGCCAAATATTTTTCATCTCAGAATTTTTGGTTGTGTAATATATGTACCCATTACACCACCTCAGTGCACAAAAATGGGTCCTCAATGAAGATTGGGATTTATGTTGGGTTTGAAACACCTCGATTATTAGATATCTTGAACCTTTAACTAGTGATATTTTTACAACATGTTTTGTTGATTGGCAATTTAGTGAGGTTGTTTTCCCAACATTAGGAAAAAGGGAGAAAGAAGGGAAAAAGGATATTTCATGGAATGAACCATCATTATTGCATCTGGATCCTCATACAAAAGAATGTGAATTAGAAGTGCAAAAGATTGTGCACTTACAAGCAATTACAAATCAATTACCATATGCATTTACTGATATAAAAAGAATGACTAAATTATATATACCAGCAACCAACGCTCCTGCTCATATTGAAATTCCAGAAATAAAACCTGAGAGTAAAGAGACTCATGAGTCTAAAACACGCCAAAAGCGTGGAAGACCAATTGGTTCTAAGGATAAAAATCCTCGAAAGAGAAAGGGAGTAGATAATCATATTGATAGCAAGGAAAATATCCCTGAAGAAATAGAAAATAAAGAAAGTCCCCAAATGGAAGGTGTAAATGATATTAATCAAGAAATCTCAATAAATTATACTAATACAAGAAAACTGTTGAATAGAAATGAGATGAAAAATATTGATGAAATATTTTCATATATTGTTGCATGTGAAATCATAAATGAAAAAGATGATCCTGAACTAAAATCAGTCATGGAATGTCAAAATAGGTATGATTGGATAAAATGAAAAGATGCTATGCATGCTGAATTAGACTTACTAAAAAAGCGAATTGTTTTTGGACCAATTATTCCTATGCCTAAAACTATGAAACCTGTACGATACAAGTAGATTTTTGTATGAAAGAGAAATAAGAAAAATGAAATAATAAGGTACAAAGCTAGACTTATAGCTCAAGGTTTTTCACAAAGGTCGAGAATTGATTATGATGAAACATATTCTCCTATTATGGATGCAATTACATTCAGGTATCTAATTAGCCTAGTAGTTTCTAAAAAATTAGAAATGCATCTTATGGATGTTGTTACTACTTATTTGTACGAATTACTTGATACTGACATTTATATGAAAATCCCTGAAGGATTTAAAATGCCTAAAGCATTAAGTTCAAAACCCAAAGAAATGTATTCGATCAAGCTCCAAAGTTCTTTATATGGGTTAAAATAGTTTGGACGCATATGGTATAATCGTTTAAGCGATTATTTGATTAATAAAGGATATGTGAGTAATATTATCTGCCCATGCATTTTTATTAAGAAAACAATATCCGGATTTGTGATTATAGTTGTATATGTTGATGATTTAAATATCATTGGAATAGAAAATGAGATCCATGAAGCAATAGTATACTTAAAGGAAGAATTTGAAATGAAAGATCTTGGAAAAACCAAGTATTGCTTTGGTTTACAAATTAAGCAAATGCACAATGGGATATTTGTGCATCAATTAAATTACATAGAAAAGATCTGGAAACATTTTAATATGGATAAATCAAATCCTTTAAGTACTCTAATGGTCTTCAGAACATTCAATATTAAGACTGATCCATTTCGACCCTGTGAAGAAAATAAAGAAATTCTTGATTCTGAATTTCCATATCTCAGTGCTATTGGAGCTCTAATGTATCTTGCTAATTGTACTAGACCTGACATTTCTTTTGTAGTCAATTTATTAGCAAGGTTCAGTTCAGCTCCAATAAAAAGGCATTGAAAAGGGATCAAACATATACTTCGATACCTTCGAGGAAATGTTGATTTGGGTTTATTTTATTCTAACAATTCAAAATAAGAATTAATTGGTTATGCAGATGCAGGGCATTTATTTGATCCTCTTAAAGAAAAATCTCAAACGAACTATGTGTTCACAAATAACGGAACTGTAATTTTTTAGCGTTCCTAGAAACAAACGCTTGTCACTACTTCTTCAAATTGTTATGAGATTATTGCACTACATGAAGCAAGTAAAGAGTATTTATGGATTAGATCAATGACACATCATATTGAAGAATCTTGTGGTTTTCCAATGAACAAATGTCCAACAACTTTGTATGAAGATAATACAGTATGCATTGCACAGTTAAGGGAAGGATATATCAAAAGTGATAGAGCCAAACATATACCTCTAAGATTCTTTTCATACACTCAAGAGCTAACAACAGATAATCATATAAATATCAAGTATATTCAGTCTAGCAAGAATTCAGTTGATCTTTTCACAAATGTGCTTCCAACTATAATCTTTAGAAAGCACATTCACGATATTATATGTGACATCTGCATACTATGTGAAGGAAGATTATACATATCAACTTGAGGGGGAGAAAATCATGCACTGTACTCTTTTTCCTTAAGCTAAAGTTTTTTTCACTAGGTTTTATTTAGCAAGGTTTTAACGAGGCAGTTGCAAAATATTGTTATTCAAGGGCGAGTATTATGAATGTGAATGAACAACATATTTCTTGTGAATGAACAATATATTGTTTGTGAGAGAATAGTTCTCAAATAGTGAAAAGAAAATCTCTATATAAATAGATTGAAATTCATTAATGAGAAAGTTAAGAAAAAAATAGATTACTCTCCAAATTCTTTCAATACTATAGTTCTCCAAACTCTCTCTATATTCTCTTAAAATCATTCTACTATAAAATATTTTTCTTCTAATTAATACTACTAAATTTAAGTTTAGTTCTATAACAAACTAAACAATTCAATCTTTATTTCACAATAGATACACATTTAAATATTTTTAAAGATATATACGTTACTTGTAAACCAATAAAAAAAAGTTGTCCCTTGTAATTTTTTTTTAAAAAATCCAATCTTGTAATTTTTTCCACATTTAATGCGTGAGGAAAGCAAATTCATTAAGCCCTAAGGCTGCATTTTTTTATTTCTATATATTGAGCTCGACTAATGGTGCTAAATATTCCTGAAGAATTTTTTTTTACTTATGTCAGGTGTATAAATGCATACATAGATATAATTGAATGTGGCACTCATCAATCATTCATACAAGCAATTTGGTGTTGGAGGTGAGAAATTCTATTACAAGAATTGGAAAATTCATCATCTGGCCATCTATTGGAAATTCAAAACTAGAAGTGGTTACCATTCCTTTGAGGCATATAATTATAAATCTTTGTACCCACTTGCTCAAATAAATGAGAAGTGCTTGAAATAAATGGTGTGATGGAACTCAATTTGATTTTATTAGTAAAATTAAGTTGAATTAATTAATTTTATGCTTTCCTGATCATAATGTGTGTGTATACATATGAATTGTAAAGTAGAAAAATCAAGTCCATTAGCCTCATAGACTGCTCTATATGAGTAGATGCTGAGAAGCATAGCATGAACCACTTGTGTGTCTGTTGTTCATGTGTTTTGTTAGCTACCATGGTTTTTGGATCAAATCAAGCATAACCCATCAACAAAATAATCATCTACTCTTCAATATGGAAACCATATAATTAGAATTTCATAACTACGTATAATCCGGAACGCTAATTAATTTATAACTGAAAGCATACAAATGTTTATGCTATTTTTTTTTCATTAATAGAAATGTCAAATATTTAAATACTAATAAATGATGTAATAAGGAGCAATCTAATTTATAGTCCCACATCACTTTTTCGGTATTGCAAAGTATATTTAATTTGGTCAAAATCATTTGTCTGATGCTTTTTTAAATTTAGACACTCAATTTTCAAAAATTAAAAAGTACAAACATCATTCATACAATATTTCCTTGCTAATTTATAGTCCAAGGATCAGTAAATCCTCGAAAGAAAATTTTGTACATGAATCTCCACCAAAACTTTCACTTCACCTGCAAGCTTCAGGCTGCTTTGCTTGCTTGAATCTAGAGAGCTTAGGTCACATCATAAAAAGTATCCTATTATGTACATATTTAGTGACGTAAAAGAGAGCAAGCACACTATCAATTGACTACGTAATCAATGACGTATCTGATAGAAATAATGTTGAATGTAGGGACATGCTTCCATTAATGGATAGCTCCAAGTAAAGGTAGCTAGAACATTGCATACTAGATTAATGTCCAGGCCTTGCAACGGACAAGATCCCACACACAATAATTTTTAATTTTATAGAAATATTCCTATCCATGTAAAATAAGAAGAAAAAAAAAATCTTCCCCTCCAGCCATAAATATTAGTATTTTTTTTAATACTTTGAATTGCGGAATTGAACGAAATCATGTTACAAAAAATGATCACTTTGAGAGTAGAATTCAAGATTATTTATAAATAGGATCACATATCAAAGTAGTGCTTTCATTTTTTAGTGTTATTTTCTTGAAATTTTTTACAGAAGATTTAACAAGAGGAAGAAGAATCATTTAATTTGATTGAAAATTTTCAAGTTAATAACACCATCGAATTCATATGAAAGGTTTGAGTCTTGTTAATTTCTAGCTTAAATTTTCCATTATAGTTCTGTTCTCATATTTTATATACTTGGCTGTGATTAAGCACTGAATATTATAGTTTTTCTTTATTGGTTGTTTACTTGCGTGAGTTTTCAAAACATTATAATGTCATGCTTTTAACTACCAATTGCAAATTGAAACTTTTTTTAAACAAATTAAAATATGATGACTTGTTTAGGGATGTTCATGGTTGGATGTCTAAATGCTCTTATATTACATATTTTTAACATTATTCACCAAACTATATGATTGATATTCATAGCAAAAGCAGAGGGCGGTATGATTCTTTCAAAAATACAGATCGCTATGAAAATCATTTCCTATATATGTGTGTGTGTGTGAGTATGAACCTAGTATTTGCTTTATTTAATCAAGTTTAAAAAGCCCATTTATGATGATGAGAACTCATACAATCTTTAGCTTATATCCGTTCATGATGATAAAAATCCACACAATTATTTTTTATTTTTTTAATTGCTTAATCACCGATATTCATTACTCATTAGATCCAAACAAGACAATATGAAAGACTTGGTAGCTTTCTAGTAATCACTACCTAATTGGAAAAATGAGCTTTTTTCCATTATTGAGGAATTATGATTTTGGAGATATATATAATTTTGGGATATAGCATATGTTCAATAATATATAATTTTGGTTTATGATTGGAGAGATATAGCTTTTGAAAATTTCACTTCAACTATGTGCATAATTCTTTTGTAGATGAGTTCTGAGGAAAGGAGATATGAAGATTATTGAGGCATTGATATTGATACTATGTTTGTTGGGTTCGATTGCCGAAATCAACAAAGTGGACATGAAAGTTATAATGATTTATGCCTTGTTAGCTTGGAAATTTTGGCCCGAGATATAAAATTTGAAGTAGCCTTAGTGGATGAAGGAATTCTTATGCAATTTGCTTAATAAACTGCAAGTGCTTGTGTACCCTACTACCCCTGTTAGTAAACAGGACATTCAGGTGATGAAGTTTAAGGTTGCTAGTGCCACAAAGCAAAGCTACAAAGATTTCTTAAAAAATCTAAGTAGTCAACTGGTAGATGAGTCTTCATTTACAACAGAAGATCAAGAACATCAGCAAATGCTTTTGGTAAGCCTTTGATCAACAAGGACATTTGTTGATTTAATTTTAGGTAGAGTAGACACATATATTTTGGGCTACAGAGTAAAAGATAAATGCTACCACCTTAAATTAGACAATCGTTGTTAGAAACATTTTAAAAGTTTTATGCAACATCTCAATCCGAAGGAAAAATTAGTACATCTTAAAATGGAATTTAGCTATGCTGATATTAAAGAAATGGCCAAACCAAGCAATAAAATTTAGTTAGGAATATGAAAACTACGAAATGCCATGAGGAAGCTTAAAAACACTAATATCACCAACGGACATTGTAAGCATCCAATTTCGGGATGCAATTGTGCACAATTATGACGTAAGCCCCTATGATGAAATTTATTCAAAAATTTAGGGACTAAATTGCAATATTTTTTAGGATTTGATTACAAGGAAGTTAATTTTTCAGGGGTCTTTTAGTAATAAAAAGTTAAAAAAAATTAGGATCGACATTTAATACTGATCGGCGTTGGTGTAATGCTGACCGGCATTACACAATGCCGACCGACATTGTGTAATGTCGATTGGCATTGCACAATGTCGATTGGCATTGCACAATGCCGACGCGTAAAGTCCCATTCTTTTATTTTTTCGCGTATTTTTTTTTATTTTTTCGCATATTTTTTTTATTTTTTTGTCGATTTTTTAGTGTTTTGATTGGTTGAAAATTTAATTTTAATATTATTATTATCTAATAAAAATTTCAACACGTTCAAAATGCGTAAATAGCTTTTAAAAATCAAAACTCTATCTGTTTGTTTTGAAGAGATGAGACCGTTCCTGCAAATTTTGGAAGTCAGTATGCAGGTAGACTTTGCTTTAAAAAGCAAAATTTGCATGTGTACGAGAGGGGGACGGACGAATAGAGGGGGGGCTTGAGACTTACACGCACAGATTAAAAAAAAGACAAAAGAAAAAAAAATAGAGAGACTGCGAAAAAGAGAAGAGAGTTATGCAAAAAAGCCCTATCACATAAGAAAACCTTAAAAATATATACGCGAAGAACACCTCGCACACACCCTTATCTTTTAAAACCCTAATTTTGGATACTGTCAGTGTCTTCAAATGCAATCAAATCCCAGTCCAGAATCAAATCAATACTGAGTCAATTTTAACGGTGATAATCCAATTTGAGGGGTTATCTCAAAGCATTTGCACAACATCTAAAATCATCAGTGTTCTTTTCTATTCCATTCTTTTCTATTCTTTTCTTTTGTGATTTTTCTTTTATTATTATTTTGATTATTCAATTTCACTACTAATTTGATTATTTTTGTGTTTTTATTTTGATGTGCAAATATGGATTGAGGAGGATACTGCCTGTGTTTAGATGAACAGAAGGTCCATGGAATGCTATGGAAGAACCTATGTTGTTTTCCAGTAGAACTTAGGATTTTTATCTTTATTTTTCATTTTGGTATTCTGTGTAGTTATTTTAATTCATGGGTGTATAATTTTTTAATTTTAATTTTGTACATAGTTTGTAATAGCCCCAGTAGTGGGAATAGTGAAAGATTTAATTTTCTGCGTTTAAAATCAATTAGTAATTAGGTTCAATTGG
This sequence comes from Mallotus nudiflorus, assembly GCA_947683625.1. NCBI lineage: Eukaryota > Viridiplantae > Streptophyta > Magnoliopsida > Malpighiales > Euphorbiaceae > Mallotus > Mallotus nudiflorus. The sequence goes on from CANTUR010001611.1 coordinate 131,724, forward strand.
GTAAAAAATCAATGGTGGCAGTAGCTTAATTTAGGGTTTGCATGTAATTTATTTAGGTTTCTAGAAAATCACTAAAATGTTTGTTTGATCTTTTTTTTTTATGTTTTATTTGTTTTGGGTTGTGTTTTTGGGGATTTATATTATTTTGGGCCCCAAGCCCATGCTTAGGTCCATCTCACCTTAAATAGGATTAAAAAATGGTTTTGGACTTTAAATGATTAAAATCAATTTAGGTCCATTAGGTTAATTAGATTTTATGCCCACTTAGTTAATTAAAACTTGTTTAGACTTAGCTCAGCCCACTTAATTTCATTTATTTTAAAATAAATAGACCTAAGCCCACTTCTCATTTTAAATAAAACCAAGTTAGACTTAGGCCCACTAATTTAACTTTCCTTTAAAATTGAATAGACTTAAGCCCATTCCTTAGACAAACTAAAATAAATAGATCTAGGCTCACTAATTAATAAAAAATGTAGGCCCACCTTTAGTCCCTTTCTCACTTATAAATAAAATGTAAATCTAGCTAACTTTTTAATAAAATTAACATAGTTTAGACTTAAGGACAACGCGATCTTGAGTGCATTTTTATGTGTAATTTTATTCTCTAGATGCCTAGGGTTAGATGGATGTCAAATAGGGTTTAAATAAAATTACATGTAATTAGAGGATGAAATAATCTTTTATAAAATTATTCTAAATAAACACAAGACTAAGAGAAGTTAGTATTATGTTCCCAAAATCTCTTGGTTGTGGTGCTAACTTTCTTTTAAAGAATCGAGTACCACCAATTAAATTGTCCTAGTTATTACCCTGAGTGGCGACTCCTCTTCTCCACGCTATGACTTTATGACATAGTAGTGTGTTCTCTAAGGCCCTGAGCCTAAATAGTGTCACGGTTGCTAAAATCTTGGATGCACGCTAAACCCCGCTGACTCCACTAGGGATAAGAGATATTGATTCTACTTATGTTCTTTAGAATTATTTTTATCGATTATTATTTCATTCTTGCATTCATTCTGCATGTCCCTACTAAACTGATGGCATTGGTTTATGATTCCATGATTCCACTAGCTTCATGGAGTTATAGATTGGCTAACCATCACTCTTAGCCTTAACTCGGTTCAAGAGAGATTACCGGGCTCATCTGACCAGAGTCTATGACCCAAGTCCTTAAGCAGGGTAATCTTCTCTCGAGTTGGTAAAGGATGTTGGGCCCCTCTGACCTTGGCCTGCAACTCAAAGTCCATAATGGAGAGCATTTTGCTAAGGGAACCTTAACTTTTCACCGGACCCTAACCACATATAATGGCCTAGTTACTTCCCCTATGATTTTTACCTAAAGTGCTTGTTTGTTTGAATTACCATGGGGTATTTCTATTTATAAAATCCTAGGCCTATACCTTTGAAGCTCATTCAGGCTAATAAGGAGTAGGTTAGACCTTTATATTTAGAAATGTTGTTTCTATGCTTTTTGTTTTAAAGAGAGATTTGGCATGCGCGTTGGCTCTTAATATCCCCTATTGATATAAAGGCCAAGATAAAAAATCCTAGGAAAATAAACTTGCCATTGAACATGTGTGTGGGAGAAATAAGGTTGGAAGGTTTACCTATATGATGGCTTGTTGATTGCTTTTTGATACTTGCTACATGCTAAGTGCTTGCTTACTATTTGTTGCATAGCATATGCATCATGCATACATGCATACATAGAGTCCACGCATTAAACTAACACATTGTTTTGTAGCCATCATAGATTCATTTGGGTCTTCTCGTGTTTGAGGGTGAAAAGGTGGCAGATTAATCAGAACAGATCTAAACCTTAAGTCAATAGATTAAGAGATCTTCAAGAACTAGAGAAGAGTCCAATCAACCCACTGTACCTAAAAGCTGAACCAACTCAAACTGAACAGATTGAAATGGAATAACAACTAGAGATGTGGACCTTAAAGGACATTAAGGGAGCTTTAATGGATGACATGAGAGCAATGATGCAAGATGAACTGAGACATGCTTTGGCTAGACTAGTGCAACCTGTTGTTAAATAAGCACCTGCTGCTACTGTTGAATAGCCACCTGTTGTAGGATCTCCACCTGTTGTTGTAACTCCTCCACCTACTGCTAACAATGCTAGGGGGAAACTTGTTGCTAGAAATGTGCCTGCCACTAATGTGAGATTGGAAGACATTGAAAACCACATGGTAGAAAAGGCAAAGAGAGAGTCACTTGAATTGGTCCATGATCATTAGTCCAAGCAGATGCAAGCACTGACTCAGAAAATGTCCAAGATGGAAGAGCTAATTAGAGGATAAGGAATGGGATATTCTTTTAACTTTGATAACATGCTACAAATGGAGGGAGATAAGCTGCTTGAAAAATTCAAAATGCTTAAACTATAAAAATTTGATGGGAGAGGAGACCCTAGAATTCATTTAAGCCAATATAAAACAACCATGATATTACTAAAGCACCATTAGTAGTAGTTGCCAGGCTGTTTGTACTGTCACTAGAGGGAATGGCTATAAACTGGTTCCACGAGTTAGAAAGTTTGTTAAGGCTAACTAGAAAGAACTATGTACTGTATTCTTGAAATAATATGATTATAACACTCAATTGGAAGTGTAAATTAGGGATTTGGAGTTAAATAAGCAAAAACCCAATGAATCCTTTCCTAATTTCCTCACCAGATTCATGAATAAAGTAGGACTGATGAAAAATAAACTAGCTGAAAAGGATCAAATTAGGATGATTGTTCACAATGTATCACCTAATTTGGTCAAAAGACTATAAAATGATGAACCCAAAGACCTTTATAGACCTGTATGATGATAGTCTACAAGCTGAAGAGATAGAGAATGAGAAAAAGAAGAGTTCTTGAGACACATTAACTCAAAATTACTCAACTGGGGGCACACAACATGGGAACACTAGCTGGATTATGGATGTACATGTAGTTCAGCAACCTAAGAGATTCTCCAATTTTAATCAACCACTCTCTAAAGTCCTAGAGAGACTAATCCAAAAAGGCCTACTATGACTTTAACCTTTTCCAAGCCACCAAACCCAAATGTCCCTAGTTTTGACCCTAACAGTTACTATAAATTCCACCAAGCTGGTGGCCATCCCACAGACAATTTTATTCACCTAAAACATGAGATCCAAAACTTGATAGACTCCAAAAAAATCATCAACCCTGAAAAATCCAACTTTAATCCAAACACCAAAAACAACCCTTTCCCAGACTATCGAATTGTTCCACCACCAGCCACCATGATGATCAACTCAGGGGTTAGTGAAGAAGAAGTGCTAAGCTCCTTCGAGGACCTCAACCCTATATCCAATGGAGAACCTTTTGAGTAGCCACCAAAAAGAGCAAAAGACTTATTGGGTCAGCCTTTAGGAAAGTTCAACTATAAGGTGTTTTATACTAAACCACCTTCTTCAAGAAAGTTTGATGATATGTCAATTGTGCCTATAGGATGGGAGGATGAGTTTGATGATGAGAGGCTACTAAACAAAAAAGAAAAATGCACATTTGAGGTACAGGAAGATGAAGTCATAGAGACAATTGGCAAACAAATGTAAGAATAATTATTATGTCAACCACCTCAAGGACAACCATTATGAGACTCAGCATTCCTAGCATCTATAATAGGAAATAAAATTTCTCATTGTCTTCTTTGAATAAAATTTTAGTTTTTGTTTTATTTTAGTGATCGATGATATAAATTATGATCATGCTTACTTATGTAATCCTGATAGTTATGTGCATTATAATTTATATTAGTATGTTTGACATAAATTCAATTCAATTAGATTCATTTAGCATGGGTATAAATGCAAATTCAAAGAACATACATATATCACATGATGTAACTTCTGAAGATAGGAAATGTGAGAAAAAAATAAAAAAGAGAAAAAAAGAAAAAAGAACAGTAAGGTAAAAATTAAAGAGGAAAATTCATGATTGACTGATAACAGGAGTTATATCATGTGATGTAATGAATGTTCTCATTTTTGCCCTAATGAATTATTAAAATTGAATTTTAAATTTTTGTTCAAACATCGCATATTGGTCTTTATCATACCGCATGAGTATCTGAATGGAAAAATAATACATGATGAAAGCTAAATCAGAGCTATGAGATCACTATTTTAGTTAGGTTTTTTTTTGCCACCTCTTTTGTAATTTTCCTTGTAAGACTAGTGTCCCCTTATACCTTGAGAATTCAGGTGGCTTAATAACTTGCTTTGTCATCAATTATTATTAGCATCAAGACTCATATTCTACTCAAGAATTCTTCAAAGTGCAAATCCAGTTGATTTCATCATCTAGAACTTGCTTCAATCAGTTTGCCCACTCCTATGCATCTTCAATATATGAGATTGTAGCTAATAGGGTTAGTAAGACAAAGGGCCAATAATAATAATGACCAAACTGAGTCTTTTATGCACATAAAGAAAGTGATTGCTAGGATGAATTCAAAATGAAGCTGGGGGCAAAATGTAACTCTGGGATAGGTTTGGGGCAAAATGGTAAATACAACAATAGAACTTCAAAGTTAGTGAAAATGATCTCAGGTAGAAAGGAGTATACTACAAGCATACAGATATAACAGTTATCATATAGCAGAAGCAATAACAAAAAGAAAAGTTCAATAATGCATTAGTCAATCATGAGCTCTAGTGTAAAGCCATGGACCCCACTCGCTGGCCTAGTTATTTGTCCAATAGACTATATCAGAAGCTCAAACACCAGAAGTACCAATAATGAAGCATCAGGTGCTTGAACCTACAAGCTGTTGATGAGGCACCTCGTTCTCATACTCCAAGCTTTGAACATAGCTTTGCTCCAAACAAAAGACCTATTAGGATCCTGCATTTTATGCATAACATGCATACACTTACATACATTTATTGTGAAATACTTTCTTTGGATAATAAAGTCTTTGAGCCTAGTCTAGATTGTCCAAACACTTTGCTATTAACATTCAAGATTAGTGTTGTAAAAGTGTAGGAATATAATCAGAGTATTTACAAGTAAAGCATCTAAAGGAATGAAAATAAAAGGAGTGACATTACCAAGAAGCATAATCCTGGTGACCTCAAGAGGCTGGATAAGACTTTCAAGCTCCTTAAACTCAGTATCCATCTCCATAGTCTCGTCGGGAGCATTATTTGGATTATCTCTCCACAACAGTTAGACTATTGTAGGGTGTGGAATATGGTAATGAGAAGGTCCAACATGTTAGTGATACATGCGCTCAGCCTTAAAAAGGGAAGAATGCACTTAAAACTTGAGACAAATGCACTCTAAAGACTTCTTTGATGGTGAAATAAAAAACCTCTAACTCCCAAATCTTTTCTTTTGTAGGAAACATTAAGAAGAGGAATGAGGCCCTTTACTAAAGCATCAATAGAATAGCATAAAGACAAATTCAGCCTAAAGCCACAACCTCAATGGCAGAATATCATGACCCTATGATTCGAGACGTCATCACCATAATTAAAAAGGGAAGAATGCAAAAGAATAACATTGCATTTTGACAAAATTTCTTCACTTACAAATAAACCATACTAACTTATGGTATTTTGGGCAGGGAAAATAAAAGAGAATGAAGAAGAGAAAAGGAATCGATACATCAATAAGAATGACTAGGATAGCAAATGCCAATCACTCATCAAAATCTCACTTTGTGTGATAAACAACCTGACAAATGGCAAAGGGAAGTAGTATAACTCTTTCTATTTTGATTTTGCAGTAAAGTACAAAGAAATTTACAAAATTACGACTAAATTCATCCACTTCTTGATATCATGTGAAAAAACTTATCTAATAACCTTTGATTTTAGTGGCATTCTTTTATTAGCCTAATAGAATTCATATGTCTTATTGACAGTTCTATGCTAAGAGTTTTTAAAACTCTAATCAATCTAATGCTTACTTTATAACCAAATGAGGGAAAGAATATGCAAAGACAAAATCTATGGACTTGCAGTATAAATTGGTTGAATTTTAAAGTGTCATTTTAGTCTTTTGAATAATAAATGTGCATATAATCTACTCCAATGCTCAAAAATGAGTATGAGTACAAATCTCTTAATGGTATCCATATTGAGTAATATGAGAAAGGTGGGGGAACACTAAAAGGAGAATCAGAATAAGAGCTAGGATAATGTACTTAAATGCTAAAAAATGAGAAAGAGTATTAATATGAACCTCTGGAGGTATCCACACTGAGTAGGCGGGGGAATACTTAAAGAGGACCCACGTTAAAAAAAATTACTCTATTTACTCCAATGCTCTGTAAGAGTATGAGTATCCAAAGGACCTTTCCAATGGTATCCATGTTGAGTAATATGAGAAAGGCAGGAGAATACTTAGACAAGGAAGAAAAGCACAAAAAAAATTCAAAGACTATTTTGATACTTTGAATTCAATATTTTTATGCTTAATTTTCATAAGTTTTGTTTAGCAAATTCTCCATAAAATTAGGTGAGGAAGTAAGCTCTTCACTTGGTAAAAGATACACTCTCAACATAAGATGGTTAACGATGCCTCTGACCTTTGCAAATGGCAAATAAGTGATAATCATGAAAATAAAAAATAGTGAGATTCGTTAAGTACATGCTATCTCATGATAAAAGGATGAATTTTCTCATAAATTTTCAACATTATAATGTACTTTTATACATTCATCATGGTTGAAACTAACTTTAACAAGTTTGAAAGAATTGTAAATCTAGAAGGAAGTGCATCCAACTTGTAGAGTTGGTTAACACAGCAGTATGATAAAAAAATCTGATAGCCTAAATCAGTCATCTTGAGCTCCAGAATCTGGCCATGGGAGTCATCACGGTGAAGGATGTCCAAAGGTCTAACAGAGGAAGTCCCAGCACTGTAAGGATCAATGCCCGAACCCAAAAGCTATCGATGAAGCATCTCAGTTTCGCACTCCAGACCACTCGAGTAGGTCTGTACACATAAAAAACACATCATGTGCATTTCATGCATAACATGTATACATTTGTATCTTTATTGCACATATACTTTCCCTCCAACTATCTATAACCTACATAGTAAGTAACCTCTGAGATGAGGTGATTCCATGTAAGTACTTCACTTGTGTCTGAGGGATCTATTTTTTAAATTTATTAACATTAGTGTCAAGTGTATAGATTACGCAGGAAACAAGTTAGAAAAACTCACATGAGAGGCATCTGTGGGAGAAAAGATAGAAAGCTGAGCATCACTAAAATGCATCTGCTGCTCAACTGGAGTCTGAATAGTAGAAGCCTAGTAGAACATGGACCTATCTAGATGCGAGATATCACCAAGGGTAATGCTCACAAAAGCACCATCATGACTAGTCCCAACATGCTGAGTATGATGAATAGGACTAGGTCTGGGCTCAGGACTCTAAATATTAGGAATAACCTCAGTCCCTGGAGTAATCTCAATCTCCCCATCTGCATCAATAGAAGAGCGAACCCCCTCAAACTATAAAGAGAAGGGCTGGAAGACTAGCGATACACTCACTCCCCTAAATACCACATCAAATAGCCATAACCAGAGAACATGATCCTTATAGGCTCAAGGCAAATTGCAGCTACCATGAAATCATATCATTGGATGTCCTCAGCACCCTCCAATCAATCAGAGTTTATCTATAATTTATGTAAATTAAGTCTAATCTCTATTAAACTATAACATATTAATGATTTTATTTTTTCTTACCAGGTGCCACTCGACAGTGTTCAGTCGATCACGATACGTCTGTAAAGTATTTCTATTTCTAGCAAGGCAAGAAGAACCCCATCTCATCATCAAAGGAAAGGTCCTATTAGAACTGATAGCGTCAAAGCCTCAAATTAGCCCAATCTCTATGCTCCAGATCTGGAAGAAAGAGAACATATCAGAAAAAGGTAAAGAAAAGCAAGACTATAAAGATCAAAGGAAGGAGAACATACATGCAAGACGTGCCAAAATTTGCATATCATGACAACACCTCTACAGATAGTGTCCAGTTTGTAGTAAATATAAGCGAGTGTAGCAGATCCCCAATCTAGTGTGGCAACTCGATCCAAGTCATAAAGAGGACCCAACAGAGCAATACTAACCTCATGATCGGTCTCATAAAAGAGGGTCATACCTAATAATATCAAAAGGAAACACCTTGCCTTATGGACAATCTAACGAGGAGTAGAAATAGGAAGGCGTCTGAATCCCTTAACTAAGGATGAAAGAAGAACATTCTTTCGATTCTTCCACGCTAAGGCAAACTTGATCAAATCTCGCACGTATTAACTTCATGCATGCTTTGGAAGACTATAATAGCTGACAACAAATGGAATTTGGGATCCTCCAAAGGCAATCCCAATGATAGTAGAGAAACTTATAAGTGAAATGGTCAGCTCACCCACAAGAGTATGAAAAGTGTGGGTAGTATCCATCCATCACTCGATCAAAGCAAATAAAGAGTAACGGTTAGACTGGCCTCAAACATTCAGAAGTGCAATAATGAAATGCCTGAAACTGGAGGCCTAAATCAGATGTCACTTGCTCTGGCAATCCATGAAATAATTCCCGAGCTAGATTGAAACAACCCATGAACTTCATTAGACGCTAGTTCAATTTTAAAATAATAATTAACTAATTAAAAGATTAATTAATTAATCAAAGAATTTAAATTGAATGATTTGATTAATTAATTAATTAATTGATCCTAAAAAAATTAAAAAAATTTTTTTTAGAGCTGATCGGCAATGTAGATTGCCGACCGACAATCTAGAATGTCGATCGCCATTCCAGATTGTCGATCAACATTCTACTATGCTGATCAGCATTCCCTGGTCAATTGGAAATCTGGAATTTTGATTGGAATTCCAGACACCCGATCAGTCATTCGAACATCCCAGAGGCTGAATTTCATATTTTCAGAGTTTAATTTCAATTTTATCATGCATTTTCATGTTAATTCCTGACTAACAAACACATTAATCTCTACTCTGAAATTAACTCTGATTACTAATTATACAGGTGATATTTTTGCAGAAATAAACAAAAGCCAGAAAAGTTACCTAATTACCCACATCTCTACACTTATGGGTATGTAAATGAGTTAAAGGAAAGATAGTTAAGTCTTCTCAAAGTCCAAGATCATTCTGAGGAAAATGAGGAGGCAGAATCCTCTAACATTTTGAAGTCTCAACTCTTTCATGTTTTTTGTGTGATGAGGAGGCCATAGGATTAGACGAATTGCAAATCAAAAGTCAAATGATAAAGAAATCAAGGAAAGAAAATCAATGAAAAGAGAGAAAATGAAGAAAGGAGATAATGAAATGTTACATGCAAAAAAGGAAAGTATATATAAAGTGGAAAATATCCACTTTGGTCAAGTTCTTTCATTGTAATTTGGTCCATAATTGCATTCTGATTGGGAACATGTTTCTAATTAAATCATGACATTCATCAAATTAATAATTCATTGAATTATTAAAATTGCATAATCAATATGTGATTTTGAATTTTTTATCAAGTACAGAATACAGAACAAGATTACATAATTCATTTTTTGCATTTTACATGCATCATTTCAATCAAAGGATTCATATGCTGCACAGTAGCTATGATATGAATTTCAAATGATTATGTTATATGCTACACAGTAGTCATAACCTCCATTATGTTATGTACTGTATAGCAGTTATGACATAAACTTTCAAATTCATCAGTGCTAGATGTTCCACAGGAACTATAATAGATTTTTAATTCAACTTCACTAGACATCCCATAGGGAATATAATGAAATCTCTTCATCACTAGACTTTCCATAGGGAATATAGTGTGCATCGTTAGATGTCCCACAGGGAATATAATGAAATTCATCAGTGCTAGATGTTCCACAAGAACTATAGCAAATTTTCAATTCAACTTCACTAAACGTCCCACAGGGAATGTAGTGTATATTGTTAGACGTCCCACGGGGAATATAACGAAATTCATCAATGCTAGACTTTCCATAGGAACTATAGCAGATTTTTAATTCAACTTCATTAGACGTCCCACAGGGAATATAGTGTACACCATTAGACATCCCATAGGGAATATAATGAAATTCATTACTGCTAGACGTTTTATGGGAATGATAGTAAGTTTTTAATTCATCATCACTAGACATCCCACAGGGAATATAGTGTGCATCATTATACATCCCATAGGGAATATAACGAAATTCATTGGTGTTAGACGTTCCACAGGAACTATAGCAGATTTTCAATTCAACTTCACTAGACGTCCTATAGGGAATATAGTGTACATTGTTAAACATCCTATAGGAAATATAATGAAATTCATCAATGCTAGACGTTCCACAGGAACTATAGAAGATTTTCAATTCAACTTCACTGGACGTTCCATAGGGAATATAGTGTATATTATTAGATGTCTCATAAGGAATATAACAAAATTCATCAGTGCTAGACATTCCACAGGAACTATAGTAAATTTTCAATTTATCATCACTAGACGTCTGACAGGGAATATAGGGTACATTGTTAGACGTCCCATAAGGAATATAACAAAATTCATTAGTGCTAGATGTTCCACAGGAACTATAGCAACTTTTTAATTTATCATCACTAAATGTCCCATAGGAAATATAGCGTGCATCGTTAGACATCCCATAGGGAATATAACAAAATTCATCATTGCTAGACGTTCCATAGGAACTATAGCAAGTTTTCAATTTATCATCACTAGACATCCCATAGGGATTATAGTGTGCATCATTAGATATCCCATAGGGAATATAACAAAATTCATTATTGCTAAACGTTCCACAGGAACTATAGCAAGTTTTTAGTTTATAATCGTTAAATGTCACATAAGGAATATAATGAAACTCATTTGCATAAATTCCACTAGACGTTCAATAGGAAATATAATGAGACTTGTCAAATATTACACCTTGCTCAGCAATTTGGGCATCAATCTATCATTTAGGATACAATTAAGTATCCTAATTCCTTTCTTTCGAAATTGTGTGCTTCTATTGCTTTGTCGCAATTTGTCAAGCAAACAACAACAAATGGGGGCAACTGTAAGCACCCAATTTTGGGATGCAATTGTGCACAATTGCGATGTAAGCCCCTATGATGAAATTTATTCAAAAATTGAACTTGGTTGTCGATTTTTTGGACTTTAGGGACTAAATTGCAACATTTTTTAGGATTTGATTACTAGGAAGTCAATTTTCAGTGGTCCTTTGGTAATTAAAAGTTAAAAAAATTAGGATCGGCATTGGTCTAATGCCGATCGGCATTGCATAATGCCGATGTGTAAAGTCCCATTTTTTCTATTTTTTCGCATGTTTTTTTTAATTTTTTATTAATTTTTTAGTGTTTTGATTGGTTGAAAATTTAATTTTTTTATTATTATTATTATCTGATGAAAATTTCAACGCATTCAAAATGCATAAATAGCTTTCAAAAATCAAAATTCTATCTATTTGTTTTAAAGAGATGAGATCGTTCCTACAAAGTTGGGAAGTCAGTATGCATGCAAACTTTGCTTTAAAAAGCAGAGTCTGCATGCGTGCGAGAGGGGGACGAACAAACATAGGGGGCGCTTGAGACTCACACACATAAACTAAAAAAAATGAAAGAAAAAATAGAGAGACTACGAAAGAGAGAAGAGAGTTATGTAAAAAAACCTATCACATAAGAAAACCCTAAAAATCTAGACATGAAGAACACCTCACACACACCCTTGTCTTTCAAAACCCTAATTTTGGATACTGCTAGTGTCTTTGAATGCAATCAAATCCTAGTCCAGAATCAAATCAATACTGAGTAAATTTTAACAGTGATAATCCAATCTAAGTGGTTATCTCAAAGCATTTGCACAACATCTAAAACCATTAGTGTTCTTTTCTATTCCATTCTTTTCTATTCTTTTCTTTTTATGATTTGTATTTTGTTATTTTTTTGATTATTCAATTTCACTACTAATCTACTTATTTCTGTGTTTTTATTTTGATGTGCGAATGTGGATTAAGGAGGATACTGCCTGTGTTTAGATGAACAAAAGGTCCATGGAATGCCATGGAAGAACCTGTGTTATTTTCCAGTAGAACTTAGGATTTTTATCTTTATTTTTCATTTTGGTATTATGTGTAGTTATTCTAATTCATGGGTGTATAATTATTTAATTTTAATTTTATACGCAGTTTGTAATAGCCCCAGCAATAGGAATAGTGAAAGATTTAATTTTTTACGTTTAAAATCAATTAGTAATTAGGTTCAATTGGGTAAAAAATCAATTAAAATCAATGGTGGCAATAGCTTAATTTAGGGTTTGCATGTAATTGATTTAAGGTTTCTAAAAAATCAATAAAATGTTTGTTTGATCTTTTTTTTTATGCTTTATTTGTTTTGGGTTGTGTTTTTGGGTTTTTATATTATTTTGGGCCCCAAGCCTACGCTTAGGTCCAACTTACTTTAAATAGGCTTAAAAAATGGTTTAGGACTTTAAATGATTAAAATCAATTTAGGCCCATTAGGTTAATTAGATTTTAGGCCACTTAGTTAATTAAAACTTGTTTAGACTTAGCTGAGCCCACTTAATTTCATTTCTTTTAAAATAAATAGACCTAAGTCCACTTCTCATTTTAAATAAAACCAAGTTAGACTTAGGCCCACTAATTTAACTTTCCTTTAAAATTGAATAGACTTAAGCCCATTCCTTAGACAAACTAAAATAAATAGATCTAGGCTCACTAATTAATAAAAAATGTAGGCCCACCTTTAGTCCCTTTCTCACTTGTAAATAAGATGTAAATCTAGTTAACTTTTTAATAAAACAACATAGTTTAGACTTAGGGACAATGCGATCTTGAGTGCATTTTTATATGTAATTTTATTGACTAGATGCCTAGGGTTAAATGGATATAAAATAGGGTTTAAATAAAATTACATGTAATTAGAGGATGAAATAATCATTTATAAAGTTATTCTAAATGAACACGAGACTAAGAGAAGTTAGTATTCCGTTCCTAGAATCTCCTAGTTATGGTGATAACTTTCTTTTAGAGAATCGAGTACCACCAATCAAATTGCCCTAGTTATTACCCTGGGTGGCGACTCCTCTTCTCCACGTTATGACTTTGTGATATAGTAGTGTGTTCCTTAAGGTCCTAAGCCTAAATAGTGTCACGGTTGCTAAAATCTTAGATGTGCACTACACCCTGTTGTCTATAGACACACTGATACCACCAACGAGGACCACAAAAGAGTGGTAAGAGCCCTTTTTATTTGCATCCTGATGGTTATAGAGTGGCAGCTCGATTCTCTTATATAAAGGAGAAAGTTTATGAAAGCATTACTAACCCTGAGTATAACAGTTTTCCAACATGTGAGACGATTATGGAGTTTTTGAAAACAAAAAAAAAAACCTTAAGATAATGCAAAAAAAAAAAAGGTTTAAAGATTGACAAACATAAGAAATTTAGAGGGAAGTCTTATTCTTCCAGTGATTTAAAGATTGCTCAAATAATTGAGAAGTGCTTGAAATAAATGGTGTGATGGAACTCAATTTTATTTTATTAATAGAATTAAGTAGAATTAATTAATTTTATGCTTTCCTGATCATTTTGTGTGTGTATACATATGAATTATCAATTAGAAAAATCAAGTCCATTAAATTCATATACTGCTCTATATAAATAGAGGCTGAGAAGCATAGCACTAGGATAATATGAACCACTTGTGTGTATATTGTTCATGTAGATTAACAGCTACCATAGTTTTAGGATCAAATCGAGCATAACCCTTCCTTGCATAATTTCATAAAACTTCCTTTACAATGTTTACTCTACATAATTAATAGAATTTATTAAAAATATAAACTTTTTCACGCTAGAATAGTTATGTGAACAATAACCCCGAACCCAAAAAATTCAAAAAAAGCATAAAAAAAACCACCATTAGCAAGATCTCAACCTCAATTACATTTAATCTCAAAGTAACTATATCTAATTAAAACAAATTCAAGCTCAATGAAAAAAATAACCAAAATCAACCTAAAAACAATTACCTAAAATTGAGGTGCTTCCTAGAGTTGCCTGACCAAATTAAGTTGGGGGAAATGAAACCCAAAAGGTCAGGATTCAATCATGATCAACGACACATCTAGGGGTTGCTGGAAACATTATCGGTGAGCATCTCCCAAAGCTAGCAAAAATGATAATAAGAGGAAGAAGAAGAAAGGAAGGTCGCTAGTGGCTGGAGATGTTGGCAGCTATGTCGGGTGGTGGTGGCGACGAGGTTGCTGATCGACGCAATGATGGCGGTGGCGGTGTAAGGGAAAGGATGAGAAAGAAGAAGAAAAGGAAAGAAAAAAAAGAAAAAGAATAAGAAGAAGAAGAAGAAGTGGCAATAGCCACGTTTTTTTTCTTAACTTTAACTTTAACTTTTATTATATATATATATATATATATATATATATATATACACTTAAATAAATTCATATATACAATATACACTAAATTAATAATTTTATTAAAATACTCTTAATAATAACTTTTATCAAAAAAATACTCATTTACTACTAATTGAATAAAATAATATTTAAAACTCAATAATTCCCTTTTTAATTTAATAAAAAATACAGGTCATAATAATCTTTTTCCCTTAAAAAAATTCATCCTCAAATTTTAAAAACTAAGAAGGAATTCAAAGTTTATCAAGGAAATAGATAAGGATATGCCACCTGTATCTTTGCCTTAATCCCCCACGTGTGCTCTTCGGCATTATTGCTCCTCCATAAGACTTTAACCATCAAAATCTAGTTAGAATGCAATTGTCAAACTTGATAGTCAATAATGGCCACTGGTTGTTCCTCGTACATCATATCCTCATTCACTTCCACATTTTGGGGCTGTAAAATATGCAAAGGATCTAAACATATAACACTAGATGTACTTGAGACAAGTTTGAAGGCAAAGCCAACTGATATGCAACCATGCCAACTCTCTTAAAAATCTCAAAAGGTCTTATGTATCTTGGTGCTAACTTTCCCTTTTTGCAAAATCTCATAACATCCTTTATTGGTGACACCTTTAAGAATACATATTTAACTTGAAATTCCACATCTTTGCACTTTGGGTCTATATAACTCTTATGTCTGCTAGCTATTGTTTTCAATCTCCTTCTGATCAAAGTGACATTCTTGGATGTGTCCTAGATAATTTCTGATCTAGTTAATTCTCTTTCTCTAACTTCATTCCAACACAAAGGAAATCTACACTTCTTTCTATACAAAGCTTCACATGGTACCATCTCAATACTGCTATGGTAGCTATTATTATAAGAAAACTCTACCAATGGCAGATGATCATCCCAACTGTCTCCAAGATCCATTACACACATTCTCAACATATCTTTAATTATTTGGATTATTCTCTCAGACTAACCATCTATTTGAGGATGAAAAGTAGTACTGAAATGAAGCCTGGTATCCATCGCTTCTTATAACTTCTGCCAAAATTGAGAGGTAAACACAAAACCTCTATCAGAAATAATGGAAACAAGCACCCAATGAAGACACACAACATTCTTGATGTATAGCCTAGCCAACTTAGCCACTGAAAAAGTAGCTTTAACTGGCAGAAAGTGAGCTAACTTGGTTAACCTGTCCACTATCACCCAGATGAAATTGTATCCATCCTTTGAATGAGGTAACCTGTCATAAAATCCATAGTGACTCTCTCCATTTCCACTCAGTAATCGAAAGAGATTGAAACTTCTTAGAATGCATCTGATGCTTTACTTTCACTTGTTGACAATTCAAACACTTAGAGACAAATTCAATTACATCTTTCTTCATACCATCCCACCAATAAAGATCCTTAATATTATGGTACATCTTAGTGGAACCAAGATGTACATTATAGGTTATATAATGCAATTCTTATACTATTTTTTCTCTCAAGTTATCCACATTAAGAACACACAATCTCCCACTGATCCATAGAACACATTCATCATCGAGATTAAAATTAGTGAACTTCCCTTCATGAACTTTCTCCACAAGCTCAACCAAATCAGGATCTCGGCTCTGAGCTACTTTGATCCTATCCCTTAATATTAATCTAACTTTGAACTGAGCTAACAATCCTCCTGATCTGGTTATCTTCATCATCAACTCTTGGTCTACCAATTTGTGCATTTCTTGGATTAACGATCTCCTTTCCAGACTAATATGAGCAAAACTACCTGAGGATTTCTTACTCAAGGCATCTGCTACCACATTAGCCTTGCTTAGATGATATAAAATATCACAATCATAATCCTTTAGAAGTTCTAGCCATCTTCTCTTTCTATAATTTAAATCTCTCTGTTAAGAGGTATACTTCAAACTCTTATGATCAGTATAAATTTCACAAGTCAGTCCATAAAAATAATGCTTACAAATCTTAAGAGCAAAGATAATAGCGACCATTTCTGGGTCATGAGTAAGATAGTTCTACTTGTGTTTCTTTAACTGCCTAGAAGCATAAGCCACTACCCTTCCATTATACATCAATATATAACCTAGGCCAACTTTGGAAGCATCACAATACATAGTTAACTTGTCTACTTCATTGGGCAAAGTTAATACTGGAGCTGTATTTAACTTTTTCATTAGTAGTTGGAAGTTGTTCACACATGTTTCTGACCACACAAACTTCACATTCTTCTAAGTTAAACGGGTCATAGGTGCTACAATTCTTGAGAAATCCTAAACAAACCTCCTATAATACCCTATTAAACCTAAGAAACTTTAAATCTTTATGACTGATGTCAATTTAGGCTACTCAGATACAGCTTTAATCTTTTGTGGATCAACCTAAAGACACTACATGCCTAAAGAATGATACACTTTGCAGTTAAAAATTACACTTTGAGAACCTAGAATAAAGTTGTTATTCTCTTAATATTTGCATCACTGTTCTCAAGTAATATACATGCTTTTCTATACTCTTCGAATACATTAATATTTCATTAATGAAAACAATCATGAACTAATCCAAGAATGGTCTAAACACCTTATTCATTACATCCATAAAGGCTATTGGTGCATTGGTTAATTTGAAGGACATCACCATAAACTCATAATGGCCATATCTAGTATGAAATGCCATTTTAGGAACACCAGCTTCACTGATCCGTCACTGATGATAGCCCGACCTCAAGTCGATCTTAGAAAAGAATTGTGCATCCTGAAGCTGATTGAACAAATCATCTATCCTCAGAAAAGGATACTTATTCTAAATAGTAACCTTGTTCAATTCTCTATAATCAATGCACAGTCTTAAAGTACCATCCTTCTTCTTCATAAATAGGACTGGTGCACCCCAAGGAGAAGTATTGAGTCTTATAAAACCCTTTTCCAACAAATCTTGCAACTGCTTTTTTAACTCTTTCAACTATGTAGGAGCCATCCTACATGGTGGCATAGAAATAGGAGCTATGCTTGGAACCACATCAATACAGAATTCAATCTCCTTATGAGGTCATAAATTGGACAATTCATCAAGAAAGACATCGGGAAACTCACATGTTACATGATCATCTGAGATGGATGTCTATTTTGTTGTAGTATCCCTAACCAATGCCAAGTATCCTTGACACCCTTTTCTCAACATCTTTCTTGTCATAATAGTGGAGATAATATTCTGAGGTCCAAAACTCTTATCACCCATAAACTTGAATTCCTATTCACCTAGAATTCTAAAAATCACCTCTTTGCTATGACAATCTACAATAATATGATGCTAAGATAGCCAATCCATTCTTAGGATTACATTAAAGTCCATCATATCCAATAACACCAAGTCTACGGGTAGCTCTTTACCTTCAACTAATGCAAGACACATAAGAAGAATGATGTCAATGTCTAATGGATCACTTAAAGGCATGGCAACTAATAAAGGAATTGCCATCCTCATAGCGTACCAAACCAATTTTAAAAATAAAAATAAGGGATATAAAGGAATGGATAGCAAAAGTGTAATTGCTAGGTCTACATTGGATGCCTGAGCATCCTACTGCATGAGAGTAAAAACTCTAGCCTATCCTTTGCCTCTCTACTAGCTAGTATAAGCCCATCTATATCCTCTAGCACTGCCTTTACCTCCTCTACCTCACCCCTGTTGGGCTATAAACTGAGAGGTGCTCGGATACTGAAATGGCGATGGCTAAATCTGAGCTAAAGTTTCACTAACTGAAGATAACTATAGGAGTTGTTGCTGAAAACCAGAATAAGGGCATGATCTAAAAAAATGCCTAGTCTGTCCACATATGTAGCACATTTTTGGAGCTATATAGCATGATCCCTATGGACTCTCCCACACTTATGACAAGCACTGGCTATTGATCTCGTGCTATTGTAGCCTGAACTCTAACTGTTACTATTGCTGGTAGCACCTAAACCAAATCTGATAAGTTTGCATGGTCCACTATGGCCATGTCTACCTCTCCCCTGGACCTTATACGGAGGTCTTTGGCCCTGTTAAAAAGATTCTTTGGGTTGATTACTAGTGCCCACTTGACATGTTGTATGCTAGGAACCTATAAATCCTCATACACTGGCATAAATATAGCTACTTTTGGGTATAACATAATCAGAGCTCCCTACTAAAATATAGGCTACATAGGCTATACCACTTAGGGTATAGCTATTGCACCCTACTGAACTCATGGTGTATAAGCAACTTCCTCAAAATCCTAGTTTGTAAGTTCATCATCTTGTAGCTCTCACTATCTATGATGACCTCCTACTCCTCTAGGTCTATCTCTACCTCTACCCCGATGCCTAGCTGGCGGTTTAGGGGGCAGAACCTCATTTTGGTAATACTTTTCATCATCAGCTTCATCGACTAGTGGAGCGACATGCGCTCACCACATTCTGGAAAGAAAATAAATAAAACATATAATATATAATCTAGACAAAAATAGACATCCTAATAGTTACGCGAAATTCTAAAACAAGGAAAACTTTTTAAAGAAATAATCGAACCTAATTGCTACATTAGTTACAAAGAAAACTCAAACTTTATCAACCTAGGTCCAACTGTACTAAACTTAAGCTCTAATACCAACTTTGTCATAACCCAAATCTAGGAGTCATGACCAACACTGGGGAACTGAAATTCACATGAATATACAACCTGTAGCAAGCCTAAGCTACAACTTCACACTAAACATCAACACAAATTTACCTTAGAATTAAAAATTTTCATAATATAAAGAATTCCATAAAATAATAGCTTAATAAAATATTTTTACAATAGACAGTTACACAACCACTATCAACATTATCATTAGAAACTACAACAAATACATACTACTACAAGTACAAACTACTACTACGACATTTAATATAATACAAGGAAAAGGTAGTTTAAAATTTATATAAATTAATCGGAGAAGAAAGAG
Source organism: Mallotus nudiflorus (assembly GCA_947683625.1). Classification (NCBI taxonomy): domain Eukaryota; kingdom Viridiplantae; phylum Streptophyta; class Magnoliopsida; order Malpighiales; family Euphorbiaceae; genus Mallotus; species Mallotus nudiflorus. The sequence continues at coordinate 151,203 of CANTUR010001611.1, forward strand.
TCCAGCGAAGAGAACTATTATGAGAGGTCTCACGAGATAAGTCCTGAAAAATTATTGAGGGGGGTCAGACCTCACTGGGTGAATTATTATTATTATATATATATATACATACAACCTAAGCATACAAATAATCAAGCATCAATATAGTATATTTATATTTATATTTATCTAATTTAAACATGCATTTTAAGTAGATGATTAAAAATAATTTTCATATCAGCACACTAATGGAAATTAAGTAGAGGATCATAGCAGAACTATAAAATTTTTGCAACCTCAATAATTGAACCTCACTAGCCAACAAACTCACTTAAATCCAAGAATATTCCTCTTTTCTAATTTGACAGTGGACTGGTCCCGAGACACTAAGTCAACTTAGCTTTTGCAATCTCACTGCTAGCATGATTGGCCCCGAGACACTAGGTCAACCGAGCTTCTGCAGTCACAACTCTTTAACCATAAATCTCAATAATCAATTTTTCCATATCTCAAATCATATAAAAATTTATAGCCTAGCATTTAGCGTACTGTTGCGCAATAGTACTATGTAGCCCATTAGGTAGCACATTTTACTGATATCCTCCAAAAATAACACATCACGATAACACAAATCAATATTAATAACAAATAGAATCCAATAATCATAATTAATATTCACATATATATATATATATATATATATATATATATATATATATATATATATATATATATATATATATATATAATAACAATAGTAATTAACATTTAATACAACAACATATCAAAATATGGATGCCAATAAAATTTTTTACATATAATGCATATATATAATAATAATTCACAGGTGGAGTGCGCTCCTCTGCACTGACTTAAATGGCCCTATCCTATAGGTTTTGGTCTCAACGCAGCTATAAAAAAATAATAATAATTAATTAGGATAAAAATCCTAATCTTATGTATTCTAGATTTCTAGAGAAAACTCGACCTAAGACTTAACTCAAAATAAAAGACTCAAAACTTAAAATAGACCAATGTCACGTTTTACAAGAAATCTACTAAAAATTCAACAGAGTCTCCTTTGTAAAACAGATATCTCTATACTAAAATTATAGTCATTCCTGAACAAAATCAAACTCAAAAATATTCCAAAACTCAATATCTTGGGTTGGGCCCTTGAATTATAATTCACGCCCAATTGAGAACCAATATCACAAAATATACAATAAATATTATAATTTTCATAAGTCACCAAAATATATCATAAAAATATTAAAGAATTTTATTTTCCAAATAAATAATAAAATTCTAGTTTACAAATAATAATTGCCAATAAAATTCATTAATAGCATAAAATTTCTATTTTACAAATAAATTAGCATAAATTGTAAATAATTATTAAAATCACTTATTAATATCATAAAAATAATAAAATCCTCATTTAGGCTCAAAAGATAATAAATAAATTTATTTTTCATACACTTCCCAAAATAGCTACTAAATAATTAATAATGGGAAAAATTATTATAAAAATTATTTCCAAACTTTTATTTATCAAAAATCAGTCTAAATAGAATAATTAACAACAATTTTAATTAAAATCAAATAATTCATTAATTTCTAATATTTTCCCAAAAGTACATATTTAAACAAAACTCTTTAAAAATTCATATTTAAATTTCCATGCATAATTTCATAAAACTTCATTTTCAAAGTTTACTGTACATAATTAATAGAATTTATTAAAAATATAAAATTTTTGGGGCCATAACAGTTATGTAAACAGTAACCCAAAATCGAAAAATTCAAAAAAATTATAAAAATAAAGAAAAATCACCATTAGCAAGATCTCAACCTCAATTACATTTAATCTCAAAGCAACTACATCTAATTAAATCAAATTCAAGCTCAATTAAACAAAATAACCAAAATTAACCTAAAAACAATTACCCAAAATTAAAGTGCTTCCTGACCAAATCAAGTTAGAGGAAACGAAGCCCAAGAGGTTAAGATTTAATCAAGATCAGCAGCACATCTAGGGGTTGTTGGAAAAATGACCAATGAGCCTCTCTCAAAACCAGCAATGATGAAAAGAAGAAGAAGAAGAATGGAAGGTCGTTGGTGGTTGGAGGTTTTAGTGGTGACATCTGGTGGAGGTGGTAGCATGGCAACTGACCGAAGTCGTGATGGTGGCAGTGGTTGGTGGTGGTGTTGGGGAGAGGAAGAGAAAGAAGAAGAAAAGAAAACAAAAATAAATAAATAAATAATAAGAAGAAAAAGAATAATAAGTGGCAGTAGCCATGTTTTTTTTAACTTTTACTTTTACTTTTGTTTATTAATATATATATATAGACACACACACACACATAAATAAATTCATATATTCAATATACACTAAATTAATAATTTTACTAAAATACTCTTAATAATAAATTTTATTAAAAAGAAACTCATTTAACACTAATTGAATAAAATAATATTTAAAACTCAATAATTTCCATTTTAATTTTATAAAAAAATACGGGTCATAACACCTCAACATCTTGACCACCAGGCCAAGGGCTGGGGGGCCAAATTATATTTTCTATTACACTTATTAGGCTCAATACATGAAATGTTGCAAATATATATATATATATATATATATATATATATATATATATATATATATAGAAGCATTTACATTTGATTTTTTTTTTCAATTACAAAATCAAATGAAACTATAATTATATAACAAAAAATGATTATCTGTACTTCAATTTGATTCAGAACCCATCAACAAAAAAATAAGAGAGACTATATATATATATATGTGTGTGTGTGTGTGTGTGTGTGTACGAATGGAGGGACAAGCAAAGTTACGAATAAGTTTGCACTCATTATTATATAAAAATTGGATAATTTAGTCATTTACTAATAAAAGTAAAATATAATTTTTGTTTGAATGAAAGTCTATTCATGTTTTAATTAGGTCAATTTTTATTTTATTTCTAATAAAAATTAAATTAATTAAAATATAATTATAATTTAATTGAATCTATTCTAATTAGGTTAACTTCTATTTTATCTCAAATAAAAATTCATTTAATTAAAAAATAATTCTAATATATTTGAAAGTATATAACCTATTTTAATTATGTTAACTTCTATTTTATCTCTAATAAAGTTTAATTCAATTCAATTAATTAAAATGTAATTATAATTTAATTAAAAGTATATTTCCTATTCTAATCAGGTTAACTTATATTTTAACTCTAATAAAAATAAAATTAGTTAATATGTAATTCTAGTTTAATTGAAAGTATGTTTCTTATTTTAATTATATTAATCTCTATTTATCTCAAGAAAAATTAAATTAATTAAAATTTTAGTGATAATTTGGTTAAAAATATTTTTTTCTATTTTAATTAGGTCTACTTATATTTTATCTAATATAAATAAAAAAGTAAATAATCTGTAGTTATCTTGAACATAATTTTATAGGTCTTATTTTATTAAATTATCAAAATTAATAAATTTTATGAAAATAGGAAAAGTATATAATTTTTTTACAAGTAGATATTTTTATAAATGAAAATTTATTAAATAAAAAAATAGAGCATATAATTTGTTTAAAAGTATATTTTCTTATAAGAAAAATAGTATAATTATCATTTTCAGATAATTTTATAAAATTTAACAAAAAATTTATAATTAAATTAATTAATATTTATAATTTTTTTTATAAATAAAAGTATTAGTATTTAAAATAATGAAGAAATAAAGTGTCATAACTCAAATGAAAAAATTTATTAAAATTGTAATATATTATAATTAAGTTCAATAGGTTGTAATATTTAAATTGTTATATAAGGAAAATATAACTTTCATTATGTTTAATTTTTTTATTAAAAAATAACTAAGGATATTTTATTATCTTATAATTAATTAAAACTATAATTTTTTTTATATGAAATTAGTTTTAGAGTTGAGAAAAATTAATTACTAAAAATATTGAAGTAATATCATATAATTATTTAAATAAACTATTTATAAAAATTGTAATGAATTATAGCTATATTAAGTTAATAAATTGTTATATAAATAAATAACACTATTATTATTTTTAAGAATTTTATTTCATAATAATAATAACAATATATATATATATATATATATATATATATCTGATCCAAAAAATATTTGTAGTAGAGCCCAGTTTACATTTTCTATTACACTTATTGGGCTCAATATAAGAAATGTTGCAAAAAAAACACATATTAGAAGCATTTACATTTGATTTTTTTTCAATTACAAAATCAATTGAAACTATAATTATATAACAAAAAAATGATTCTCTATACTTCAATTTGATTCATAACCCATCAGTAGAAAAATAAGAGAGGTTATGTATTTATAAAGCAAAAACATCTAACAAAATCTAGCAAAAAAAAAGACAAAAAAAGTTAACTTGGCTAATACTGAGATTTAAAAAGAAATACAGTGAACAAAATATTAAAATTAGCTTGGCTAATACTCAATTTTGTTTTCTAATTCATATAAGAAACTTGGTCACAATTTTTTGCTGCAATAAATGCCCTCAAAAAAATTGGAGCATAAGTTAACTTATTGTTAAAAAACTTGGTGGAAGCATTCATCATTGCTTCAGCCAAGAATGCAAATATGCATATGGTAATGCAAGCAAAATAGGAAATAGACATTCATAAAATATTAACCAAAAGCAATAAACAAGACAAGCAGAAACAAGTAAAGAATACTAAGAATGCATGCATCGGAATTTAGAAGTAGCTTAGAATTTCCAAGGATCCAGCAACATATTCTAGCTGCATTAACATGCCACCCAAGATAATATGCCCCTCATTCTTCAAGCCATAATGAAGATAACATCATCAAAGATTGAAATAAGAATTAAAATAAATCAGATAAATAAAGAATATAAGAAATAAAGATTAAATGAATTTATTGCCAATATGTGCATATAGGAATAAGGGGACTGCCAATAGAGTTAGATCATATGACACATGATGTGGGTGTTGTTGATGGACCAACACCCTTAAGTGGGAGATCTGCAAAAGCAAAAATAAAAAAGAAAATCAATCCACTAATCAGCAAACAATTAACTTGTATAAAAAATAGCAGATTAAATATTTGCCTTTTTCAACAGGTTCAAGTTCACTAAGTTCCTCCTCAATTGAAATATCATCTTTACTAACTCTAAGCCAATCTTGAGAACAAATTAAAGCTTCCATAATCCTAGGAGTTAATGAACTCTTAAAGGCATTAAGCACTCTACCTCTAGTGTTGAAGGCAAGTTCTAAAGCAACAGTTGAGATGGGAACAACTAAAATATCCTTTGCCATTCTAGACAATATCAAGAACTTTTCATAATTTAATTTCCACCATCTAAGAACATCTAATTCCCCCTCTTCTTGTAACATTGCCTTACTCAAGTATATTTCAAGATCAGATATTCTGATTCCACCCATTCCATAATCCATTTTATGCTACTTAAATCTTGCTTTCAACATAAAAACAGGTTTTATAGAATTTGTAACAACAAAAGCAAAACATTAAGAAGCAGATTCTTGAGAAGCAGAATCATTTTGTGCATAACAAGCCATATAATCAACAAATAATTCAGATAGAGATTTTTTCATAGCTTGAGACAAGCTTTTAGCAATAGCGAGCCCATATAATTGAGACAAAGAAAATGTCATGTTGTAAGCACCTAATTTTGGGATAATGAAGTGTGGATGCAACAAAGGACCCCAACGATGAAAATATTATAAATAGACCTTCAACACATGAAGTTTGAAACCTCAAAAGTCTAAATGCATTTCCAAAAAAGAGTTTAATTTGTTTTTTTAAGGACTTAATTGCAATGTTTTTTTGAGGACCTAATTAAGAAGTGTAAATTCTTTAAGGGGTCTTTTTATAATTAAAAAAAGTGATCAGAGTTCTGTAATTCCAATCAAAATTTTGTAATTTCGATCAGAATTCCATAATTCCGATTCGAACCATATAATTCCGATTGGAGATTGGAATTAGACATGTTCCGTCCATATTTTAATTTTATTTTAATTTTTATAATAAAAAAATTTGGTTTCCTAAATTTTGATTGGTCAAATAATATTTATTTGAATTTTTAGGAAATTAAAGTCATTTTAAAATTAAAACTCTGAGAAAAGCAAGTCACAATAGGATAAATTTTTAGCTAAGGTTTTTCTATAGAAGCCTAGCTTAAGCTCTCATAAAGGGGGGACCTCTCTCTTTTGGCTGGGGACTTTTTTTGGATGACTCTCTCTCAACATTCTCTTTTTTTACTGTACTTTTTAGAGGTTTTTTTTTATCCCTATGCAGTACACAAAAAAATTCTCTACTAAATTATTTATTTTTTAGCAAGGAGAAAAAGAATAACAAATTTTTAAAGACCTATTTAACGAGCAATAGTGATTTATACTAGTATAAGAGGCAACCTATACTGCTTCCATAATCATCATCTTCTTTCCTACCTTCCTCTATTTCTTATTTTATCATTTTGATTTTAGTAAATTTTAATTTTATTTAATTTTTATTGTTATTTTATTCATTAATCATTGTTTATTCTTTTGTATTGGTCATTATGGAGGGGATTACATAACAATCTTACTTAGAGCATAAAACCCATGAAGATCCATGGAATGCCATGGATTGAATTTTGTAGCTAAATATAGTTTCTAGGTTTGTTTATTTAGTTGCTTATTATTGTTTTGATTTCATTTTTTTATTATTTTTGGGATTGTATTAATTTTTCTTTTCTTATTATTTTCAGTAAATCATTGTAATAGCCCTAATAGTGGGAATAATGAAATCATGTGTGTGTGATTGTGTTTTTTACTTAAATTAATCGGTTAGTAAAATTAGAATTTTAATTAGGTAATTAATTAAAATTAATGGCTATAAAGATCATTAGGGTTTGTTTAATTAAAATTGAATTAGATTTAAGTGGATAGAATTAGGTCGCTTGTTAATTTTTTGTTTAAAATCACTTTAATTAAATTAGGGTTTTTAGAATAAGTTTGATTAATTGTTTGACCTTTTATTTGATTATTTTGGCATTTTTTTTTTATGTTTTTGGGCTTGTTTATTTATTTTTATGTGTTTTGGGCCTTAAGTCTATATTAGGCTATAACCCATTTAAATAAATTTAGGTTTTTTTTGTATGTTTGATTAATAAAAATGCATCTTTAGGCCCATAATTAATTAGATTTAGGGTAGAGATAACTTAGACCCATTTAGTTAATTTAGACATAAGCCCACCTAGAATAATGAACATTATTTAAACTTAGCCCATTAAATTAAAACTTTTTTCATAATTTATAGATTTAAGATCACCTTAAAGTTAAAATATATAGAATTAGGCCTACTAATTTAAATACTTCATAATTTGTAGATTTATGTCCATTTTTAGAATTAAAATAAATAGACTTAGGTTCATTAAATAAAATTAAATAGAAATTAGGCCCATTAGTCTCTAGGCTCACTTGTAAATTAAAAGATGTAAATTCATCCCATTTAATTAAAATCAATGTAGATTAGACTAACTTAGGGATTATGAACTTAAATGAATGCATTGTTTACATGTATTTTTCATGACTAGTTTGCCTGGAGTTGATTGTTTTAATAAGGATTTATATGAAATTGCATGTAAATAGAGGGTAAGATAGTAATTCATAAAGTAATTCTAAATGAACACAAGACTGAAAGAAGTTGGTATTTGGTATCCAGAATCTCCTGGTTGTGGTGTTAGCTTTCTTTTAGAGAATCAAGTACCACCACTTTCGATTTATCCTAGTTATTACCTTAGGTGGCGACTCCTTATCTCCACGTCATGTCTTTATGACAATGGTTAGTGCCCTGAGCTCAAATAGTGTTACAGTTGCTAAAATCTTGGGCATGCACTAAACCCCAACATCTACACATGCACTTTAGTTTTTCTTAAGGATCTAAAACAGAAGAGATAGAGATAAGATTATTCATTTTATTAGGATCATCAAAATATTTTTGAAACTTCTAAATCATATTCAAGCCCATTGTTCTGACATTAAAGTTAGTAGAAAGCTTCCACTCATTCAAGGTGTAGAATAACTTAGAAATTTTAGAAAATGAGATATTGGAAGTCACACTTTGAGAAGCAAAAATCTCTTAAAGTTATGTCTTAAAAGATTTTTAGCAATTCCACTATTTTTTTATAGACAGCCAATCAAAGTAATCATGCACAAAATCCTTCAAATTTGATATGCATGATGACTCTTATTCATCATACTTATTAAAAGTTTGTTCATAAACACATGCAATTTTTAGCAACAAATAAGTGGAATTCCACATTGTTGGAACATCAAAGGAAAGACATGATGTAGACTCAATGCCAACTAACTTTGCAAATTCTTTAAATTTCCTAAATCTTGCTGGTGAATTTCTAACATATCTAACATATTCTCTAACCTTTTTTACAACCTCACTAACTTCTTTCAACCCACCTTGCATAGTCAAGTTCAGTACGTGAGCAATGCACCTCATGTGCAAATATTTACTTCTAATTGCACTAACACCCCAACATAAGACTTTCTTTTTTAAATGCACATGGTTGTATCATTAAATGAGGCCTTATCTATTGTTATAGTGAATATGCTTCTAATCCCCTACTCAAGCAAACAATTTTCTAAAGCTTGTGCAATGTACTCACCTTTATGAGATAAAACAGACATAAATGAGATAAAGTTTTTCATATAGCTTCCATTGGCCATATAATTGATTCATTGAATATATGTCCATGCATTTGGTAATGCCTACCCTTTGATAGTGATTTCTAAAGAAATTCTTTAGAGACTACCTTTTATGCATGTATACATCAAAGTAGTCCCTAGTCAAACTATATCTAAATGGTAATTTGAACCTAGGACATGCATGACACAAGAATTTCTTAAACCCCTCCCTTTTCACAAATTTAAAAGGCAACTCATCTACAATTCTCATATGTGCAACACTCTTTCTAATTGCCTATTGATCAAATTTCCAAGTTCCTAGAGATCTTAAGTTTTCTTTGCTATCAGTTTCCACCATATTCAAAAGTTAAAGTGTCAAAAATTTTTGTCTAATGTTTTTATCATGAGGGTTTTTCAAACAAGTCAGAACATGATTCCTAATAGATAATGTGCCATGTTTCTTAGAGTGAGCATTAGTTACCTTAGCACAGTAAATGCACTGCGCTTTATGTACAACTCCTGCTACATTCTTAATTTCCTCAATGTGTTCCTAGGCAGGTAATCTATGTTTAAGATATTTTATTTTCTTTGATTTTTAAGTTGCTTTTGGTAGCTACCTAGAATTTTTAAAAGCTTCCACAGTCTGTGCTACTTTGTCCACAAGCAAAAGGAAAACACAAATCACAAATCAATCATAAATTCACAATCTTTATAAGAAAAAGCACAAATTACAAAGCAATCACATATTCATACAAGAAAAAACACAAATTATAATGCAATCACAAATAAATTTATATGAAAACATATTAAATAAACACATCAATTCATATAGCTTGTAAACATATTAAATAAAAAAGATTCACATATTTTAAAAACACATTATCAATCACATACAAATTATAGTGTATAAAAAGTTTAAAAATAATATATTATTTTAAGATCGTAAAATAAAATTAACAAAAATTATATTTTTTTTCAAGATCTTAAAATAAAATAACTATAAAATCAGTTTTTAACATTAACACATGTTCACAGATTGACAAAAAGTATACATGTTTACAAATAATATATATTTTACAGATCTTAAAATAAAATTAACAAAAAATAAATTTTAAAATAAAATTAAAATAAAATAAGTAAAAAATAAAATTTTTCTAGATCTTAAAATATAAATAAAAAATAATTTTATTACCTCTTTTACAATTGCACAAGCATCAATTTGTAGTAGGGATTTTATATCACCGAGATCTCAATAGATAGCTTCCACTATTTACAAATCAAAGAAATTCTTTAAAGCTTCCACCATTCTATGATTTTTTAAAAAATGATTGAAGTTATAAAATGATTACAAAGATATATAATTCAAAATAACAAAAAAAAAAAGAGAAAACAAAATAGTTAAATCACTTAACTTACACAAATCAAAGCAAGGATAAAGAGAGAGAACACAGATCAATGTCTATTGATCTCATTCATTCATCTACTGATTTGAGATAAATGATTTACTAATCTCAAGGATAGATCTTTATAAATGAAGAAGAGGAAAACATGGAACACATATAGATGATGTAGTAGCAGGAGTTATATGGTGAGATGCAAGGTTAAATATGAAACAAATGCGAGAGATGAGAGGTTAGAGAGGTTGAGAGAAATAGAGAAGGCTAGGGTTTCGGGAAGATGGAGATATATGAGATGAGAGGTTGAAGATAGAAACTAGAGGTGGCTAGGGTTAGATATTTTGAGAGAAAACACAGAGATGCTAGGGTTAGGAGAAACATAAAGGCGATTGTGAAATGGGGTATCAGTAGAATGATGAGTATTTATATGTAGGATTAAAAAACCCTTAATTTAAAATAACATCATTTTAAGTATCGGAAGTTTGCGCAGCTCAGTTATTTAAACCATTGCCCCTGAACCTACAAAAGGTGTCTCTCCTCAAACTGAACTACCTTCACTTGTGTTTCATAGACCGATCCGCTTCTTTAGTCCAAGTTAGTCCAATTTGGCAATCTCGGTCGATTCATTTTTTAACACCCTTATATGTAAACCATATAATTAGCATTTCATAACTATGTCTATTCTTGAATGCTAATTAGTTTAGAACTAAAAGTAAACAAACTCTTATGCTATTTTTTATTAATAGAAACTTCAAATGATTTAAATACTAATGAATGATATAATGAGGAGCAATTTAATTTATCATCCCTCAACACCTTTCCTTTTCGGTCTTACCATGTATGCTTAGATTTACAGAAGCACTTATCTTTTTTTTTTGAATTCAGATGCTCAATTGAATTATAAAAAGTTCAAACACTCAATTATCAAAAATTAAAAAGGTACAAACAACATTCATGCAATATTTTCTTACTAATTTATAGTCCAAGGATTAGTAAATCATTAAGAAGATTTTGTACATGAATCTCCATCAAAACTTTCACTTCACCTGCAAGCTTCATGCTACTTTGCATGCTTGAATCTAGAGAGCTTAGGTGACACCTTGTCCTATTATGTATATATTCAATGACACATTATCCATATTGTAAGAAGTTTCCCATTACGTATGGATTCAGTGACATATTATCCAAAGAGAGCAAGGCTATTTTAGTTAACTACATTAATATTCCCCTAGTAAATTAATCTTCCACTTCAGCTATATATATTAGCATTTTTTTTAACTTTGAAGTGCGCAATTAAGTGAAGTCATGTTGCAAAAATGATCACTTGAGACTAGAATTCAATATCATTTATAAATAGGATCATATATCAAAGTCATGCTTTCATTTTTTAGTGTTATTTTCTTGAAAAATTTTACAGAAGATTTAAGAGGAGGAAGAAGAATCATAAAGTGTCATTTATGCATTTAATTTTAAAAGCATTTTTATTAGGTTTTACAATATTTTTATTTTAGTTTTAATTAATCATTATCTATTTCAGTTACATTTAACATAATATTATTAAATTGCATTTTAAAACCACATTTGCATGATTGTTTGATAATTAATTATGTTTTAGTGTCTAATTTTTCTATATTTTACAGTTGGATTTACTGCGCACCTATATCCTACTCCATGTATAATGAGAATTTCTGCACAGTCATAATACAGGCATGTTTCAGCTCGTGTGTCCATCACGAATTATGCACCATCCTCTGCACACTTGTGTTGTTGCTTGTGATTAGCTTAGTTAAAGTGAAGCCCGATTAAGAAGCCATGCACACTCCACAATATGGCCATGTAAGAGGCTGTGTATAAAGAATCAATCCTACTCATCAATAAACACAACATGTGCACTTCCCTATGTCTCTTCGAAGCCATGCATAAGCTACCACATTATCATATGCTAAGTTGTGCAGCTCCTCACATCAATGTACATAGTTTCATATGGCCATGTGCATTTTCCCTTTTTGCTACACAAGCTACTGCATGGCCATGTCCCAAGGTGTGCAAGTGTGAAAATCTTCTTATTGTGTCTTGGTTTATTGATTTGGAAAATTTCTAAAATGGAAGGCTGTAGAATTGGAAAATTGAGAATTCTTAGGCAAGAGATAAGTATATAAAGGAAGAGAAACCTAATCTTAAGGGAGAATTTTTGGATAGAAGAAATTAATTGAGGCATTTTAGAAGAGACTGATCAAGAACTAGAAGGAGAAAAAATTAGGTTTCCTTGGGCTATTTGGCATCATGCATCAACAATTTTTTCATGTTTAGTTTATTTTTGATTTTGAACACTTTTTTTAGATGTAACTAAATTATTAAGAGTTTAGATTTGTGTAGCTAGATAACTGCTTATTGGGATTTTTATTTAATCCAATAAATTATTTTCCAGCCAATTTCTTGGGTTGTTTAATTTTATTCTCATGTTTAATTTAGGCCTAATTGAATGCATGTCGAAGGATAGTGTGGATTTTAAAATTCCCACATTGAGAATTTTAGAGAAATAGGGAGGAGTCTTTAGTTATATATAGACTCCTCCCCCCTTAGTTAATGTATGTCAATCACCACTTATATTTGGTGTACCATTGAAAGCTATTAGTTATACTATAGAAAATTTATAGGAAATTTTCATGGGTATAATTTAGCTTTTGGGTGTGGGTGAGGGTTAAATATTTTGTAGTGCGGTTGTAATAATTTTTCACATAGTGAATATTTTTCTCTTGGTTGTCTATTGACAACACCCGTGGTTTTTCTCCATTTAGGAGTTTTCCACGTTAAATTATTGTGTGTTTCTCTCTTTTATTTTTTAAATATTTTTGTTCAAATTGTGATTTACAAGGGTAAAGGTATTTGTTTGATTGTAAGGGCCCATTTTTCCTAACAATTGGTATTAGGGCTCTTAGTTTATTTTAGTATGCTCTATGGTTATAGTTTAGGTTGATCTTCCACATTAAAAAAAATATTTCCTTAGGCTATTTGGCATTATGCATCAATAATTTTTTTTTTAGAAATTATTATGATCCAACTAGAGGTCCTTTGTATTGTGTTTATTGAGTGTGGTATTGTGTAAGTAAGTGCACCCAAGAAAGTTTTGTCCCAAAGGCTATAATCACCTAAGGAGGTTGGGAGTTAAGTGGTACCATTTGTGTCCCCCCAATCTTTCTTGGAAACCTTTTTAATGCATTTTATAGACATAATTATTCACTCATTATTCATGTGTGAGGTCATTGTAGCAAGAAGTACTGATCAAATATACAAAAGTACTGTGCATTATTGAGTAAAAATGAGTTCAAAATTTAATATTAAGAAATTTGATGGGAGAATTAATTTTGGGTTATGGCAAGTACAAGTCAAAGATATACTAATCCAGTCTGGACTATATAAAGCCTTAAAGGGAAAGCCAGCTTTTTTGTCCAAAGGAAAGGAGCAAATTAAATCCGGGGGTGTAGACACGGGAAAATCCAAGATGAGTGAAGAAGAATGGGAGGAGCTAGACATGAGAGTAGCAAGTCAGATTTGTCTTTGTCTAACTAAAAATGTTCTTGCTAATGTTGCTAGATGGTTAACAACAAAGGAGCTTTAGGAAAATCTTGAGGAAATGTACTAGGCTAAAATTTTTTCAAATGGGTTATATTTGAAGGAGCAATTGCACAAATTGCAAATGGAAGAAGGTTCAAAATTTTTTGACTACTTTAGTGTACTCAATAGGATTATTTCTGAACTGGAATCTATTGGAGAAAAAAATTGATGACGAAGATAAAGCATTGAGACTTATCTAGTCTCTTCCACTTTCTTATGAACATATGTAAACCATTTTATTATACAAAAAAGAGAATGTGAATTTTTTAGAAGTGACTAGTAAGCTGATTTCTAAAGAAAGAATGTTGAAAAATGGAGAGAACAAGTCTTCTGAAAGTACAACATTATCAGTTTATAGAAATAGGAGGAAGAATAAAGGCTCCAAAAAGAAAATTATCTGCTAGGGATGTGGGCAACATGGACACGTAAAGAAGGATTCCAAAAATGGTGGAGTTAATTCGGCCAACGGCTTCAAACTTAATGCTACTAATGCAATCATCTTTAAAGAATGAGACAATGAACTTTCTATATAAAGAAAGATATATATCCTCATGGCAAGATAGCTACCAACTGAGTTGCCATGGAAAAGGATATATGAAGGTAGCATGTTCATAGTTTGCACATGAGCATTGGTTGACAGTTGATGCAAGGTGTGTGGTGGAATTGATGTCGATAGCTAATGAACTTCCTAGATAGTCAACATTAGAAGTTGCACTATAACTTATTAGCAGTTTTTGACATGAACTAGCCAAGGTGAAAATTCTTGGAGTTTGTGAATTCTAAGTGTGTATAATTTTATGGTGGAGTATGACAATTCTTGTTTTTTTAGAATTATGACTAATATAACTGATGGTGAGGTTGCTGTTATTCTTTATCTTTAATCATGGGGAAGATTTATGACAACTTTTTGGAATTTTCCAAGGTGGACATTTGTTAGTTGTAAAATTCCCACATTGGGAATTTGAGAGAAATAAGGAGGAGTCTTTAGTTATAAATATACTCCTCCCCCCTTCGTTAATGTATGTCAATCACCACTTATATTTGGTATACCATTAAAAGCTGTTAGCTATACTAGTAGAAAATTTATGGAAAATTTTCTTAGGTATACTTTAGCTTTTGGGTGTATGTAAGGGTTAAATATTTTATAGTGTGGTTGTAATAATTTTCCACATAGCGAATATTTTTCTCTTGGTTGTCTATTGACAACACCCATGATTTTTCTCCATTTGGGAGTTTTCCACGTTAAATTATTGTGTGTTTCTCTCTTTTAATTTTTAAGTATTTTTGTTCAAATTATGATCTACATGCATATAAGCATTTATTGGATTGTAAGGGCCCATTTTCCCTAACATATAGGCTAGAGAAAATGAAAGTTATATAGTATATTAGCTCATAAACTTGTGAAACTTAGGACCCTTGATCATGAATATAGATAAGCCCTTCAGGGAGTATTAAATTATTGTAGGGCTTAATGAGCCTTAGTTCATTACTTGACCATGAAAATAAGTTGTAATTGACATTGGCATGCTTGAATGACATTGAAAGAGGCTTTGAGTAAATTTTACCTTGAAAGAAGCTTTGAGTAAATTTAGTAATTTACCCTTGATTGAATTGATAAATTGAATATGTTAAATCCTGTAATTCGAGTAAGTGTCTAGTGAAACGAATTTAGTCTCTAGTTTTTAATTATTGAATTTTAAAGGATAATTTAGATTTATATTGAATCATTGCTGTTAATTTGTTCTTCTGTTTCAAATTAACTTATTTGTTAGCTTGTGGAAAAAAGTTAAGGTTGGTACTTGGTATTAAGCTCCTCATAGGAATTATACTTGAATACTTAAACTTTGCTACTTAATGAAATTTATGCACTTGCAGAAATTCACTTAACAAATCATTTAATTTGAAGATTTTGAAGTCAATAACACCATCGAATTCATTTGAAAGGTTTGAGTCTTGTTAATTTCTAGTTTAAATTTTCCATCATAGTTTTGTTCTCAAATTGTATATATTCACTATGATTAAGTGTTGAATATTACAATTTTTTTGTTGGTTGTTTACTTGCTTGAGTTTTCAAAGCATTATAATGTCTTGCTTTTAACTACCAATTACAAATTCAAACTTTTTTTAAACAAATTAAAATATGATGACTTATTTAGGGATGTTCATGGTTGGATATCTAAATGCTCTTATTTTACATATTTTTAACATTATTCACCAAATATATATATATATATATATAATATATATATATATATATATATATATATATATATATATATATATATATATATATATATATATATATATATAACTGATATACACAACATAAGCAGAGAGCGGTATGATTTTTTAAAAAATATGGATCGCTATGAAAATCATTTCCTATATATAGGAACAATGTGAGTATTAACCTAGTATTTGCTTTATTTAATCAGGTTTAAAAAGCCTGGTTATGATGATGAGAACTCATACAAGCTTTAGCTTATGCCCGTTCATAATGATAAAAATCCACACAAACTTTGCTAATCAAGTGTTGATCCCATATTCATTATTTTTTTAATTTTTTGTAATGGTTTAATCACCATATTCATTACTCATTAAATCTAAACAATACCACATGAAAGACTTAGTAGCTTTCTAGTAATCACTACCTAATTGGAAAGATGAGCTTTTGTCCATTGGTTAGGATATAGCTTATGTTCAATAATATATAATTTTGGTTTTTAATTGGAGAGATATAGCTTTTAAAAATTTCACTACAATAACGTGTGGAATTCTTTTGTACTTGAGTTTTGATGGAATGAGATATGAAGATTATTAAGGAGTTGATATTGATACTATGTTTGTTAAATTCAATTGCCAAAATAAGTATCAAAGTGGACATTAAAGTTATAATGGTTTTGGCCTTGTTAGCTTGGAAATTTTGGCCCAAGATACAAAATTTTAAGCAGCCTCAATGGATGAAGGAATTCTTTTACAATTTGTTTAATCAACTATGAGTGCTTGTGTATCCTGCTACCTGTGTTAGTAAATAAGAGGTTCAGGTGATGAAATTTAAGTTTACTAGTACCATAAAGCAAAGCTACAAGGATTTCTTAAAAAATCTATGTAGTCAACTGGTAGATGCCTCAAACCAGTAACATAATGAGTCTTCATTTACAACAAATGATCAAGAACATAAGAGGATGATTTTGGTAAGCCTTTCATTAATAGAGACACGTATTGATATAATTATAGATAGTGAGGATGCATATATTTTGGGCTACAGAATAAAAGATAAATGCTCCCACTTGAATTAGAAGACCATTGTCAGAAACATTCTAAAATTTTTATACAACATCTCAATTAGAATAAAGAGCCTCTTCCATTGGGATTTAGATATGCTAATCTAGAAGAAACGGCCAAACTAGGGCATAAAATTCTATTAGGAATAGAGGAACTGCAAAAGGCCATGAGGACGCTTAATAATGCCAACAAGGACTATAAGGTATCTAGAGCCCTTTTAGTTAGCATCCTGATGGTTACAAAGGCAGCTCAATTCTCTTATATAGACGAGAAAGTTTATGAAAGCATTATAAAAAAAGATCTAGAGTATAACAATTTTCCAGCAAATGAGGCGATGATGAACTTTGTGAATGCAAAAAAACCTCAACAAAATGCTAAAGAAAATAAAAAGGTTTAAAGATTGACCCACAAAAGAAATTTAGAGGGAAGTCTTATTCTACTAGTGATTTTGAATTATATGTATTATTGTTGAAAGATCTTAAGACTTACTTTTGATAGTTGAAGTAATTCAATTTGTTGAACTAGTTTCGTTAGTCATGTACTTATAGGCATGGTTGTAGACATAATTCTACTTTAATTACATAAGTAAAATAAAGTCATGTAGGTCTTAATAGAAGTT
Source organism: Mallotus nudiflorus (assembly GCA_947683625.1). Classification (NCBI taxonomy): domain Eukaryota; kingdom Viridiplantae; phylum Streptophyta; class Magnoliopsida; order Malpighiales; family Euphorbiaceae; genus Mallotus; species Mallotus nudiflorus. The sequence continues at coordinate 168,842 of CANTUR010001611.1, forward strand.
TTAAAGCTATAAAATTTTGTGTATTCTACACTATGTTTAGTAATCTTTAATAAGATTATATATTGTGCTATAATAGGGACTAAGAAAATTTAGATTCTCAATTTTTTTTCTCTAAATAACTATATCAATTCAAAGAAAAGATCGAATAGCACTTACAACCCTAGTGAAACTCTTCCAAAACTAATAGTTATAAGTAGTAATATCATAAACTTATTAAGAACTTCTCTAAATCTATCTATCAAAGTAAGGCTATTGGACCAACATTTTACAACTTAAAACCACCAATAAATAATAAAGGCTTTATCAAGATACAACCTAACATTAAGCATAACCAAAAGGACCAAAATTCTCAAAGTGAAGGCTAGCCTATAGACTCGTTCCTTTAGTTGTAAGGAGAAAAGACGTCCATCAGTATTTCTACCTCCTATTGTTGAAAATCTCCACTTTCTAGTCTTAGTGCTTGACTAATGTTAGGCAAATTTTGCAAGTGCATAGTTCGTAATAAGTAGTAAAGAGTGAGTATGAGTATCATTCTCACGAGATGATTGATACTAAGTACTAGCCATAATTATATTTTCACAAGCTAAAAAAATAGAAATAATTAGAATAAAATGATAAAACACTTAAGAATAATAAAATCTTAAATATGAAATATTACTATTTAAAATTCAATAATTGAAAACTAAAGCCTAGATTTGCTTCACTAGCTACTACTTGGATTACATGATCAATTCACAATTTAAATCATCAACTTAGTCAAGGCAAACCACTCTAATTACTTAAAGTCTCCTTCGAGATCATTTACGTATACCAAAGTTATTTATAGTCTATTTTCATTGTCACATCAATTAACTAAGACTCATTAAGTTCTTTAGTGATTTATTACTTCCTGAAGGATTCATCTATTTTCGTGATTGAGGTTCCTAAGTTTTACAAGTCTATGAGCTAATAAATTATGCAATTTTCATTTCTCTAACATATGCAAAGACATACATTTAATTAGGCCTAAAATTGAATACAAGACATGAAGAAAAAGTTATAAAATTGATTGAAAGTTAATTCATTGAACAAAAATAAGAATCCAAACAAGCAATAGACTAGCTACACAAATCCAAACCTTAAAAATAGTTTAGCCATGCATGGTTGTGGCAATGAATGAAAATAAAATAAAGAAAATTAAAGATGAAGAAGAAATATTGATTTTTGCTCTTGAATCTTGTAGAAGTCCTTATTTAATCTTCATTGGTTGTTTGTTCATGACTTTAAAAATATGGATCTTTAATGTGATTAACTCTCATTATGTTCCTTTTTATAAGAAAGATTTGATAGAAACCCTACTTCCAACTTAATTCATAAGCTGCTATCAAAAAGGAATATTTTTCTACCTGACATGGCTTCAAGCAAGGCCATGTCACATCCTTGATTTTCCAGCATGGTTTCAAGCACAGTCATTTGTGATATTTGAGCCTTCTTTCAATAGTTAACACAACTTGGTGTGTGCCCGTGCACAATCCTGTGTTGATCTTTCATAGTTCTTCAAATTTATACATAAGAGGGCATGGTTTGGGGTGTGTCCATGTTCCATCCTGTGCCACAATTTCTTTAAGTCCAAAAGGAGACATGACTTCCAACATGGTCATGTCTCAAGCCATGCTTCCTCAATCCTTAGCCATTTAGGAATTCCTTTATAGACTAATCTACAAAAGGGTATATATATATATATATTTATATATATATATAAGCACTACAAGAATCTTGACACGTGGCTTACTAGAATTTCAACAGACATTAAACTTTTTATTTGGTTTCCTCTACCCATGTAACATAGCAACCCAAGGGTTACTTATTCAATTTCCTCTCTTTTTGTCTTCTTTTTTTGTTTCTAAAAATCTTGAAAAGCAACCCAATGATCACTTACTTACTTTCCTCTTCCTTTCATCTTTTTTTTCTTTTTCCCTAAACTCATAAAAATGGTGGAATGTGTTATTGATATGCACTAGGTCAATCATTTGTGATTATGTATTGACTTTCTTATTTTATTAATAAAGAGGTATTTCATTATCATTTGATTTTGTGATAATTATATGAATGGTTAATTCTTACTAAGGCCATCAAGTATGTGACTTGATAGTAAAACCCTTAGATTAAAATAAGATTTCTATTCTAATTATCCTTAGCCATTTATTCATTATATAAATATTAAAGTATTAAGGCTAGTATGAATTTAACTGATGGTTATGTTTTACTAATCATGAATATGAGATATTAAGTCAACTCATAGGTACATGATGAGAGATCATGTATTGGATTGACCCACTATGAAAATACTACATAGATTATTATCATAAGTATTTCTTATCACAGTAATTTTATTTCGATCTTTTGACCTTGAAATCATCATGGATTTCTACATAGCTATTTTATGTTTTGACACATTCTAACATTGTCTTTAACTGGATGATTAAATAGGATGTTATTGGATATGAAATTAGTTATATGAGGAATATGAGTGATTCAAAAGGAATTTATCCCTTATAATATGAGAAAGATATCTATAAGCCCATTGATGAGATAGACTAAAGGAAAATGCATGACCATGCTAAAATGAATTGATAAAGAGTTATCATTTTCAATCTGCTTGGAATCAAGTCATAATATTAAACTATATAAGGATGACATTCTATGCCTTATGTTTAATTAAGATATCATGTGATAAAGGGATAATAAAATTCATTGTAATTAGGTTACGTCAGATTATTGACTTCACATGACTTGGGTTGTCATAATGACTTGCTAGAGGCCACTTATGACTTGTAGGCCTAAATAGAGATTTAGGCCCACTACCAATGTTATGTGAACCTATAGGGTCACACACCTAGAACAAGCCCAAAATAAATTTGGGTTTAATAAGCCCAAAATAAACTCTGTGGAAATAAATAATTAAAGTGTTTTATTTATTTATTTAAGATAAATATTATTTTAAATAAATAAATAAAATATTATTTCTGATTTGTTTTTAAACAAAATTAGAATATAGTAAATGGAAATTACCAAAAGGTCATTGGTAGGTGAAACCCTAATTTGGAGTCTATAAATATGTTATATTCTCTAGGGTTTAACTCACTTGTTTTTCCTGCCTTCAAACTCATTTTCTCTCTTCTTGGAAAACAAACACAAAGTTTTTCTTTTTGTTCTTGATTTGTGAGACAATCAAGAAAGTTGCTAGCATACACTCCAATTCATTTTTGTGAAGGGCTGTTTGTATGGATACCTATAGAGGACGCATCCTTTTAGAGACTTCTAGATCCGAACAACCAAAGCAAAAAGCTCGAGGTAAGGTGTCACCGGTGTGAACCTCCTCTCATCCTTCCAGAAAATCTTGCCTCTTCTACGTCTTGGTAAGATTCTTAAAACCCTAGATTTAGTCAAGTAGTCGAATTACATGGATCCAGGTTTAGGAACATGATAAATTTTTAATTTTTCTGCTACGTTTGTATCACGAAACCCAACAAAATGAAGAGTGACTAATCATCTCAAAATATAATTCTTCTTCTTCTTCAATTATATTAATTTTTGTCATCTTCTTTATTCTAATCTATCATGCCACATTAATATCATTAAACTTCATAGCCTTTCATCTAGATACTTAGGATATAAATTGCAAAGGAGATGCATCCATTTATGAACATATGTGGCATGACCTATCTAAAAAGTTCTCATCATTATTTTGGTTGATGGCCACTCCATATGATGCTAAAAAAGAAAGGTCTAATAAATTAATATTTCTTTTCTTAAATTTTTTCTTTGAACTTTTTAATAAAATTTCCCTCTTCCTACTCTCTTAATTTCTTTTCTTTAATTTATTGTCCTTTCACCTTTTTCACATTTTTAGTTCACGACACTCTTCAATTTCTAAATCCTTTCAAGTTTATCTTTATTTAATCTTTCATTTATCATTTTATTTTCAAGTTCTTGAGCTTTTTGTAGCTAAACATGGTTGTGTTGATGGTTGCAAGAGCTTTAATATTAGAAAATTAGAATGCAATTGATGCACCTATTATTTTAATGCTTACTGACCCTAAAGAGGCATTGGATCTTCTTAACTACAGAAAACATTGAATCTTTGTTTTCTAGTCATGTTAAGTGAGTTTATTATATTGTTCTATTGTCATGTTCAAGCTAGAATTACTGAAGTTAACTTTCTTTTATTCAATCTAGCTGATAAAATAACTATACTTACCTGCCTAGTCAATGCAGACAAGATGCATAAAGTGAGAAAAGGAGCGCTAAAGTATATTTGCTATTATAATCTTATAGTACTTTGTGTTTTCACTACATGTTGTACCTTAAAATTTATTATATATATTTTTTATGTTGTAACTTTAGATTCCCAATTTGGCTCATAATAAATCTGATATTGCTAAAAAACTACATGCAATAATTGAGAAATTTACTGAGCATGGACATTGATCCCTTGTAGTTGCTCAACAAGTATAAGCTTAGTTGCATTTATAGTGTTTTTGAAGTTTGTTCTTTGATACATCTACATGAAGAGACTGATGTTGTTTATAGGAAGTACTTATTGGTACCTAAGACTGCCCTCGTGGACCTTGGAAATTTATTGGTCTTCTCCCTCCTTTTAATATGCCTCGCCATGACAATGCTAAAACTAAAAGAGCTATAGACCTTGGTGTTGGAGAAAAAATGATTATAGGAGATCAATTGGTAATTGTAAAAGAGATGAGTAGACAACTTGGAATGGACTCAAACATGTACTTATCATCCTCTTTTGCTGGTGACAACAAGGATAAAGCAATTTTAGTGTTGCCAATTGATGAGCTCATTGAAAATGCAGACATTTTTGTTGGTGTATTGCCTGGTAATTATGTTCAACTCTGGTTATAGCTTATCGAACCTTCTTCTGGTTGCTCACATTTCACTTAATGTTTCTTTTATTATAAACCATAAGTTTGAGATTGTGAAGTAATTAAAAGCTAAAAAAATTTGTTATTAAAATGATTAGTAATGGAGTTAATGATGCACCTGCATTAAAGATTACAAACATAGTAGGTGTTGTGCTCTTATGATTATGATTACTTTTTTAATGAAAGAAGAGTGAAAAGTAGCAATTTGAAACTTGAACATTATTCTGTAGGAGGTCATTCTTGAGTTTTTTCTTTCTATTGATCAATTGCACAACACTCGGGCATATGCCCAGTTAATATTAAATATAAACTCCTAATTTGATTAAAATAAACTAAAAATAATAAGAACTAAAATTAAGGTCTAAATTAAGCTAATCCCTAATTAAGCTTAAATTTTTCCCAATTATTACAAACTATTTATTAAAAATTCATTAAAAATTCAACTCATGAACATGTGTAAAATTACACATAACAATCAATATGAGCTACTGATAAACTTATAACAAGGATAAATTCAGTACAATACTTGGTAAACCAATAGAGTCTGAATTTAATAACTTCTAAGAGAAAAATAGGAAATTTTTAGTTGCCATCATCTTCTTTAAATTTGAAGCAGTCACTTAAGAGAAAAAATTTATAGCAATCATCATCTTATTTGATTTCAAAATATTCACTACAACTAATATCATTGTTGAACAGTGCCTTTCTTGTTGTAGCAGCGTTCTTGCCAAAGTTTTGGGAGTAATTTGATCTGATCATCATAGATACCTCCTTTAGTTATGGAGGAATTCCTACCTCCATAGAGAGTAACTTTAGCACTCTCACCTTTAACTTCCATGATTGCTGAGTGTAATAACTCAATATTTTAAATAATATAAAATTATTTTAGGATATGCAGTGTTAATAAAATTTTAAATTTTATTTATATATTATCATTATTTGTGTATATTATTCATTTATTTTATTCTAAATATTTTATTTATGTAAAATAATTAATTTGTGAGTTTTATTATTTAAAGTATTCAAACTCATTTTCATTACTATTATTATTATTATTATTATTATTATTATTATTATTATTATTATTATATTGTGTTAATAATATATGCATCTATATATATATAATAGTAGTCAAAAGCAAAGAAAAATGGGTCAACTCCTACCTTCCCTACCCATTTCTTGTTCTTCTCTTTTTTGTCTTTCCGTCATTTTTCCTTTTGCAAGCTCCACCAATGCCACCACCCGAGCACTAGCCACCACCGGACCACCACCCAAGCTCACCACTCCATCCTCTCACCTTCACGACATCGTTGAAGCCCCGGAGCCGCCGGAATCCACTTGTGCCGAGAGTAAGTTACTGTAGCACCGCCAAATTTTTTATCAATTTAGCTTGAGTTCTTGGGCTTGTTAGACTCCTCTCGATGTGTACATCTCAATTCTCAAGTCATTTTAACTTTACGACGTCTGGATTGTGAGTTTTCTTCAATTTTAATTTATGTCCATTTTAGGTTTTATTTTTTTAGCTTGTTCTTGTTTGATTCATGGATTTTCCTTTTGATAATGTTGATTAGGGTAGCTTAATATTCTTAAATATATTTTTTGTATATTTTTTTTGAATTAATTTGAATTATGGGTATTTTTGAATATTTTAATATTAAAAAATTAATTTTTTTAAATTAATTATTTTGGATGGAAATGTGATTATATTAGTGTTAGTAATTTTAGTATTTATAAAATATTTTTTAGTGAATTTATATAATTTTTGAGAATATTTTTGTATTATGCGAATGTTGGATTAATGAGTTAATAGTGTATTTTTTTATGAAATTATAGATAAATCATACGTTTTAAATTATTTTAGAATTATATAGGGTATTAAAATAATTTGTATAAATTATTTACTATTTTTAACTAATTAATACTAATTTTTGAAAATTATATTCAAATAATATATTATTTACTATTTTAGTGATTAAATTGATTTTTATCTACTTTTATGATATAATTAAGTTATTTGAGCAATTAAAAGTGACTTTGCCCATTTTATGTTGAATTATTGAAAAATTGGATTTTTATTAATATTATATTATTATTTGAGATTTTTATTTAATTATTGAGAAAATAATGATATTTAGTGTTTTTGATGTTTAAATATATTATATTGTGGCATTTTGATTATTTTAAGGATTTTTAATGATTTTTATTATATTTATTGTTTAATATTGATTTATTTATTTTTATCGTGAATTGTGAACCTTGGTTGGGAATTATGCAGTTTGAGGTTCTAACCCGAGGTGTTGTGCAATATGTGTTATAGAAGTGTTTTTTCCTTGCAAGATCAGCTTTACTGTCAGTAGAGAGATGTCCATTTTACAGAGGAGGTTATGTCGATTTTTCAACAGAATTCTATTAAAATGTGACGTCAGGTCGATCCTAAGTATTTATGTTTTGACTAGGTTTTGAATTCTTAGATCAAGTCTTTTTAGAATTGTTAGAAGTATTAGTTAAAATTTTATTGTGATAATATTATATTTATTTTCTAGTTGAATCGCGACTGAGGCCTATCGAATCAGGCCCATCGAGTTTGTCTCGAGGAGCACAAACCTATGAGTTATTATTTTATATATACATTGCATATAGATGCATGACTATGAGTTTTCATGTTTTAATATGAGTTTAAACATGAATTATTTTATTAAATGAATAAGTATATTTTTGGTATACTTTAAGTATATTTTTGGTATATATGACATTTTACTTAGTTTGTTTTAGTATATAATTTGTATATATGTGGCATATCAATATTAGCATGTTTTAGTATACATATTCAATATATGCATTTAGTATATTTTTGGTATATTTACGATATATGTTTAGTATATAAGTGTTATATCCTTTTTAAATTATTGCCATTATATTTATATTGTGCAATTCATTATTTTTCATTAAATACAATTTATTGAGGGATATCAATAGAACATGCTACCCAGTAGGCTACAATAGGACTGTTGCACATCAGTTCATTAGAATTAGGTTGAAATTTTGATGTCTAATTATGAATGAGAATATGGAGATTACTGGTTATAGGAAAGGATGATTGTGGATCCTCAGTTGATCTAATGTACTCGAGGCTAGTCATGCCTATAGTGAGATTACAAATCCTCAGTTGACCTAGTGTACTCGGGGCTAGTCTACCACCTTAAGATGGACAATGAATATTTAGAGTTTTGATTAAGCTTGTTCGCTATTGATTTTTATTATTGAGGTTGCAAATTATATTAGGGTTCTATTTAATCCTTCACCTAGATAAATGTTTTCTGCATTTATATATATAAAAGTATATTTCAGTATTTGTATAAAATGTCTATATATATTTATATTTATATATATACTGATGTTTGATTGCATATGACATTAGGAGGTGCGTGTATATATATTATAATAATTCACTCAGTGAGGTGTGACCCCTCTCAACCATTTTTTTTCAAGAGAGTCTTCTTCGTCAAACTGTATCAGTAGTACTTTACGTCGGTCTTCTTTCACCCAGCTATTTTATGTAAATTTCATATCTAAACTTTTATTGTATTATAAAAGACTATAGTAATAGTGTTATTGTATCAGTAGTGTATTGTTTTAGTTTTGAGACTTTATATTAAAATACTGTATGAATATTTTATTTATGAAATGATATTTGAATATTTATTTTTATATCGATTTTAATTTTAATTTTTTCATATTTTTATATTCTATTACATGCATTTTTTTAAGCTTGCTACGGGTTCTAGATTCAAAAAAATTCTTATTCCTTAGCACTGGTCATGACTCCCCAGTTTGGGTCATGGCATTGAGTTACTAATCTCTTGGTTGAGTCGACGATAAGAGATAGGTCCGACTTCAATATGAAAAGGCTTACACCAGCACCATTTCCTTTTAGTGGAATATTTGCCACATTGAAAACAAAATAAGCTCTACATCTTAATCCATTTTTTATCAGAGCTAAGATTAATGTCGTAAAGTTTACACCAAATTCTTGGTGGAAGTGATTTCCAAAACCATCAACATTATCCATTTTTCCTTAAACTTCAAGGCCACCATAGAGAATGGCATAGATCCTCTGCCTAAATCTACTAATATAATCACTTCGACCTCTTACATCAACAAAGCTCAAAACCAACATAAAAACCATAAAGTAAACTACACCTTTAACATTCATTTTTAGTTTAAACTGACATATAAAATGCAGTTTTAAAACAAAAAAAGTAAGAGGGATCATTGAACAACAATAATGAATGAACAATTAAATTACACTCTTACAGAGGAGAGAGAATACTATTTGCATAACTGCACTCTCACAGAGGAAAGAGAACACTATTTTTCTTAAAAAAATGATTCTCAATCCCAATATAAAGTTGATTGGGGATAATATGAAATAAGGAGAAAGTATGAAAGACTTCATAATGAACAAGATCATAATTCTTTTATCGGATGCACATACATACATATTCTAGTTGAAGACATTAAGGAGGGTGCTTATTCAAGATTTTTGGGTTTTAAATTTTTAGTGCATTAACTGGTGCATATGAACTCAGCTAGTGGGTTAAAAAGTAAGGTGTTCTTATATGTTTGTGTTCAATTGGATCAAATACTCATTAAACAACATTGGTAGTTTAGGTGCATGGTCTTTCTGTAGCTTACTCTACAAAGGAACTGAGAAGTGGCTAGAGCCTAGTACTCTACAAACTATAAGGACTAGCAAGTTAGCAATAATTACAAGAAAGAAATAGTTATTGTAATATTAGAATGTTCTGCTTTCTAGGCTCAGTTTCATTTTAATATCAAAACATTTTTCATTGTATCTATTTTTTTGAAAAACATTTGATAATACTTATAGTAATAAAAGCTCTCTAGTACTTGATTCAATGATAATAACATTTGATAATGCATGTAGGATCAAAACATTATTAGGTTAAATGCTGGAGTGGGTACCCAACTTTGCACTTATTTCATTTTAGGTACTAAAGTTTAATTTGTTTCTTTTTAAGTACCTAACTTTGATTTAAGTGTCATTCGCTTGTGATTTGATGGGGTATTGATGATGTGGCAGCCAATAAAAGAATATTCAGGGAATATTCGCTAGGTCACTCATGCCTAATCATTAATTTATAGACATTAATTGCAATAATGGTCACCCAACTTTACTTTTATTTCTTTTTAGTCACCTAACATTGATTTTGTTTCAAAAAGAGTACTGTTAAAGATTTTTAGTCTTATAAATTTCTCTTAAAAACCATTTTAATCCCTTAATCTTGTTATCTTTTCAATTTAGTCTAGAAATTATAAAGTTTGAAAGATTACTTCTCCTAGGCTATAATGCCACTCAGAGGATGAATTTGCTCTTACTAGGTAGAATCAAAATAAGTTTTAAATTTTTCTTATTTCCTATATATGCAAATAAAATATGGACTTATTTGAAAGAAAAAAAGCTTTAATTCTGAATTAAAATAGTAATTATGGATTATTTAGGTACTAGAAAAAATTTTAAGTGACTACTATGAAATTAAATAAAAGTTTTGTATCTAAAAAATACAAATTAAAAGTTTGGCAACCAAATTGAAACAAAGATAAAGTTCAGCACCCTCCTGTGAATTAGGTGCTAAAAATTAATGATTACTCATGGGTGACATAGTGAATATTCCCTGAATATTCTCTTATCATATGCCACGTCATCATCGTGCCACCATGTCATTGGCGGATGACAATTAAATGACAGTTCCGTACTTGAAAAGAAACATATTAAACTTTAGTACTCAAAATGAAATGAGTGAAAATTTGGGTACTCAACCGTACATTTAACCCAAACATTATTCGTTGTAGTTATGGCCTCATTTTCATATCTTGTACATTCTTACTTTTAGAAGAATTCAATATTGTTAATGCCTTATCAAGATTTACAGCTGAACTAATGGTTTATGAGACTTTAGAGTTAGTTCCATGAACATATGAGGTAGGTTGTTAACTTTTGAACCACCCTTTTCACTGTTTGTGTATGGTTGAATTGCAGCGAGGACACAAATGACTCTATTGCCTACGCTGCACTTAGCAAAAGGATCACAATTTTGGCACAACTTTGTGTACAAGGTGCCTAAGGCCATCTACAACTCTTCATTTAAAAATGCAACAAAGTTTATTGAACATTGCAGTTGCTACCTATGTTGTATGGACACTTCTATAAAGAGTTGTGTCTTGTGTTAGACACATTTCCAACATCGACATGTCTTGAAAACTTATATGACATGTTTCAGGAATATTTCCAAAAAATAAAAAAAGGTCAGGGCCATTAAAAAAAAAGAACATGTGTGTTCCTTTTCAATATACATATCTTCTATCATTGGATAAAGCGAAGTCAAAGATAGTATTCTTCAATAAAGATGTCAATGGAAACATTGAGAGTGAAAATATTAATTAAATGAAAGATATCAAAAACTAAAATTCCTAATAAATATTATGAATGAAGCGTTGATATATTAATGTTGCTTATGGGTATTATGATTTTATTGTTATTATTTAAGTAAAATTAGGTGGAAAATTATTTATTTGTTATTGAGAAATTGTGTATGATTAAAATGTTATTGATTTATTTATATTACAAGATAACATGATTACATGTTTTTTCTATGTTTTAGAATTGTTTTTAGTGTTAAAAAATATTACTAACTATGAAAAGTATGTTTTTGAATCGAACCTAATTTATAATTTATATAAAATGAATTTTATAACTTTTCATATTTATAAATTAAATCTTATATTTTTAATATTTATAAATTAATCTCTATAATTTTAATATTTATAAATTCACCCCAATGTTTGTATCCTACATTTAAAAAAAAAAAGTTATTTTCCCATATCCATATCCTTGTTTTCTGTGTCTCCATTCTCGTTTCCAGGCTACCTAAGTTGCTACAGTTTATTTACTCCAATCCACTACATTATTTTTAACTCCAAAAAAAATATTCTCCACATATTCTTATCCATTATTGATATTATATATTTTATACATTTTACACATTACACCCATATTTTATTTTTAAGAGACAATATTAATATTATTAATATTGTTAAATTTTCACTCTTCAAATATTATTTTTAAGTGACAATATTAATCTTATTTAATTAAAAAAATTAAATTAAATTTATATGCATTTAGTAATAATATGATAAATATTATTTAAATTTGGACTAATCCAAATATTATTTTTAAGTGACAGTATTATTATTATTTAAGTAAAAAAAATTAAATCAAATTTATAAGCATTTGGTAATAAATATGATAAATATTATTTAAAGTTGGACTAAATTGAACAAAAATATTTGAATTATATTGAAATTTTATACACAAAAAAAATTATTATTGAAATTTAATTAAAAAAAAAAGACAAAATGTAGCTGGCGAACAGTTAGCTGCATATTTGCCTCTGTACTATTCCTTTAATGCATTACAACTAAAAATGCCTCTCCATTGGAGAGTATTTGCGTCTCAACTCATTGCATTTTACAGTGGATTAGAAATGCTCTAACAAACTCACTGCATTTTACAGTGGGTTGGGGATGGTCTAACTAACTCAAAGAGGAAAAGTTCATTGAGTGTGTTCATTATGGTTGTTAGGGTTGTGCAAGTGGGGTTTGATTAATGGCTACTTTGTATAATTTTTCTGTGTTCAAGGTACAAAATTTCCCCTATGTAAAGCCTATCTCATGAGCACGAGTTGTAGCTGACTTTGTGATATGACTATTGTATAATAATAATAATAATAATAATAATAATAATAATAATAATAATAATAATAATAATAACAATATTATTATTATTATTATTATTATTATTATTATTATTATTATTATTATTATTATTATGTTGAAATTAAAAAATTATAATATTATAGTCATGATATTATCAAAAAATTATTTTGAAATTAAAAAGAAAAAACCAAACATAAATATTAAATTTTATATATATCCATTTTACAAAAAAGCTCAGCACAATGTTGGCCCATGCATAATGCATAATGGCCATTTCACTTTAGAAAGAGTAAATGATGTGTGTAATATTTACGTATTTTCTTAATTGAATTTTAATGACTTTTGAATTAATAAATAATGTCAATTAGATAGCATTTAAGTTAAATAGAAAATATTTTGGTTTTAGTATCTTATTTTAGACTTTGTTGATTTTGGTTTAATTTTAGTCAAATAAAGAGTTTTATTTAAATGCTTAATTAGTTGTCCCTCTTTTGTAGGAAATTTCATTAAAGGAGTCCAAAATGTTAAAGGATTAGACGACACCACTTTGATGCAACTATTTTGAAGTGGTGTCTATTGTTGGACATCATGTAATGCCCAGTACCATTTTCACACTGCTATATGTCCATCCTATGTGTACTTTTACCCAATTGAAGATTTATGAAGATGTTGAGGCATGGCTTTAACAATAGGGGCATGCAATCTATGTTACCACCATGTTAATGTAGTGTGCATCCGGTGTGACATTCTAGAATCCTAGCTTAAAGTTAAATATAGCCATGCAAAAACCATGTCAAAGCAGTGTTGCATAACTAGATACCAACACCACTTTGACACGACCATGTCGATGCCATGTCAAAAAAAGGAAGTTTTCCTTTACAGGATGGAAGAAGAATTTAAGTGCAATTAGTTTTCTATCAAGCTTTCCTATAAAAAGTGGGATTATTGAAAAGGTTTAGGGATTCATTCTACATTCTTAAAGCAAAAAATAAGAGCTTAAGAAGGCAAACAAGGATTTAAAGATTGAAGCAGCGCTTAAACTAGTTTTATTTATTCTTCTTTTTCACTCTCTTTTTATTTATTTTATTATTTGTAGAATTATGTGTGGTTAAACTCTTTTTAGGGTTTAGGTTAGGAGTAGCTATTTTAAGATGTGATTGAACACAAATTTATCTATATAATTTGATTTTCAATTAATTCTAAGCGTTAAGTTTAATGTCTTATTATCATTCTAAGCATGTTTGATAGCATGTTTATGGCTAGATTCACCAATGAGAGTTTAGGAAATTTATCAGCTTAAGACTCATAGGACTTAGACCACTCAACCATGAGAGTAGGTGAGCTCTTTGAGGGACCATGACAATAGACAGGGTCTACGATGATAAACTAATTGTTAAGGAACATAATGAGTTTTTATTAATTTCTTAATCATAAGAGTAGGTTAAAATTTAATCTTAATATGTTTAATTGAACTTGAGAGAGTCTTTAGGTACTTGAGAACAATTATCCTTAATTGAAATCAATGTGTTTATTTGTTAAGGTGGTTCGTGTTTATATTGGAATAGTCAAAGTAAACCTAGACTCTAAGATTTTAATTATTTGATTTTAATTCAATTTAGATTGCTTTGTTTCATATTTTCCAAATTACTTTTATTCGATTTACTAACTAAGATTATAAGCAAAAATAATAGTACTCAATATATAATCCTCATAGGAATGATAACTCTTTATACTATAATTGATGATTCATGCGCTTGTGGGTTTTAAATGCAATAAGTTTTTAGCGGCGTTACCTAGGATTGGCAATATTGATATTAATTTAATATTACTTCTCCTAGACTAGTATTTTATTTTTTTTTCTTTTTAATATTGATAAGTAATTTGTCATGGATAATGATAGATTTTCTTATCAACTTTTGAGGATTTATGCATGTGATTCTATATATAATGTAAAACATATGTCATTTAATTATTTTTCATCTTCTTTTTAGGTTTTTAATTAGTGTGGAGAGAACCATAATGGGGTATATTGCCCATAGTATTCATATTCACCTTAACAACCTCACTACAACCCATCTTGGAGTAGTTGTGTGGATCATACTTGGAGTTATCAATAAGAGGAGACCAAGAAAATCAAAGAACGATTATTGGAGATCAAGATGAAGTAAATCATGTTTGAGATGGATGCATAAAAATGAAGCTGTAAGCACCTAATTTTAGGATACAATTGTGCATAATTACGACGTAAGCCCTTATGATGAAATTCATTCAAAAATTGAAGTTAGTTGTCGATTTTCTAGACATTAAGGACAAAATTGCAATGTTTTTTAGGGTTTGATTGCAAATAAGTCTACTTTTTAGGGGTCTTTTGGTTTTTTAGGGTTTGATTGCACAATGCTGATCGGCATTATATAATGCCGATCGGCATTGCATAATGCCGACCGAAATTGCATAATGTCGGTCGGCATTACATAATTTCAACTCGTAAAAGTTGATTTTTTCACGTATTTATTGATTTTTCAGCGTTTTGATTGGTTGAAAATTCAAATTTTACCTTTACAATTATCTGATAAGTTGTTTAAACACATAAGGTTTTTTGAAATCAAAGAAAAACAAACATTATCTTATCATATAGGTCTGTTGCTCCTTTAAAGGAAATTCAGTATATGCAAACTCTGCATTTAAAAGCAGAGTCTGTATGCATGCGTAAAAGAAAAGGAGGATTTTTTTTTTAAAGACACAAAGACACAACAAAAAAAAATAGAGAGACTGCGAGCATAAAAAAACCCTAATTTTGGACATTGAAGTTTTCAAAAGCAATAGTCCAGAATCAAAAATTTTTCAATTTTAACGGTAATAATCCAATCTGAGGGGCTCAAAAAGGGCATTTGCACAACATCTAAATCTTCAGTGTTTTTTTCTATTTCATTTTTACTCTTTTCTATTATTTTCAGTTTATGATTCTTCTCTTATTTTTAGTTATTGTTTTGATTATTTGATTTCACTACTAATTTGACTACTTGTCTTTTTTTATCTTGATACGTGCATATGGATTGAGGAGGATATTGCCTATATTTGAATTGAGTAGAAGGTCCATGGAATTCCATAGAAGAACCTGAGTTGTTTCCCAGTATGATTTAGGATTTTTTATTTATTATTTATTCTATTTTTGGTGTTCTGTGTAGTTATTTTAATTTCTGGGTGTATAATTATTTAATTTTAATTTTGTATGTAGTTTGTAATAGCCCCAATAGTGGGAATAGTGAAAATTTAATTTTTTGTACTTTAAAATTAATTAGTAAATAGGTTCAATTGGGTAAAAAAAATCAATTAAAATCAATGGTGGCAGTAGCTTAAATTAGGGTTTACATGTAATTAATTTAGGGTTTTTTGTAGAAAATCATTATAATGTTTGTTTGATTCATTTTTTGTGTTTTGTTTATTTTGGGCTTATTTTTTTTTATGTTTTTATGTTTTTGGGCCTCAAGCCCACGTTTAGGTCTAACCCACTTAATAAATAGGCTTAAAAAAATGATTTAGGTTTTTAATAATTAAAATCAATTTAGGCCCATTAGGTTAATTAGATTTTAGGCCCACTTAGTTAATTAAAACTTGTTTAGACTTAGCTCAGCCCACTTAATTGCATATCTTTTAAAATAAATAGATCTAGGTCCACACTTAACTTAAAATAAAACCAAGTTAGACTTAGGCCCACTAATTTAATTTTTCTTTAAAATTGAATAGACTTAAGCCTATATCTTAGAAAGACCAAAAAATAGATTTAGGCTCATTAATTAATAAAATGTAGGCCCACTTTTATTCTATTTCACTTGTAAATAAAATGTAGATTTAGCTAACTTTTTAATAAAATTAACATAGTTTAGACTTAGGGACAACGTGATCTTGAGTGCATTTTTTACTTGTAACTTTATTGACTTATTGTCTTTTTAGGTAGATGGATGTTAATTAGGGTTTAATAAAATTGCATGTGATTAGAGGATGAAAAAATCATTTATAAAATTATTCTAAATGAACACGAGACTAAGAGAAGTTAGTATTTTGTATCTAGAATCTCTGAGTTATGGTGCTAATTTTCTTTTAGAGAATCGAGTACCACTAATCAAATTGTCCCAGTTATTACCTTGGGTGGTGACTCCTCATCTCCACGCCATGTCTTTGTGACAATGGTTAGTGTGTTCTCTAAGGCCTTGAGCCTAAATAGTATCGCGGTTGCTAAAATTTTGGACGCATGCTAAACCCCATCGTCTATAGAAGCTTTAATGAGGCTCAAGTGGCAAGCAGACCAAATTGCAAAAATTCAAAATGCATGCTTCCAAAAACTTCAAATTTATTAACCCATAATTGTTAAAGGCAAACACAAAGAGAAAATGTATAGGATGATGAGAACCCTATAAGTCATGACGATGAAGTCACTTTTGAATTGTGCCATGATGAGTAAGAAGAGATGATCACTAAGGAAATAAAAAAAAAGTTTCTAAGTGTAAGAATCAGTTTGTTTTAAGGATGACGGGGTACAATGTCACTCAACTCAAATTCAAGATAAGCTGAATGAGAAAATCATAACAATTCTTAGAGCTGCATGGGATGAAAATGAAGATTAACCATATAAAAATACCAATGCATATGTTCCATGACTTACTACAGTCATAAATGAGGAATCTATGAAATGTGTTAGACTATCTGAGAACCCACGTGAAAAGCCTTATATTCTTTAAGAAATTTTAGAACCAAAGAGTTAGCATATGGAGTGCACACTTTATTACTTAGCCATAAGAGTGTGTAAGAAATGGTCAAACCGAAAAAATTGAATCAAACCATTTTGGTTAATCAGTTCCATTGGTGATAAGTCAATTAGTTAGTTTGGTGCCAAAAATAAGGGAATATCGATTTTTGAAAATTGGTTTGATTTTGAACATTTACCAACTGAAATTGACTAAAAATCGAAGAGAATATATATATATATGCTCTTCGATTTTTAGTCAATTTCAGTCGGTAAATGTCCAAAATCAAACCAATTTTCAAAAATCGGTATTCCCTTATATATATATATATATATATATATATCTGTTGGTGATAGGTCAATCGATCGGTTCGGTGCCAAAAATAGGGGAATACCAATTTTTAAAATTGGTTTGGTTTAGGACACTTGCCAACTGAAACTGAAGTGTGTGTGTGTGTGTGTATTCCATTAGTGATAGGTCAATTGATTATTTTGGTGCCAAAAATAAAGGAATACTGGTTTTCAAAAATTGGTTCAATTTGGGACCATTTCCTTTTAACCCTAATATATATATTCAAATGGCGTTGTTTTCTTCTAACCCTAATAATACTCTACTATATAAATGTCTTATTCCTAAAAAAACCTAACCCTAATTCATTTCTTACCTTTCATTGTTGCCTCCTACCTCTTCTTCTCTCTCGAGTCTAGACTTCTCTTATTCTCTTATACTTTAAAAACCCTAAAATAGAGTTAGCCCCCTATTTCTTCGACTGTTTCTTCATCTTTTATTCCATTAACACTTGCTTTAGATGCAATTTCTTCCTTTTCTTCATCTGTAACACCATATTACAGTGAACTGCATGATAGTGATTAATTAATTTGCTCTTCTCTTTGATTAATCAGTGGTTTTCTTATCTTTTTTTGCACTCTTAGTATCGATAACCATGAGATCTCATACTAAAATGTTTTTTGTAATTATTCATGTGATGGGATCTACTATGGTAAAGTCTTTTATTTTATTTTTTGATATATATGTTCATATAAATTTTTTTTTTGATTGATATACTTAAAATTAAATATTTATATGTTTAAACAAATTATATTATTTGATTTATATTTTTGGGTTTGTTTTTATAGATCTAGTTTAATTTTAAAAAATTTAACAAAAAAAATTATTTTCTTATGTTTAATTTGATGTCTGTGACTCTGTGGACTTTTGTATCAATTAATTGCATGCATGTCTTACTTGTATTAAAAATGTTTGATTTTTCAATGTGTCTTTATTATTAATCAGTCTGTATTTATAGATCTGGTATAATTTTAGAAGATTTTACAAAAAAAAAAAGTTGATTTTTCAATGTGTTTGTTCTATTATTCAATATGTATTTGCAGATCTGGTATAATTTAAGACCATTTAATTAAAAAAAATTTTGATTTTTTTGTGTTTAATTTATGGTTTTTTTAATTTATTTTAGTTGTAAGTTAAGCATTTTGCTTAACTGCTTGGGTGGAAGCTATTTGCTAAACAGATTTAGAACTTATGAATCTGTGACTCTTTTATGTATCTCTCTGAATCTAGCACTAGAATTTTTTAGTGCAAAATTAATAAGGGTGGAAGCTTATTCCCATTTTCTATCATTAATTCACTATGAATCTAGTTGCTTTTTGGCAAAGGCTCAGTCTACTATATAAAGGTATATTTTTTGTATATATGTAAACAAATGTGTTTGGTATGTTTTTGTTATTATTTGTGGGGTTTAACTTATATTGTTTGTTTAGTATCCAATTGTTTTTGTTATATGGAACCTAATAGTTGCAGTACTCTTGTCACTAATAATTTAAGGATGGAAGCAACACAGATTGTGCCAGTCCTAGATACACAAACTTCATGTGCTAATCCTAAGAAGTAGGTTATGCCAATAAAAAAAGAAAAGGGGTAGAAGCCATAGCAAAGTGCTGATTGTATTTTGAGAAAACTAAGGATGAAGCAGGGGGCCCCCACTGCCAAGTGCAAGTACTATGGTAAAACTTTATGTGTTGATAATAAAAAGAATGGCACTTCTAGTCTTAGGAATCATGTGTTGAATTGCACTAAAATTCCCCACAATAAAGACACTAGGCAGTCTCTTTTAACACTACCTACATCTGATGTTTCTTAATCATAAAATTCACAATTAAGAGTAATAGGCAAATGGAATTTTGACCAAAAAGCCATCCATAAAGCACTTTCACATATATTGATTATTGATAAATTGTCTTTCAAATTTGTTAAAGGTGATGGCTTCAAAAAATTTATTGAAACTTGTTGCCTTAGGTTTAAAATTCCATCTAGATGGACTTTTTCTAGAGATTGTTCCTCCATATTTCTTAATGAAAGGGTGAAGCTTAAATTATTTATACAAAATTGGACTCATAGAATCAGCATAACAACTTATTCCTGGACTTCCAATTAAAGAATAAATTATATGTGTTTTACTACCCACTTTATTGACAATAAGTGGAAAATTCAAAAAAGGATTCTACCTTTTGTGCATGTTACTTCTTATAAAGGAGAGTACATATCTAAGGCTCTTAAAAATTGTTTGCTTGATTGGGGATTAAAATCTTTTTTGCTATGACTATTGACAATACTTCTTCAAATGATATTACTCTTAGTTTTTTTTAAAAAGAAGCTCATATCTTGGGGAACTTGCTCTACCTTTAGATTAAAATTTATACATATAAGGTGTATAGCTCATATGTTGAATCTTGTTTTGAATGATGACTTGAAATAAGCTTTTAATTCTGTTAAAAAAATTAAAGAAACTATAAGGTACATAAGAAATTCACCTATGAGACTTCAAAAATTTAAAGATATCTCTGATTTTGTTGGTATTGAGTCTCAATCTACTTTGTGTCTTAATGTTCTTACTAGGTGGAACTCAACTTATTTGATGCTTCAAACTGCTTGTTTGTATTAGAGGGCTTTTGATAAGTTTGAGGAACAAGAGAATTCATTTATGGTAGATTTAAAGGATGATGTGCCAGGTTCTTTTAATTGGAAAAATGCCAATAAAATTGTTGATACATTGAAGCTCTTTTATGACATGACTTTGCAGATTTTTGGTTCTCAATATGTCACTACTAATTCCTTTTTTACTAAAATCTTTGACTTGCACTGCATGTTGAATGAGTGGCAATCTTCATACGATCTCTATGTTGTTTCAATAGGCCTTTCAATGTAATTTGAATTTGAAAAATATTAGGGTGACCTAGAGAAAATGAATACTCTGATATTTCTTGCAAATGTTCTGGATCCTCGTGACAAGTTTAAGTATATGGAATACTCACTCAAGCAAATGTATAGGGCAAAGGCTTGACTATGTATACCATTGTGAAATATGATATGTTTGCCTTATTTGATGAGTATTCTATCTTGTATCATTCTGCATCTAGAGGAAGCAATTTTGAGCCCACTATTTTTTGCTACCTCTTCTTATATAGATGTGCCTAGGAAATATTTGTCTCTGTTAAAAGCACAATTCAAAAAGCATAAAATGGAAACTAGTGGAAGCTTATGTAATAAAAAATCTGAACTAGAGATATATCTATCTGAGGAAATTATAGAGGAAGATGATTCCTTTGATGTCCTTCGTTGGTGGAAAATCAACCCACAAAGATTTCTTATTCTTTCTAAAATGGCATGTGATGTGCTTATTGTCCATATTTCAACTATAGCATCTGAAAGTGCTTTTAGCACTAGTGGGCATATTCTGGATGATTTCAGGTGTTCTCTTACTCCTAACATAGTTGAGGCATTAATATGTACTTCAGATTGGCTAAGATTGACTAATAAGCCCATCTCAGTTGAAGTATGAGTTGGAAAAACTTAAGAGTGGTATAATTTTTTATTTATTTTCTTTAATATCTTGTTTTTTGTTTTTACAATTACAATTAATTTTTGCTAACACTTTTGTTCTTTTTTCAAAAATCTACCTGACCAAATAAGCATTGGCCCTTATGCATCAACTGCATGCTAACTTGATATGAATTAAAGTAATCCTAACCTAACATTTATCCGTAAATTTTATGGTTCATTTCTTTTACTTCTTATTTTAGCCTAACAACCAAAATCATTTCCATTACTCTACTTGATTGTTATTGTTGGATGCTTGTATGTGTTTGCTGCTTTTAATTGATTGAGTTGTGCACAATTATTGTATATGTTATGCCTACTTGTGTGACATACATAATGTGCAGACTCTTTATTGAGGTGCCCATGTTACTGTTGTTATGCATTTGGTGCACAACTTTGAGGCAATGATGAAAAGTTTCCACCCTTATGTATTCTGATTATCACAGAGTAATTGCTTAAGTTTCTTTGGCCGTTAATTTTCTAAGCTATCAGAAATGCAGTTGCATTCTTGGATTGACTGAGACATATGTCTTCTGAGCCTCATTTTAATTTTATTTATTTTAGTCTTGTTTTCTAAACTAATTTTTGAGCCTTGTTTTCCTTTGTTTTGTATTTGTTCTTTACAGGGACTTTGTATTTTAGGGACTCACTTTAAACTACTGCAAATGCATTCATTTTACATGCACATATACTTTTTGTATACTGCCTGCTATATTTTTGTAAACAGTAAACAATGTTTGTATAGTAAATGTAAAGGCCAATTTATTTTGCACTTAATTTTTTGTTAGTTGATATTATAGAATGAGTAGGCCTTAATTACCTAATTTGTGGGCTATTTTTTTTTTTGTAAATGTTAGTGTCCAAAGAGATATTGGGCCAATTTTATTTTGAAAATGTATATCATATTCACTGTTTATATTAAGCAATATATAAAAAATTAAGTAGGGCTTTCAATTCTAAAGCTCAACTCTTAGTAGCCCAAACCGTTGAATTGAATTGATTAAGCTGAATTAGTTTAGTTACCAACCAATCAGTTCAATTTGGCTTCCAAATATATACCTTTAAAATAAATTGGTTTAATCACTTTAACAATCGAAACCAACCGATGCTCTACCCTACCTATCCATAAGGAAGCCTAGCAAAAGAAAGGAAAGGAAGATGCTTCCAAGAATACTTCCTCATGTTCAGTTGCACCCGTGATATTACATATTCAAGAAGTCAAGCTAATAACCTAAAATTAGTGCTTGTTAGGAAGCAACCCAATGTTTTTCTTATTTTTCTTTTCATTTTTATATTTTATTTTATCTTCATTCTAATTAGATTTTGTTACTTTTTACTTAGGATCATCCAGGTAGAAAGGGAATTAAAAGATGAGGAATGAAATTTTAGTACCTATATAGGGGATCAACACACTTTTCACACTGCATAAACACCACATGCACATGGCCATGTAACGAGTTCCCTAGTTTGACACAATTTGACCACCATTTGAACATACATGTGTGCCACATTTTTCTTAAATTACATAATTTTCATAAAGCCCATATAGTTTTAAAAATTTATCAACATGCCATTCACACATGTACGTCCAAAGGACCCCTAATCTGACACAGTATCAGCGCCACTTTAACACTGAGAGTGTGCTTCATTACCAAACCTGCACATTTTCTCCCAAATGTCACACCCCATCAACACCCCTATGTCACAAGAATTTCTTTCCATATCAACACCATAGCGTCATTCAACTTTCAAGAAGATTGATTTTATTCTGAAGCCAACACCAATTCCATACTGGATCGACATACAGGTGTCTCATTAGCACTTTCTTAAACACAACTTCAACACCATTTATGTAACCTTATGTCACGTCCATTAAACCTAATTATCATCCTTTTTAACCCTAGCTACCAAGCACACCTTCTCTTTTATTTTCCTGCCCCTTTCTTTTTCTTTTAATTTTCTTTTCATTTTCTACCCCACAATCTCAATTTTTTCATCATCCAACTATTTGTGGGTGGCAAGGTTTAGTGCGTGCCCAAGTGTTTGGCAACCACATCACTATGTGGGCTTGAGGCCCACTAAAAAATATGAAATAGGTCATAAAGCCTACTTGGAGATAGAGTCACCATTTAGATAAAAGCTAAGACACACTATACGGTAACTAGATCCCACGAAGGCTCCCAGAAGTTGTCATCAACTAGTTCAAAAAATGGGTATGGGCTTTTGAAATGCCCACCCATATTTATGGTTGGCCTCCATTTGTGTTTTATGTTTTATTACCTTTAATTATTTAATTATTTCTTTATTACCATGTGGATTGCAACTTCCTTTAAATAATTATCTCATTTTATGATTAATGCTCAAGTTTGCACATTAGTTTCTTTATACATTTGGTCCCAACACTCACCATAAATAAAGTGAATAAAAATAATTTATAACCATACATTCAAATCAAATGGGGAAAGGGATTAGAATTACAACACTTTACCCAAATGAAAGTATAATAAATAGAAAATAAACCAAAAATCAATAGGCATTAAACTATATAAAAATATGAGAAACATATGAGAAAAGGGTTAGGTATTGAATCAAACAATTAGAATCATTTTGTTTCCCTATAATACACAAGATGTTAGCTTCCAAGACATATATAAAATCATAAAAGAAGGGGCAACAAGTTAATTTACAAAATCAAATTTATACAGATGGCCTATCAAAGTGGCGTGAGGGCCTGTCAAAGTGGCAATCGACTCCATATGAAGAGTTGATCACCTTATGACAGTGAGGCAATGCCTCATTGAAGAGGTGTTGCCTGATCAAACATAGACAACTCTCAAACTAGAAAACTTTTACTTCAATCAAAGATCAACTAATGTAAACAAACTAAATGCACAACTACACTTAAAACTTAGTGAATCATGCTAAAGACATGGTATATCACAACTAATAAACACAAGAGAGTGGATAAACAAAATAATAAAGAAATAAGCTAGAGGTTATGCAAATATATAGCTTAATCTTAAAAAGAATCAAGATAATTACTTAAGAATGAGCTTTTCCAATATAGTCGGCCCTTAGAAATGAATATGGATGTTAGTCTTCCTTTAAATGCAAGCTTTTACCCCTTCTTCTTCAAGAGAATCACCCTTGAGCTCCACTCACCTTCCTCTCCTCTATAGAGCCTTTTTTCTTTTTTTTTTCCTCTAAAGCTTTCTTTTTTTCTCTATTTTCTAATGGCTCTCCATTGCTTACTATTGCTAACCCCTCTTTCTTTCTTTTTTCCCTTTTTAATTACCTTCCTAGCACATAGCCCTACTACCCTCTTTCACCATTGCATTCCTAGCCTTTTCCTCTTCCTAAAAATTTCTTTTCCAAACTAAAGATTGAGCTCCAATTGAGGTGGGCCCACCCTTAACCACCATTGTCACCTCTACATTTAATGCAAAGGCAAGTGGCACTGTGCAGAAGCGGTGCCTCTATGATGAGGCGATTGCTTTATCACTTGCTGTTATAAAGGCGTCATCTCTCTAGCCTACCCTACACTAGGCCTAATAGGCCGGCCTGGGTGACTTGGGCTTATCTTGTAAGGGCTTTGGGCTTAGATTTATGGGTTTCAAGCCCTCAAGATTATTTTTGAGAAGATTTTAGGTTTCCCTCTTGCATTCAAATTTTACATTTCTCATCATCGGGCTTTATTGTGGGCTAACCAAACTGAGCATCCACAGTTCGTCCCCTATCACGGGTTGATCGAATTAGGTGTTTATAGTTTGCCCCTTGATTTTTTAAAAAACCAAATGCATGAAATGATAATTTTTTGAAAAATCACATGCACGATGCAAGAAAATAGTAAACAAAATACCTAACTTTTGAGTTTCACTCGAGAGTCAAATCCTTCAATCTTGAAATGCCACTATGATCCTTGAGTTTCCCTAGCCCTATTAGACAACCATTAATATTTGGTAAATTATCTAAAAATGATGGTCCTCAGGTTTTCATGGCCTAATATAGCACTTAATCGATATACAGACTCTCAGGTTTTCCTAGCTCAATACATCACTCAACTAAAAAGTGATTCCTAGGTTTTCATGGCCCGATACACTACTTGACTATAATGAAGACTCTTGAGTTTTCTTGGCCAGTTGTCACTCAATTGAGATATAAACTTTGGGGATACTACCCGAATAGCCTTTCTTAATTATAAGCTTTGGGGATACAACTTGAACAGCCCTTTCTTGATAATGAGCTTCAGGGATACAACTCGAGCATCCCTTTCTTAATCACAAGCTTAAGGGATATAACCCGAATAGCCCTTTCTTGATCACAAGCTTTAGGGATACTACCTGAACAGCCCTTTCTTGTGAAACATGTTCCTTGCATTTTCTTGGCCCACTACATTGCTCAATTTTGAAAATTAACTAGAGAACTTTCATCCCACAACCTCAATTCTCGAGATGCTCCTAGGAAATTTTTTTAATCGAATTCTCCTTTATTTCTTTTCTGAGATTAACCCCTTCATTCTCCATTTTTCTTTTCTTCTTATTTTTCTTCAAATAGGTGACTCCTTAAATCCTCTTCTTTATTATAAAAATATACTTTTCTTTTTTCTTTCTTCCTCCTCTCCCTCTTCTTTCCCTTCCCTTCCCTTCTCCTTCACTTTACTTCTTCTTTTCCCATGCCCATATTCTTTCAAAATGGGCGATAAGAGGATGCCACCTATGCTTGAATGGGATCGCATTTCACCTTTTGCAAACACCTCACACAGTCTTAGATTGTTAAACAGACATATAATTCCTCTTTTAGTGGATTTAAAGAGTCATATTTGTTCATCGACGTCTGGAGAGGTTAGAATTCGAATTCTTCTCATTTTTCCTACAAATCAAATTAGGTTAGGCTATATTTACATCCCTTTATCATTTATGATTAAAAACTAAAGTGATTAAACATGCATTTTGTGGATTTGATGAAAAAATTGGAAACTACTTGATGTCCTCTGCTGTGCAAAGACGATTGCCTTTCTGTTAAAGCGATCACCTAATGACAAGGGATGATCACCTCTATGATAGTGTGCAGGGGCATCACCTCATACACAAACGCGATCACCACTGTGATGAGGCGATTGTCTCATCTATGAGGTGTTGCACCTCTATAGTAGGGCGAACCAGATCGTTTACAATTACTTGAATATTCTTTACTTCAAAAAGTAACAAAATTCTATTATATTCATTTAACTTCCCTAATCCCTTTTTTAAACATGATGCATAGAAGTTTAAGGGTGCTAACAATTTCCATGAGGCCCAAGTTTCCTATGATAACCTGATTGAGGATCAAAAGGATCAGATTTAAGATATCAGGTTCGAGGACTTTATACTCTTGCTTCCCTTAGAGCAAGGACAGATAGACTACCAACCACTCCATGTGCTGATAGAGAGGTGGCTTGACACAACACACTTTCCACCTCACCTTTGGGGAGCTCACTCTGGATCCCATCTCTTTTGCTGATATCACTAGGATTACATGTGTTGGAGATCCTGTTCCTCTTGACGCGAGCCTACACCAGCTGACTCCAGAGAAGGCCACTTACATCGAGCATATTCTAGGTATGATTCTAGACATAAGGGGACCCATACCCTTAAGCTTAACTCGATTCAAAGCTTATATACCCAGGATAGAGCTACGGTGATGGTCATTTCTCATGAGGTCAACCAATTGGCGTGAGCTTTTCTAATATATCTCCTCAACACCACCTCTTTTATTAACATTGCCAGTTTGATGGACTTAATGTTCCTGCTGCCCTTGCAGGACTTGGATCAAGTGTTTGCGTACAATTAGGGTAGTTGTGCTCTGGCCTCCTTGTACCAAAGCATGGATGAGGTGGTCCATAAGGCCAATAGGTTTTATAGCTTTTGGCATATCATCCTAGTAAGCCATATTTTCCCTTTTTCTTGATTTATTTCAATATATATTCACTAACACCTGTTATTCCTCTTTTTTCATAGGTATGGGCCCTAGAGCTATAGTTACTTATCAGTGTGCTATAAGTTAGGGACAATTTCCCTACCATAAGTAGGTGGGGCAACAACCATGTTCTGAAGAGGCATCTAGCCCAAATACATATCCATCATCAGCACCTGGACTCTCTGACACAGAATGCGATACCTACAACAATCACACCCCTTGTTAGTAATTTTGAAAATTTGACTCACTTGTTTATTGGTGCTTCGATTGTAGATCTAAAATGACTTGTGGGGGTCCTGAGAATAGGTAGAATGTGGAGATGACTCATTCTAGACCATTAGCTTAGAGAAGGGTCCTCCTTTATGGGCCACACTATCGAGTTTGGTACCTTGGCAAGCAGATCTTAAACTAGAACTAAGGAGCTGAAGCAAGGCACCTGCCTAAATCCCCTTAGAGGAGGATACTGTGGATTCACAAGCTAGAGGGCACTGAGCTCAACTAGGCTATCACTAGAGAGTCAGCCATGGACCACACTATTCGGATCAAAAGTCAGTACATGGAGTTTGTCCAGACTCACCTCTTGTTGACAGTTCCCTTTATTGTTGCCTCCACTTCTCAGGTAATTGTTTGATACTCCCTTTTCATTCAAAATTATCATGTCCCAACATAATTTTCTCTTATTTTCAGGCTACAGCAACCAAACCTACACCCCATACTAAACCTCAGGTGAGAGAGAGAGAGCCTCAGAGACATCATCTTGATCCGAGCAAAGAGGGGACTTCGACTATAGCTGAGCAGATGAGACCCCCTACCACCTCCAACTTTTAGTTCATCGCCAGTAGCTTAATTCATACCCTCGATCCCTTAGCTCATTATTGGGTCCCTCCCAAAGAGTTTTCTCAACAGTTCCTGACCTTAGATAAGGATCTCACACCCACATATACTCCTGGGTTTGCTACTCACATGAGTTTACTTTTAACCTATCTTTTAAATCATTCTTGACATATTTGTTAGGTTTAACATTCTCTTAATAATGTAGATTTCTTTAGAGCAAAGCCTATATATGTATCGAATGATCAAGGCTCAGAGGGACTATATGTTGCACATCACCTAATAATGGAGGGTAACAATCTCTCTTATATTTATATGTATGTATGCTCACATAGTTTACTAGCCTATGATATGTTTGAATAAGATCACGAAGAGGCCAACTAGGCAAGGATTGCCACCCTCTAGTGCCATATTGAAGTCCTTCAGATCAACGAGGAAAATAATAATGGGGATGGGGGCAATGATGGTACTAGAGGAGGGGATGATCCTAAGGGCACCAAGTTAGATGCTTGATAAATTAGGGCCCTTGAACTATTCTTTTTACTTGATACTTTTTTTTTATCTATTTACTTTTAATACTCACACAATTTTAACTCTTATTAGCTGAATGCTTGCATAATTCAATTTTTTGTCTCAATGAACTTTAATTTTCACATACAATTTTAGCATTAACAATTGCACATATGCTTTTTTAAGCTGATAAATTTTGATTCACAAGGCTAAGACTATATAATTCATCATAGGCTTTTTTATTGTCACTGTTAGAGAGGCGATAGCTTCATGGCCTTCTATTAAAGGGGTGATCACCTCATGATTTTCTACTGAAGAGGCGATCGCCTCTTTAAGCTAAGGCAATGCCTCTTTGATGAGGCAATCACCTCAATACCAAGTCAGTTTCTCCCCTTCAAACTCCCAACTGCTCACCTTTAACCCCATTTTTAGACATTTTTGCCCTAAACCTACACTTTCTCTCCCTAGATACCCCTAAAAGCTTGAATTATGATTAAAAGAATCCTTAAACTACTATAACCAATATTAAAAAGCTTAGATAATGGATCATGGACAAGATTGGAATTGTTTCACTTGTCAGTCTTCATATCACGACATGCTAAAAGAATGAACTTCCCCTTTCTCCATGCAGTAACTCAGTTCTAGGATCCTCAAAAACACATCTTCCAATTCAATACAATTGACTTATGCCCCTACCAGAGGAGTTTGAAGCCCTTCTAGGTCATCAAATAGATTCCTCTAGCTAATTCGCAGTTCCTAGGCTAGGGATTCTAGACTCATATTTTATCCAATACCAAATGGGTCGACTATTCAATCTTCCACCCCATTCTTCCTCTCATTACCTTCTTAATGTGAAGATTACATAAGAACCCTTTCCTTAAGGCTATCATAGACACCAACAGGGGAGAGCTCTATTAGCCCTGAATGATGGCCCTTTGTTTATATGCTTAATT
This sequence comes from Mallotus nudiflorus, assembly GCA_947683625.1. NCBI lineage: Eukaryota > Viridiplantae > Streptophyta > Magnoliopsida > Malpighiales > Euphorbiaceae > Mallotus > Mallotus nudiflorus. The sequence goes on from CANTUR010001611.1 coordinate 198,449, forward strand.
CCTGCTCATTTTGCTTTCTAAAAATTATGATTCAAAACTTCTCCACATTCTAGATTAAGTGGAAGCAAGACTCAACCCTTTCCCTCTTATTCTAGCAGAAACCATCATCGGGTTGGGCAACTTTTTGGGGACCAAACAATTTTCCAAAAGTCCATTCTTATTGAAGGCAAGTTTCTTATTCTTCAATTTCTATTTTCTGATTTGCTAGCATTTTTACTCATTTGTGACTTCTTGCAAATGTGGTTCCATGAGAAAATGAGACTACTTGAACCTCCTTGAGACGTAGTATAATATAGAGCCAAACATTACTAAATCAGAAAGCTACATCCCATACATGAGAACATTTAAAGCTGGCTATCAACATTCCCTAATACTCTAATATGGTGGATGTGCCTATGGTGGAGGTTACAACTTGTGACTATGTGGTCTTACACTTACTGAATTTCAATTATCGATCTTCATTTTGCTACTTTCTATAACCCGACTCATCTTTGTCATTAGTATGAGCATAAGCAAATGATTATGGGGTTGGCTCTTGAGTTTGAGCTAGGGCCCCTCTCCTAAAACTTTTTAAATAACTTAATCGCTACCTAGCCTGATAGAATCATTGAAAGAAACATAGACTACAATGAAGAGTCAACCACCGATGATCATTACAAAGTGTGGGTTCAATTGCAAAAGGCAAAAAAAGATGAGTTTATTAGAAATAAAAGAATAAAAGAGTTGCAAATATAAAGTGCTCAGGATGGTCAACAAAAGAGAAAAAAATAAAATTATTTCATGAATTAAGTACTCATTTCTCTTTTTGTTATATAGAGTTTCCTTTTAATTAAATAATTTTTAATAGACACTTAATGCAATGTTTAATAATAATCAAAGCAATATATTCCATTTAACTTAACCATAATATGAATATACATTTTGCTTCTGATACATCTCATGTCATTAGTTGGCTTGCCCTTTCAAGTTTTCCAGCTAACCATTTTTATCTCTCTCTTTCTCTTTTTACATGTCTTTAACTTTTGCTCGGAACGCCTCTTTTAAGGTTTTCAATCCATTAGGACCTTTTATTTTTTTATTTTTTTACAATTTTCATCTTTAACTTTTGCCTAGACAATCTTTTTTCAAGGTTTTCTCCCTAAGAAGACTTTTACCAAAAGTACTTATTAAGCTTGTCTAGGTTAATAGGCTCTCGAAACTCATTCCTTTTAACGTCAGATAGGATAGCTGCACCCTTGAAGAATAACTTTTTCACCACATACGGGCTTCCTAATTCGGCTTGAATTTCCCTCGTGGGTCAGTCATAATCGACTTTGTAAGCTTTATCACTAAGTCTCCCTTTTTTTATCTTTCCTAACTTGATCTTTTTATTATAAGTCCGGGCAATCTCTTTTGATATAACTGAGAATGATAGATAGCCCTAATCCTCTTCTCATCCAATAATGTCAGTTATGCCAATTGACTTTCCACTCATTGGTACTTAGGGATCTTGGACTCTAAAAGAACCCTTAGTGATTGAACCTTGACCTCTATTGGTAACACGGCTACCCACCCATACACTAAAAAATATGGAGTGACCCTTATTGAAGTTCTAGCAGTAGTTTGGTACCCCCATAATGCAAACTACAAGTAATCCACCCAGTCCCGATAATTCTCTATCATCTTAGCCTGGATCTTCTTTACATTCTTGTTTACAGCTTCCACTGCCCCATTCACTTGTGGCCTATACAGAAATGATCTGTGATGCTTGATTTTATAGTCTTTTAATAATACAACTATCTCTGCCCAAAATTGAACACTATTATTAGTAATAATATGATATAGTAGCCCATATCTATAGATTATATTCTTCTCAATAAACCTTGACATTTGTTTTGAGTTGACAGTAGCATAGGATTTATCCTTAACCCATTTTGAGAAATATTCTATTGCCATGACAATGTATCGATGACTGTTCGATGCTCTTAGCCTTATCTCTCCTATGATATCAATTCCCTTAACTACAAATGGCTAAAGAGAAATCATTCCTTGGAGCTACATAGGTGGTAAATGGTTTATGTCCCCATATGCTTGGCAATTGTGGTAGATCTTTACAAACTTGACACAATCTGTTTCCATGGTAATCCAGAAATTACCTTGATGAACTATTTTCTTTGCTAGGATTGTCCCATTCATATGTGGCCTGCACTTTCCTTCATGGATAACTTCTATAGGTTTTTAAGATTCATTTTTATCAACACATCTTAGGTGAAGTCCAATCAACATTCTCTTGTACAATATCCAATTATAGTTGATAAATTGTTGAGATAGCATTTGCAGGGACATCCTATCTTTCTTGTCAACATCCTTAAGGAATTGTCTCATTTCTAAGTATCGCTATAAGTTGTAAAACTAAGGCCTCTCAGTGGTATCCACCAGCATTACCCTTATTTGTTCATAGCTTGGGTTTTAGGACTTCGTTAACATTAGAGGCCTAAGCTCTGCTTATTTTCCACTTTCTTATATAGAAGCTAGAGTAGCTAAAGCATCAGCTATCTAGTTCTCTTCTCTCAGTAGATAATCGCTAACATTAGAGGCCTAAGCTCTATTTGTTTCCCACTTTGCCACATAGAAGCTAGAGTAGCTAGAGCATCAACTATCTTGTTCTCTTCTCTTGGTAGAAAAATAAACTTACAATGAGTAAAGGATAATGAAATAGCAGCTAAATAATCCTAATATGGATGCAACTTGTCTTCCTTTACTTCCCACTTATTAGAAGCTTATGTTACCACCAACATAGAATCCCTATACATGGTAACATCCCCTACCCCCATACTACACAGTGCTCCCAAATTGAAGATGCAAGCCTCATATTCTGCTTGATTTTTTGTTACCTCAAATTTGAGCCTTTTCACCATTGGGATCATCTCTCCTTCTGGTATGATCAGGATTACATCAATACTAGCCCCCTTGTTGTTAACAGCTCCATCAAAGTACATTTTCCATCCTTGTACCTCTATTACCCCCAAGTGTTCATTAGGATATTCTAATTCCCATTTTTTTCCATTAACTACTAGATTCTGAGCCAAAAAGTTAGCTACCGCCCTCCCTTTTACTACTTTCTTCGCCACATAATCTATATCAAATTCGATAAGCATTACTAACCATCTAGTTAGCTTTCTTATAGGTGAGGGAGTTTGTTGAAGGTACCTAAGGGGATCATGTTTAGAAACCACCTCTGTCTTATAGGACTTGAAGTAATGTTGAAGCTTCTTTATTGCCTAAATTACATCCAAACATGTTTTCTCTACAAGACTATAATTGGCTTCATACTACAGGAGCTTCTTACTCAAATAATACACTACATGTTCAACTTTCTCTTCATTCTCCTGAGCTAACATTGCCCCTATTGCATCCTTTTCAATCGTTAAATAAAGGATTAAGGGTTTACTCAGCTTTGGTGGTTGTAAGACCGGAGGATTCATCAAATAGTTCTTGATAGTTTCAAAAGCTTATTAACATTCATCATCCCATATCACGGGTTAATTCTTCTTTAGAAGCTTAAAGATTAGCTTATAAATAGTAGTCAACTTAGCATGAACCTACTAATATACTACAAACACCCTACAAACCCTCTGACTTCTTTTTCATTCTTCAGTGCGGGCATTTCTCTAGTCACTTTAACCTTATTAGGGTCCACTTATATTCCTTTCTAACTGATAATGTCTCCTAATAGTTTACTAAATGTTACCCTAAAAACACATTTCTTTAGATTTAGTCTAAGGTTATACTTTTCTGCCTTTGCCAATAACTTTTCTAAAGCCTCACAGTGCCCTTCTTCTAGTTGCAAACTTTACCATCATATCATATATGTACACTTCTATCTCTTTATGGATCATTTTATGCAACAGAGTAGTCGCCATTCTCTGATAACTAGCTCCTACATTTTTTAGCCCAAATGGCATCACCAGATAGCAATAAATGCTCCACTTAGTAGTGAAAGACATATTCAGCTTGTCTATTACTACCATCATGATCTAGTCATACCTTGAGAAACCATCCATGAAAGAGTACATTACACTAAAATTCATGCTATCGACTAATGTGTTGATCTATGGTAATGGGAAATCATCCTTTGGGCAAGCCTTATTCAATTCTCGGTAGTCCACACACATTTTGACCTTTTCATCTTTCTTAGGGACTAGAACTATGTTTCCTAACCATTGGGTGTCCACTATTTCTAAGAACTTTACCTTTAGCTGCTTCTCAACTTCTTCTTTAACCAAAAGAGCCCATTCTAGCCTCAGCCTCCTCTTCTTCTATTTTATTGGTGATATGTGAGGATATGTAGGGATTCTAAGTTCGGAATATCCTTTTCGATCCCAAGCATATCCTCATAGCCATAAGCAAATACTTTTATCTTTCTATTAGTGTTCCTTTCATTTTTTTTCTCTCATTATAAGTTAATCAGAAGAAAACAATATATTTTTAGGGTTATCATTTGTGCCTAAATTAAATGTTTCAGTTTGCATGGAATTAGTTAAATGTTTCAATTTGCGTAGAATTAATGTCAAACATATGCATGAAATAATCACCATAAATATAATAACCACTAGAAAACACATCACACAAATAAGCAAACTCAGACTTTATTGCATTCACTTTTGAAAAGAACAAATCATCAATTTTAATAAAGTAGCAAGAGAAACATCAAAATCATCATAAAAGACATCCATGGTGGAATTGAGGACATAACTTTGAAGTCCAACTCCTAACTCTGATCATCAGTGTCCTTCATCTCTGGAGTGACTATATTCTCCTCAAACTCTTCTTCAACTCGTACTAACTCCTCAAACCCTTCATTTTGTTCACAAGCTTAAAAAAGATTTTGAATCTTGGGATCATTTCTCTAACCATCAGTAGAGGTTATGAAGTCCTATTATATGGATATCCAATGCCTTCCCTTACAAAAGTTCCCCATAAGGCCTTGTCTTGACCATAATCTCCTCCTCTTCTTTCTCTAGCTAATCCCAAATGTCAATTTCTTCTTCAGAACCATCGATTGCCTCAAATCCTACCTCATGCTTCAAAATGGGTACTTTGCATTCCACAAATCGTGAGGATCCACTTTAGTTCTTTCCCAATCCCATGTCAGGCATGAATTTCATATTACGCATCATGTTGAGAACCCTCTCATCTATCTCATCTTTATAAATTACGCAAACCTCAAAACTCAGACTTATGGGGATTTCTTTAGGAGCTAACTTTAAAGTAGCAACAGCGGCTTCAGTTTCAGCAGAAATAATGAAAACCTTGCCTTCATGCAGAAACTTGATTTTCTAATGGACAATAGAGGGCACGCCACCTAAAGGATGAAACTATGGAATTCCCATTAGAATAGCAAAAGTTATAGGAGTATTAATTATATACAAGTCAACCCAGTTCTTGATAGGTCATTTCCTAACCAAAGCTCTGAACGTCCCCTCGATAAACCTCTTTATATCATCATAAGCCTTGATAAGTACCTTATAAAGTTTTAAGTCTGCCATAGTTAACCCTAACTTTGGTAGAATCTTCAACAGACACACATTAATGGTAGAACCATTATATACTATAACACAGCATGTCATCTTTCCCTTCACTTTAGCCTTGATGAACAAGGCTTTGTAGTGATCCCTCCCTTCCAAGGGTAAATCATCATTAGAAAAAATTATGGTGCCTTAGGAGGTTTCTATCAATGAATTAATTATCTACTAGAGAGTACAACTTATGGAGATCTTTTCCAGTCCAGAGCTAGAATTAGTGCTTCCTAGTAGTCTTTGAAATACAAAAGTAGCTCCTCAACACTGGCGATGATTTCCCCATCTCCCTTCACTTCTTCCCCTTTTTTTGATTTCTCTATCTTTTTTTTATTTAGGCTCAGTAGTTTTAACTTTTTTTCCTCCTCAACCTTTTTCACAGACTAGCCTAATCTACTTTCTTTAACATCCCATAAATTAATTTGCCCTACATCTTCATCATCGGAGCTCCAAATATCCAATACATGTATAATAAGCTCTACAGATTATTTATTTTGGTTCAGGTTCAAGCTTTAGTAAGCTAGAGGTGATATCAATAAAAGATTTCAAGACTTATTCTTTTGTTAGACCAATGTTGATTATTAAAATGGGTGGGATAGGCAGTGGTACATTTCGATAATTAGGCAGATAGCTATTCTGAGTGTTCAGCTTTCTTATCTCAAGGTTAGTGATTTTACTTGCATTAATCAAGTCTTGGATTTCATATTTTAATCAAGCATAATTATCAATGTCATGCCCAATGGTCTGATGAAATTTGAAAAAAAGCTTCAGGTTAGCACCTGGCAAAGGTTGTTGTGAAGGTAAGGGTTGTAATAGGTTCTTTTTTATCAACTTATCGAGCATTTTGGATAGAGGCCGCCCTAAATTTGAGAATCTTCAGGGTTGCCTAACAAAATTAATCTATAAAATGATGTTTGGTTTCCTGATGGTATTGATTTGCACATTACTGCTTGAGCTGACTCCATCTTTGCCCCCAGATCTACCCCTAAAGAACCATTTTTCCTAGACCAAATCTAACTCCATTTGAACCCCAAATCTATACAATTCTTTGAAGGTTTAGATTCCTAAATCCCTTAATTTCATAGATAGTGCCGAAACACACACCTTTACTGCTAACATCAGTTTGTCTGACTCAACAAGCCCATTCCTCATTTGAGATAGCTTCCCCTTCCAGCGAGTCAGATAATTAATGAAAAATTCATTAAATCTTTGCTTGGCATTCTGCAAATCCATTAAAGATACTTTCAACTAAACATTAAGGCTATATTGCTTCACGAATGTAGTGCACTATTCTTTCCAATCAGACTAGATGTGTGGTTAATGTAATACTAATAAATTGGTGCACCCTCCAATAACATGGGGAATTGATTGACTATCTAAGCTTTAGTCAATTTTGTGGCTTTTATGTAAGTCACATACTGCTTTAGGTGCAAATGGGGGTCCTCAGTTCCAAAATACTTTTTCATGTTAGGAAACTTGAAATTTCAAGGTAACGAATCATCCTCCCCGTCCAGATTCAAGTCAGTGTAGTCCAGTGGAGCATCCATGCCTTTTTCCTTCATCATCACCTGCGTTTGGGGGTCATAACTTTGGTTATGCTCTAAGCCCAATCAGACTGCTCCACATTCTCAACCGGGTTTTCATTTTTTAGTTTGGTGGATTAGCCAATACTGTTACATTATCTCCTTCCCTTTCTCTCATTGGTATTTCAACATTAAGATTAATCGGATTAGTAGGTTATACTGGTTGATTTTCTCTGATTAGCTTGGTTATCTCTCCTATCATCTCTCTTATCATAAATTAGGTCTCAACGAGTACTTCCTCTTTCAACTATGCTTTAAAAACCTCAGGATCAAAACCTCCTACCATTTCTATCTTTGAATTTCTGACTAAGTGCCCTGAACCATATTAGACCCACTCAAACAAGCTCAGAGGATCTATATTACTGCAAGACCATATGTCAGGATTATGCATGACTTGTATGCATGATATGAAGGTTCATTTTATTATTCAAAGAAAGAAAGAAAATAAACAAGCATACTTAATATACATAATACAGAGACAAAATACAAAGCTTCAAAAATGATGACCTTCACCTTTATTTCTCTCACACACGTGTTCAATGGTAAGTATCTTGTCTTAGGATTTTTTTCCTAGGTTTTAATTATCAACAGTGGATAATAAAACTAATGTATGCAAAATAACTCTTAAATTGGAGTAAACAAATAACGGATCCTCTAAATAAATCCAAAGTTCACCTTCAACAAGCTAAAAATAACATCAAGGCCTTACCTTGTCAAGATCCATTTTAATGGGTCAAAATGGGCATGAAAGGCATATTTTGACAGCATTCATTTTTAAATGGGCTAAGTATAGGCATCAAAGGCCCATCTTAACAAGGTATGTTTGTAATGGTCTTGACTTTTATTTTAAGGATCAATTAAAGGGCATAAAAACACATGCAATTAGAAAAGTCCTAAAGGAAATTGGTAGGTCACTACATGAGCTAAGTCTTGGGTGAAAAAGGCTTTGCATCCAACAACAATATATGTCCATATATGTCTCCCCACTTAAGGGTCCATGCGACGCAGATAAGTATATGCCTTGAGTGACAATAATTAAATATTTTACCACCAGGTTTGAGTGACATGTAGGTAACAAAATAATCATTATTATCATGTTAATTAGGACTAGAGTGCTCATTGTATGCAAAAAGTGTAGTGAATGCAAAGAATGTAAAAAGAAAATAAGAAAATAATTAAAAATGATGAAACACAAAACACTAGAATCAATTTCTCTATCCCCAGTGCAGTCATCATTGTGGGCGGTGAGGTTTAGCACATGCCCAAGTGTTTAGCGACTACGGCACTGTATGGGCTTAAGGCCAACTAGGAAAAACAAAATAGGTCATAAAGCCTATCGGAGATGAAGTCACCACCCGAATAAAAGCCAAGACACACTATATAGCAACTAGATCCCATAAAGGTTCCCATAAGCTGTCATTAGATATTAGGTTTGGAAATTGGGTATGGGCTTTTAGAATGTCTACCCAACCTTATGGTTGGCCTTCTTTTATGTTTTTTTATTTTATTACCTTTAATTATTTTATTATTTCTTTCTTACCATGTGGATTGCAATTTCCTCCAAACAATCATCTCATTTTATAATTAATGCTTAAGTTTGCACATTATTTTCTTTATACATTTAGTCCCAACACTTACCATAAAAAACATAAATAATAATAATTTACAACCATACATTCAAATTAAATGGGGAAAGAGAATAGGGATTGCAATGCTTTACCCAAATGAAAGTATAATAAATGAAAAATAAACCAAAAATAAACAAGCATTAAACTATATAAAAATATAATAAAAAATGAGAAGGGTTAGGTATTGAATAACTCTTGAGCTCCACTCACCTTCCTCTCTTCTCAAGAGCCTTTTTTCTTTTTTTTCCTTAAGAGCTTTCTTTTTTTCTTTGTTTTCTAATGGCTCTCCATTGCTTACTATTGCTAACTCAACTTTCTCTCTCTTTTGTCCTTTTTAATCACCTTCCTAGCCCATACTATTATTACCCTCTTTCATCATTGCCTTCCTAACCTTTTGCTCTTCTTAAAAAATTTTTTCTAAATTAGAGACTGAGCTACAGTTGAGGTGGGCCCACCCTTAACCACTATTTTCACCTCTACATTTAATGCAAAGGTAAGTGGCAATGTGTAGAGGCGGTGCCTCTATGATGAGGTAGTCTCCTCATCACTTATTGCCATAGCGATTATCACCTCTTCATAAAGGCATCGCCTTTCTAGCCTGCCTGCATTGGTGTAATGGGCCGAAGCAACTTGAGCTTGTCTTATAAGGGCTTTGGGCTCATATTTGTGGGTTTCAAGCCCTCAAGCTTATTTTTTAAAAGATTTTGGGTTTCTCTTTTGCATTCAAATTTTACATTTCCCATCATCGGGCTATGTTGTGGGCTGACTAAATCAAACATCCAATGTTCACCCCCTATCATACGCTGATTGAACTAAGTGTTTATAATAGTGAATCAAAATCAAACACCAAGAATACCGCTCCTCTACCTAAAAAGAAGCCTTACATATCATCCACCACATTAATTTCGCATGACACATGCACGATGGTACCCAATTCATCTTTTTCCTCCCTCCACTTAATTTAGGGCAGTATTTCTCTTTTCATTTTCTATTTATCTTTTCATTTTTTTTGTTTATTTTTATTTTTATTTTTGCATATCTTTTTATCATTGAGGACAATGACATAGATAGTGTAAAGGAGGGTATATACTATTTTCATTCATTTTTCATTATTCTTTACATTTTAATTTTTCATGCACCTAGGTTATTAACCTTCAACTCAATTTCTCTATATTTTTGTCTAGCTTGTCCTTAAAACTTTTTATTTTGGTTTTGTGCAAAATTGATACTCAATTGCAATTAGAGGGGGATAGCAGATAACTGTGCATTTTTTGTCAATTATCAAAATATTGAATGGTTTATTAATTAAAATGGTTTTACATGGTCATTATGTATTAAAAATTTAGTTTTTATGACCTAAGCATTAACTTAAAGATTGAATTTGAGCATGATTTTAGAAAAGAATACATTTTGGTTTGTAAATCTATAAAAAAATCTCTTTTCTCTTAAGTAAGAGCAGTGATTAAATTTAAATTACATGCTCTAAATCTATTCCAATGCTCAAATTACAGTATGAGTATCCAAAGGACCCACCTAGTGGTATCCACACTTAGTAGTACTAGAACAATAGGGGATATCTAAAAGTGGGAAGATTTGATTCGATAGAATAAAAAATGATGAGATGGAGCATAAAAAGCAATCACTAAAGTAAAAAAAAATGTTATAAAATGGAGAGTAAAATGCATTCACAACCAAAGTTGAATTATAGATCTTAATGTTCCTCTTCTAGAGTTATGCTCATTGGATTTCAAAGAGTTATGTGTTTGGGTTAGTGTGGGGGGAATTTGAACAGCTTTAGTGTGGGGGGAATTTGATGTTTTGAGTTTAATTTTAATGATTTTTGAATTAATAAATAATGTTAATTGGGTAGAATTTAAGTTAAATAAGAAATATTTTGGTTTTAGTATTTTATTTTAGACTTTGTTGATTTTGGTTTATTCTAGTCAAATAAGGAGTTTTGTTTAAATACTTAATTAGTTGTCCCTCTTTTGTAGGAAATTTCATTAAAGGAGTCTAAAATGTTAAAGGATTGGATGACACCACTTTAACACAACCGTGTTGAAGTGGTGTCTACTGTTGGACCTCAAGTAATGTCCAGCACCATTTTCACACTACAATATGTCCATCCCATATGTACTTCTATACAATTAAAGATTGATGAAGATGTTGTGATTTGGCTTTAACACCAAGGGTATGCAATTTGTGTTACTACCATGTTAATGTGTATACATCCAATGTGACATTTTGGAATCCTAGATTGAAGTAAAACATAGCCATACTAAAACTGTGTCAAAGTGGTGTTGCACAACTAGAACCCGACACCACTTTAACACAACCACGTCAATGCCACGTCAGAGAAAAGGAAATTTTCCTTTGTAAGATGGAAAACGAATTTAAGAGAAATCAGTTTTCTATTAAGCTTTCCTATAAAAAGAGGATTATTGAGAAGGTTTAGGGATTCATTCTACATTCTTGAAGCCAAAAACAAGCGCTTAAGAAGGTAAACAAGGGTTTGAAGATTGAAGTAGCACTTAAACGAGCTTTATTTATTCTTCTTCTTCACTATCTTGTTATTTATTTTATTATTTGTAGAATTAAATATGGCTAAACTCTTTTTAGGGTATAGGTTAGGAGTAGCTATTCCAAGATATGATTAAACACAAGTTTATCTATTTAATTTAACTTTCAGTTAATTCTATGCGTTCAGCTTAATGTCTTGTTATCATTCCAGACCCTATTTGATTACATGTTTATAGGTAGATTCACCAATAAGAGTTAGGAGAATTTATTAGCTTAAAACTTATAAGACTTAGACCATTTGACCATGAGAGTAGGCGAGCTCTTCGGGGGACCATGACAGTTGCCAGAGTCTACAGAGGTAAACTAATTATTAAGGAACTCAATGAGTTTTGATTAATTTCTTAATCATAAGAGTAGGTTAAACTTTAATCTTAACATCCTTAATTGAACTCGAAAGCATCTTTAGGTGCTTGAAAACAATTACCCTTAATTGAAATCAATGTTTTGTTCATTAAAGTGGTTCATGATCGAATTGGAATAGTGAAACTAAACCTAAACTCTAAGCTTTTAATTATTTGATTTTAATTCAATTTAGATTGCTTTGTTTTATATTTGCCAAATTATTTTTATTCAATTTATTAGCTAAAATAATAAGTAAAGATATTAGTACTTTATATACAATCCTTGTGGGAATGATAACTTTTTAAACTGCAATTCATGATTCATGCACTTACAAGTTTTAAACGCAATAGTAAAACTTGGCATTTTGCTACTTCAAATGGTGATATACTTTGTTAAAATAAAAAATAATAATGAGGCCATTTTGCCATTTGGACTGGCAAAATAGGCATTTCACCAGTTCTAATGATGAAATGACTAGTTACATCAGCATAAAGTACCATAAAATGGTAAAATCTTTCAAAAACACCACAAAAAGAGAACTATGTTGAAAACAACTATAAATTGAAAATTTGTTTAACATTTTGCCATAAAATGGCAAATGGCCCCCCTTTTTCTCTATTCTACCCTTATTTAAATCTTTCTCTTATTTAAAGCTAATAATTGGTTAAGCAAATTATTATAAAAGTTGTATAATATGTTATATATATATATTAATAACATTTCTTAATCTAAGTATATAATCCTTAAATGTCAATTAAATTGGAATAGGAGTAAAATAATAGGTATAAAACACCAGAGATATACAATAATAGAGATCTCACCAAAATAGTGGCACTTAAAATATTTTTCAAAATCTTAAAAAATAATTCCTCACTCTTTTGTTACATAGCATTCGAGAAAAAAAATTTCAAAACCTTAAAACTCTCTCACTCTCATCAAAGCAAATTGCTTTAGAGTACTTACAAAAACACATACCTCACAAAATAAAGAACTTAACCCGTGTCTTTCTTGTTTTGTGGCCCTCACCTTGTGTCCATACTTTTACTTGTGCCTCTCACATTTACAAATAACCATTGCCTATTTATAGGTAAAGTTGAACTGCCTTTGGCTATGAATTCCTTCATGGCTATGTTTTTTTTAAAAAAAATTCATTAGGCCCTCTTTGTGGGAGGGACCCACATAGCAATATCCCTAACCTGATTACATAAAGGGCGTCATCATTTTTGCGGCTAATTAACAAAACTCAAATTTATCTCTTGATGGAATCTTTCTCAATAATACCATCAAGAGGAAAATGGCTCGTAAAAATAAAGTCCAATAGGCTCATAAAGAGCCTAAAGCCTAAGAACTCATGCCAACACTTCTCTTCTCTTCATTTCACTGAGCCAAAGGAAGATGACCGATGAAACGTCAGTACATAAAAGAAATGAGCATAACTAATGAACTAATAGGAAAAGGACACATTATTTTTGCTAACTATGTAGGTCCGAATTCATACAAAAAATACCTACATAAAGATGCTCATGGCTATGCTACACTAATAATAGTCTTGCAAGCCACTTTGTGACATGTATGACATCTAAGGGTATACGCTCAAGCTATACCACCCTTGCCATACTAATATATACAAGCATGCAAGGCCAAAAAGGGAGAAAAAAACTCATATAAAGAGTACTCGTATAGCATGCTACCCAATCACCAGATGACACTTAGAACCAAGTAAACCTATATATATCATGAATAGAGCAGGAGGTAAAAAACCTTAACATACTAAAAACCCTAGTTTTATTGATGATTTGCACTCCTCCTTCTCTTTCTTACTTGATCGTCGATGTGGGTTTACTAGGGACCCGCCTTGCAAGATTTCTCATTGAATTTTTTTTACAAGCTTCTCTTCTACCTAAAAAATGGACAGCCAGCATCATTAGTGAGGTGAGTGTTGAACAATGATGGTACATACAGAGAAGGATAGAGAGCATCTAGGCTATCAAACTCTATAACCAAGCTTCACCAGAACTAGACCTCTCAACACCCCTACAAAAAAACCAATCTCTCGAATTTGCTAGATAATGACCCTCCTCTTACCATAAATTCCATCAAAATATCCTCATAAACCCATCAAACTCAATCCCCTACCATGAACACTAACCCAATGATAACCACAGAGATAACTACCATAATAACTATGCTCTAAAAGCTCACAGTTGTAGTAAAAAACTTAATAGTGAATGTAATGGGGACGAAGGTATAGGGATGAGAGGATGCAAAAAAAATAAGAATGGAGGAAAAGATCAGTAAGATGATACCCTTAGGAAGAGATAAGGTAGAAGGAGATACCGCCATAAAACGAGTGATAAATAGTGCGATGAAGTAGAAACCTAGATCCATAGCATATGCAAAGCTAAAGATAAAGAAAAGGTGGTGGCGGATAAGGAAGATTCCACTAGGTTTATTGGGAACATCAAAGCATATATGGACCAGGAACAACTCTTGCAAACAATTCAAAAGGTAGTAAGAAGCATAATGTCAAACGAATATAGAAAAGGGTTCAACCTCAAGGACACCTCTCCATCCCCTGATGCAATCATAAATGACCCATTTCCTAATAATTTCAAGATGCCACCTTTAATCCCTTACAATGGATTGACGAATCCTATCAATCATGTCAACACCTACAGAACTGCCATCCACTTGCAGGTCATTAAAGGCTCAACGCTTTGTGAAATGTGTTAGTGATATGCACTAGGTCAATCATTTGTGATTATGTATTGACTTTCTTATTTTATTAATAAAGAGGTATTTCATTATCATTTGATTTTATGATAATTATATGAATGGTTAATTCTTACTAAGGCCATCAAGTAAGTGACTTGATAGTAAAATCCTTAGATTAAAATAAGAGTTCTATTCTAATTATCCCTAGCCATTTATTTATTATATAAATATTAAAGTATTAAGGCTAGTATGATGTTGACTTATGGTTATGTTTTACTAATCATGAATATGAGATATTAAGTTAACTCATAGATACATAATGAGAGATCATGTACTGGATTAACCCACTATGAAAATACTATATAGATTATTGTCATAAGTATTTCTCATCACAATAATTTTATTTTGGTCCTTTGACCTTGAAATCATCATGGATTTCTGCATAGCTATTTTATATTTTGATACATTCTAACATTGTCTTTGATCGAACGATTAAATAGGGTGTTGTTGGATATGAAATTAGTTATGTGAGGAATGTGAGTGATTCAAAAGGAATTTATCCCTCATTAATATGAGAAAGATATCTATGGACCGTTTGATGAGATAGACTGAAGGAAAATACATGGCCATGCTAAAATAAATTAATAAAGAGTTATCATTTTCAATCTACTTAGAATCAAGTCATAATATTGAACTATATAAGGATGACATTCTATGTCTTATGTTCAATTAAGATATCATGTGATAAAGGGACGATAAAATTCACTATAATTAGGCTATGTCGAATTATTGACTTCACATGACTTGGGTAGTCATAATGTCTTGTTAGAGGCCACTTATGACTTGTAGGCCTAAATAGAGATTTAGGCCCACTGCCAATGTTATGTTAACCTACAAGGTCACATACTTAGAACAAGCCCAAAACGATTATAGGTTTAATAAGCCCAAAATAAACTCTATGGAAATAAATATTTAAAGTGTTTTATTTATTTATTTATTTATTTATTTAAGATAAATGTTATTTTAAATAAATAAATAAGATATTATTTCTAATTTATTTTTTAAAACAAAATCAAAATATAATAAATGGGAAATTACCAAAAGGTCATTGGTAGGTGAAACCCTAATTTGGAGTCTATAAATATGTTATATTCTTTAGGGTTTAACTCACTTTTTTTTCCTACCTCCAAATTTATTTTCTCTCTTTTTAGAAAATAAACACAGAGTTTTACTTTTGTTCTTGATTTGTGAGACAATCAAGAAAGTTGCTAGCACACACTCCAATTCATTTTGTAAAGGGTTGTTCGTGTGGATACCTATAAAGGACGTATCCTTTTAGAGATGTATAGATCCGAACAACCAAAGCCAAAAGGCTTGAGGTAAGGTGTCACCAGTGTGAACCTCCTCTCATCCTTCTAGAAAATCTTACCTCTTCTACGTTTTTAGTAAGATTCTTAAAACCCTAGATTTAATCAAGTAGTCGAATTACATGGATCCAGGTTTGGGAACGTGATAAAATTTTAATTTTCTACTGCGTTTGTATCATGAAACCCAATAAAATGTTCCTCACCATCCCTAAAGGTATGGCATATAACTAGAGGATAATAAAGAAATATGGACATCAGCCTCAAATAAGAGATAAAGATGGGAGGACAGTTAACAGCGGATCCAGGCATCACACCTTAGCTTTTTCAAAGCTTTCTAGCTTTTCCCTATCAGTTAATAACATAAATTGGTTTTTATATATCTTGTAAAAGGTTATCTGATTCTATTAGATCTCCTTAGTAGTGCTAGAGAAACCTCATCTACTAGTGGTTAATCATGAACACTATCATCATCATTTTTATATAGAATCTCACGGCAACATCCTTATCACTTATATTAGGTAGATCAACTTTATCTTCATCTCTAGCTTCCCTTAGCACCATTGTTGGAGGAGCTAGTTTTAAGTTTAAATCATTAGAGCTATAAATGTTCTTCTTAACACTGATAATATCATCATCATAAAGGACATGGAACTCTTTGAGAATATTTGCTTCAACATTATCACGACATAATCTTTCTTCACATCTTTACCCTTGTTCTTACCTAATCCTTCTTTAACTTTTGATAGAACTTCTTAATGTAGCCTTTCTTATTGCAACAATGGCACTCAAATTAGTATAATTATTTGACTTTCCTTGACTCTTTTCTCTTTTTTTTTAACTTCTATTCTTGTTCCTCCCCTTAGAAGTTACAACATGGATACCTAACTGTGTTAAAGAGACACCCTGCGATATATGTCTCATCTCTTCATTCAGAATATCACTTTTGACAAATTCCATATTTACTACATCATTTAGTGTAAAATTTGTAAGTGAAATCTTTAAAGTCTCTCATGATTCTAGTAGAGAAGCAAATACCATAAGAGTAAAGATTTCATTATCAAAGTTTATGCCCATACCCGACAATTGATCCATGAGTTCTTGCATCTCATTTAAGTGATTAGCAACAAAATAATCTTCCTAATATTTTATTTGCATTACTTTTGTCAAATAAAATAATTTATTGTTGCTAATTTTTTAAGCATACAGCTCCTTGAACTTGTTCCACATTATTTGTGCATGAGCCTTATTACAAATGTGGTTGTACATATTGTCTTTAACAAACTGCCGAATGAAACCACACACTTGCTCATGCTCAAATGCTCATTCATCATCCATCTTGCCATTGGATTTTGTTGTAGAAAAAATCAGAAGATGCAACTTCATCACAAATAGGAATTCTTTCATCTTGTTTCTCCACATGGAGTCATTTGGGCCATTTTAACTAATCATCTTCCTAATTTTAGCCTCCATCATTACAACATTTATTCAAGCCTCTTGAACAAGAAACAAAGGTTCTAATACAACTTGTTTGGAAATTGCAATTATATCAAAGTTGGCACAGTGAAATGATAATTCACAGAGCCAAAAATAAAAAATTGCAGAAAATAATCAAATAAAAATGACACCAATATTTAATGTGATTCATCCTTGATGATGGGCTAGGTTCATGGGATACAATGTAAAATTATTCCACTAGTAAACTAGTAGGTATAGAGAAAAGTCATTTATAAATTAATATTAGAGGTATACAATAATAAAGATATCATTAAAATAATGACACTTAAGATATATTTCCAAAACCCTAAAATAATTTCTCATTATTTTATCATTCATCTTCTGAGAAAATATTTCTTATACCCTCAAAACTCTTTTACTCTCGTGAAGGCAAAATGCTTTAGAATTCTCACATACACACCTCACATAACAAAGAAATCGACCTGTATCTTCCTTGTTATGTGGCGCTTACCTTGTATCCAAACCTTTTACATTTTCTTGGGTCAGATTTACCCACTGCAACAATTACAATACATATTGATTATTTATTACAAACTATCACTAACACTAATACTGAATAACGTAACTATATATATGTTAAGAACTTTAATGTTCAAGACTTTGACATCACTAGGGTTCCAACCTTGTACTTTTTTTTCCTTGCTATGTGGCCATACCTTTTATGTGTTCCCCTCTAATTTGCAAATAACCAAAGTTGAACCGCCTTTGGCCTTGAATTCCTTCATAGCTAAGTACTTCAGCCATGAAGCTCCTTCACGGCTAAGTTTTTGTTTTTTTTTTTTTTAACTAAATTTTCAGTTGGCTCTCCGTATGGAAGGAACCCACATAACACTTTGAAATATAAGGGCCCATGCCTGTGAATAATAATTATTTTTTCTTAAAAAAGAACTTGGAGGTTATTCAACCTTAGAGGTCTTTTATAGGCCGGCAGTAGCTCTCAGGTTGAAAGGATTACATCAGGAAGCTAAATTAGTGCTTTAATGAGACAAAATTTGTGTTTGTTAGAAAATTTTTAGGACAATTTGGTTTCTGATTGGACAGGTATAGCTTTTGGAAATCTCAGTACAACAACAGGGTGAAATCTGGTGGAATTTGTTTTGCAGTTTCTATGGCGAGTTGGTTGCTCCTGTTTAATGCCAAACGGAAGGCAGAACGAGTAAAAGATATAATAATCTTGGCATTGTTAGCATGGAACTCGTGGCCCAACATAGAAAGAATATTTGCTCGATTTACTAACTGCTACACTACTGATCACGACATTGATAATGAGACTGCTGTCGAGTCACCTACGGAATTCTCCGATGAGTCGGCAGGATTCTCCGATGTCCTCCCCCATCTCGGTGAAGCCCAAATGATTAGATGTGGTCAAGAGGAGTTACAAGGGAACTTTGATGCTGCAGGTACTACGAAAAAAAGATACAGAAAGTTCTTGAACAATTTACGTGAGCAACTGTCAGATAATTCGAAGGTTTTACCTAATTTGGAAGTGTTAGTCTTACCTAATCGATCTTCATTTACCCGGAAAAGTCAAGAAGTTAATCGGATGGTTTTAGTAGGCCTTTCAAATTCATTAGAGACAGGTGTTGTATTAATGTTAGACAGAGTAGATGCATATATTGTGGGTTATATAGTTGCCAATAGATTCTATCACCTTAAATTAGAAGACCATCAGCAGGTTTTTCGCAGTTACGCGGAACGTGTAGATATGAAGGTGGAAGCTCTTGATCTGGGATCTGACTATGGCGATCTTCAAAGCACGGCCAAATCAAGGGGTGGTATTGAGTTAGGAATCTCGAAACTGCAGAAGGCCATCACAACGCCCAGAGACACTGATACCACCAAGGCTGGCTACAAAATTCTGTGGCTGAAGCCCTTTTGGTTTGCATCTAGATGGTTTCAGAGGCAGCTCGATACAGTTATGTAGAGGATAAAGTTTGTGAAACCATTATTGAAACAGAAGTAGAGTACGAAAATTTTAAACCAGATGATACGATGATGGAGTTGGAGAATAACTGGGACAAACTCTCTACTGCTGTCCAGATTCAAAGTAGAAATGGGTTAAAGAAAAGTTCGGTGAAAGCCATGGAGATTTCATTCAATACTTGAATCTAGTGAAATTTGAAGGCAATGCTAGCAATGAAGCAGGAACTTCCCAACAGCAGGGTAAGCGTAGTAGTGCAGGACGATCAGGAAGGCCTCCACAGCTGAGTAAAAACACCAGAGGAAAGAAATAAGTTTGAAGATTCAGCCACAAAACAAATTTAGAGGGACTCTCGTTCTGCTGGTGATTTTGAATTATATATGTTTGAAGCTGTTGAAGCTACTGACTGAGGCTTAGTTTTGATAGCTGAAGTAATTTAGTTTGTTGAACTAGTTAAATTAGTTACGTACTAGTAGGCCTGGTTGTAGCTATGGTTCTTGTTTACTTGCATAAGCAAAATCAAATAATGTAAACCTTGTTAGGAGGTGTAATGCTTGTAAAACCGGTAATATTTTTGGTAATATATTTAGGCCTCGTTAAGAGTGGAAAAACTGATCTTTTGATATGGAATCTGCACCAGTATTAGTGTTTTATTTTATATTCTTTGTTGAAATTGAGCTGTTCTCCTCTCTTAATGCATTAGCAAAGCAAATCATATTTTATCCATTGAGCTCTTGGACTTTTTTTTTTTTTTAAAAAAAGCTCGACTTTTTTTTTTTTAACTATATATTCGTGAAAAAAAGAAAAAAAAAATCTTATGTCAGGTTTAGATATGCATATGTAGTGATAATTGAATGTGACACTTATCCAATCATTCATGCAGGCAATTTGGTGTTGGAGGTGAGAAATTTTATTACAAGCATTCATCTACTCGAAATCCAAAACTAGAAGTGGTTACCATTGTTTTGATGCCTATAACTATAAATCTTTGTACCCACTTTGTCAAATAAATGAGAAGTACTTGAAATAAATATGTGATGGAACTCAATCTGATTTTATTAATAGAATTAAGTTGAATTAATTAACTTTATGCTTTCCTGATCACTATGTTTATGTATACATATGAATTGTAAGGTAGAAAAATCAAGCTCAACAGCTAACTAGCATTAGCCTCATATAAAGCATAGCACTAGGATAATGAAACCAGTTGTGTGTCAATTGTAGATTATCTACTACCATGGATTTGGACCAAATCAAGCAGAACCCATCAACAAAATAACTCAGCTAAGCTTCACTATGCAAACTATATACCTTCTCTTGCCTATATATATATATATATAGTCATAGTCCAAATTTGTAATATGATATGTGTAAAAAAAAATGCAAACTATATAATTAGCAGTTCAGAACTATTTATAATCTTAAATACTAATTAGTTATTAATTAAACACTCACAAATTTTTCTGTTATTTTTTTTAATTAATAGAAACGTCAAATGACTTCACATATGAGGGAGTAATTTTCTATTTTTAAATCAGATAAAAAATAATTCTTTAAAAATAATATGATTCAAAATTTATATTTCAAAATGCTCATGAAAAGAAGTGATTGTTAGACTAATTATGTTACTTTAGATAATATTATTTCTTGAACATGTCAACTTTTTGTGGTGATTTTCATCGTAGCCACAGAGGTTGTAAGAAGGAATACCTATCCGTTTGGTTCATCTCTAACTATAATCCAACTTTCTAGCAGCCATGTGATTTTTGTTATGGTAGCCATATTTGTTTCCTTGCATAAACTAATTGATTTGGATCTCATTGATTTAATACTTATTAGTGGTCCTATTGTTACATTTATTGTTGAACTATGAACTAGACAAATGCCCGCATAATGCGCGGGTGATTTGAAAATGAGAATAAAAATATTTTAATATCTAAATGCTAAATTGATAAATATAATTGAAACATAAATCATATCTTACATTACTAGAGCTGTGCATGGGTCCTGAAAAATCTGAACCGTCCTAAAAAATAGAATTAAAAATTTTCATAATTGAAAATATTTATTGACCATTTGCCTTTTTTTGAACTGTCCTGAAAATATTTATTGTAGTGAGTCTAGAGAACATGAGTACTCCGAACAGAGGACCAAATCAAAAAACCAAAACCAAATATATATAGTTGATAATTAATTCTAATATGTATTACAAGTAAAATTTAGCATTATTTTAACAATTAATTATATTCAAATAATTTATTTTAGACAATCTATTATTAAAACTTAACGTATAATATTTGACATTTTAAATGCTGATTAATTAATTATTTAAAATAAAATAAATACACTCATCCACTAAATTAATTTTCAACATATGTATAAATCATATAAAAAAAAAATTTGTAGTGAAATTTATAATCATATTATCTTATATGTTCAAATTATATGAATATTAAAATATAGGCAAAAGTAAAACTCATTTTCTCAATAATAGTTATTAAATGATAAAAAGTAATCTTATCATGTGGTAATAAAAACAAAATAAAATCAAAGTACTTCAAAAACATAGTAACCATAGAATTTCCGTTATATAAACATTAAAATAAAATTGAAAATAAAATTTTAAAAAATAGTGTATATATATCCATTTTAAAATATTCGTTTGCATTTTAAAATATATGTTTGCTTTGAATATTTGCTCCGAAAATTTTAAATCTCTGCTCTGAATTTTTGGATCAGGTCTGGAAATTTTACTTTTAAATTCTCCGTCCTTCGGATCATGTCAGGAGAATTTGCATTCTCCGAACTACTCCAACACATGCACAATAACATTACAATTTGACAATTTATTGAGAATTTTTATTTAATCATTTCTTCTCCCTCCCAAAATGAACAAACAAAATAACAATTAAAATGTTTCAATTTTCATGCAACAATATGTGTATTTCAATGGTATAAAAAAAGTGAAAGAGAAGTTTGAAATGAAGATAACTTCAACTATTTTTTTAGTTGTTGGAAATAAAAATAAATTAATTTAATGGTATGTATAACTTCTTGCATTACTAAGAATATTAAACTTGAGTGTAGAATAATCAAGTAAATGATGGATAATAATTAACTAAAAAAATCACATTATAACTATTAAAGATTTTGAGTGTGGAATAATTAAGTAAATGATGGATGATAAATTTTAGAAAAGTTTTTTGATATTGAGAAAGTGATTTATATATAAAGGTGAAGAAAATTATAAGTAGGAATGAAAGATAATTGTTAGTAAAGAGACTTATCATAATAAGTATAAAAGAAAAAATTGATTGTGAAAGTTGAAGAGTTTGAAGAAATTAAGTATAAAGTTGAAAGATTAAAAAAAATAATGATTAAAAATTAAAAAATTAAAATCAAATTTTGTTCCAACTTCCATAAAATGTTGAAGAAGAGGAAGAAATAAAGTTTTTAAATAATAAAATTTAAAATAAATACACAATAAAACATATTAAAACCAAAATAACATTTTTGAGAAAATAAATAAATAAATAAATAGAACTAAGTGAACCTAGTGGAACTGCTTCAAGTGTAATGAAATTTAACAAATTTGCGCTTTCCCCAAGAAGTGTCGCAAATGTTACACAATAAGTCAAAAGCTAATGCAACCAGAGAATAGATAATAGAATAGAAATGCTCATGTGCATCTTGCAATCTTGAAAAGCAAATTTCATAAGTCACTTTTCAATATTTACTGCGAAAAATAGGTGATCAAAATGTAGTAAAATAAAAACTATAAACACTGTTGAATTGTTTCATTTATAAAACTTTAATTAGTATAGTTACAACTTATGCTTTAAGTACTGGAAGAGTGAGGCTACTTTTACTTTCATCAGTGTCACCTTGCATTGTATCTTCTCCCACAATATTTGATTACAAAAAACACAATGGAGATATAGGCTTATTTGAGAGCAATGCAACACAATTGCCTCAGTTCTCCCCTTAAGAAGAGGCTTCCCATTGAGAAGTTGCATAATTATACAGCCTACACTCCATAGGTCCACAATTACTCCATAACTTGTTGAACACATCAAGAGTTCAGGAGGTGGATACCATAAGGTCACAGCACAACTACAGAGATTTGTTACCTGAGGAGCTCCACTCAAACAAAAAGTTGAAGCTGAAGGTAACAATCCAGGACACATAATAATTTACCAAATTTATTAAGCTTCCTTCTAAACCCTTTAGGTTTACAGGAAATATCTGAAATAGAAAACCAGTATATATTTTATTTGAGCTATCAATCCACGGTATTCCTCTTATACCTATTAAAAAAGACCCCACAAACGCCTAATTCCAAAATCAAAAGATTTCATAATCATTCATCAAATGACAATGCATCTCTTAACAAAAGCATAAAGGCCTTATATAATTATCGTTGCCAATTTGCATTACCGATATTCCTCTAAGTGCTAAAGCAGAAGTGGTTTCCTTCCTGCCTATGACATTACTGCTTGTGATGAAAGGTAAAATAACTAGAAACAATATCAAGAAAGCAAAAGAAGACTTGTTAAAGAAAAGGGCATATATATAATATGTGTTCTTTAGGAACCTGCAATAGGAAGGACAATCCTGTAATGAATGAAACAAATCACATAGCAGTTGTTGAAAACTGAAACATAAATTAATTCAAGAACTTAAGGCTCTACTCTCTGATCAGCAACTATATTCAATCTCTATCTCAATTGGGAAAAATGGCAAAAAAAAAAACCAAGAAGAAGACAATGAGTGAGGAGAGAGTGCGATTTGGATTGGAAAAAGAGTGTGAGTGAAGGATTAAAATCTTCCATGCTATTGTTAATCTTCTATCAACGACGTAATTGTAATGGAAAACAAAATGGAAAGCCAAAAAGACGAGCAGAAGAGTTTTAGATTAATGGAGACACCAGGGAGAGCTACCGGAGTAAAATCTATCGTTGTACGTGCTTGCTTCATAGGTATGCCATGTGGCAGAATTCCAGGGCATTATCAGTAAATTGAACATGTATAGAGATCGATAGTGAATTTTTAGATTCAATAAAATATACAACAGAAACATCAAACTACCCAAAGAAGTCTACATTTATGGCAGACACTTAAAATGTAAATTTTCTGGTTCTCTGTGACTGAAAGGGAGTTTGGCATAGTTTTTTTTATAGCTACTCACAAAAGCCGAGACACAGATGAAGCTTTCTCATAAGTTTAGTTGGTTTACTTGATCTTTTTATCCTAGTTACGGACCAGTGTACTGTGTTGCTTACATTAGCATTGGAAGCTTTTAATTTGAAGTAGGATCTCAAAGCAAGCGCCTCTAAATTAGGAAACAAAATGAGAAGGAAGGCAATTCTTCGAAGATCATATTGCTCTAACTCAAAAGTGACATGCAGCTAGAAGTTGTGCATTCTTAGTATTTAATTTTTTTGACTTTCAAAAGATATGTAGATAATATTAATCCAATTTTTGTAACACAAATATGAGGCTTTAATCCAATTAACTCATGTAATATTTGTTTTCCTCTAAAATCTTCAATATTAGTTCAACCAAGAAGTGAAGATGTACACAAATCGTTGAAGCATTTGAACAAATATCATGAGTGGTATAACTAATAGTTTGAGTAATATGTTCATTTACCATGGCAAACATTTGACAAATCCTTAAATCAGTATATAACACCAAGGTTCAGTGAAAATGCATATAGAATTGCGACATGATTGTTACCTGTACGATGTGGCAGGGCTATTTAAAATGTTGGAGCTGCCACCCTAACAGCTACAACCTGATTGTTAGTGTACAATGTAGGAAAAGATTTGAATGCCCACAACCATAAGAAACAGAAAGTCTTCTGTTTGAAGAACCAAAGGAAGAACACAAACTCAATCCTCTTACAACATATATGAACAACGGCAATGGCAATGGCAATGGCAATGCGATGATAAAGCAGAATAAGAATCTAGGTGCATGAAAAGGAAAGAGAAGATTCCGACTAAGGTGGGAGAATTGCTCAAGGAATATAAAAACATAGATGTAGAAAGCGAAAAGAATTAAATGAACTTGAAAAAAATTGAAGTGAAAGAATGCATGAAGCCGAAATTGAAAAGAACGGAAACTGAAAGGTGTGGCGAAATTGAAAACGGAGAAGGTGGAAGGACAATGAATTAAAGAGAAGATGACGGGAAAGCAAAGCTACAGTAGGGGAGTTGAAAGCAAAACTATGGATTATTTTATTTGTCATATGGTTGCTTAATTATATAATAGAGAAAAAAAAAACAGCCTTATAAAGCTCACCATAGATATTTTTTCTTCATCGTCATGCTGACACCATAGATATTTTTCTTCATCGTCATGCTGATAAATAATTTAAGTATCTATATTGAAATATAAAAATATTTATATTATTAAACTAATAGATCAGTGGTTGAGTAATATCTATGACAAATATGTTAAAAATAAATAAATATTTTTTTGCATGCAAAGAAGCTTAGATTGTCTATGCAAGATATACAATAGAAAAAAAATACATAAATTTTGAGGAGGTCAAGCAAGGTAGTAAAATTATCATATTGGTGTATAATATTAATGTTAAAAATAGTACAAAGAAATATATTGATTAATTTTATGGACTTCCAAAGACTAAATTATAGATCTATCCAAAACATATATGTTTAAAAATAACCTTTTAAAAAATTATTTCTTTAAAAAGCAAGTAAATTAGAGTAATTTTGTGAAGCAATTCACCAAGTCATATGCGTATATAGCTATTTATCTGTTAAGTAACATGAAATGCTCATTTGCAAAATATTGACATTCCTATGTTTAGGGTTCATTGAGATTTTTAATGTTGTTAATTTTTTATTATTTTTTAAATGATAAGTCGATATTAATATTTTTAGATCAGTTTATATATTATATGGTTTTTTTAATCCATTTAATAGTTTACTAGAAAGTTAAATTTGGACCAATAAATTGAAGTTTATATTTTTTTTTTTTATCAATTTGAATTCTATTAAACACAGCTAAAACCATACAAAAGGTGTTTCATTAATGTAGCTTTTTGACTTCAAAAGTAGGAGAGAGAGAGAGAGAAAGAGACCATTCATATCCATGCATATATGCTTGCATTTGATCTAAGACATGTAAAATTTTTGGAATTTTTTCAGAAATATATATATATATAATCAGTTTTACAGTTGATCAAAAAACAATTTCTAAAACGAAAAAACACAAAAAATATATATATATTTCAAAAGTACGGGCTTTTATTAAGGGTTGCAGCTCAACAAGAATTTCTTTTTTTATCATTCTTCTTATTTTCTTGATGCTTTATATAATTAAAACTAATGATATATGTTGGAAATCGTACATAAATAATGTCATAAATTCCACTAAAAAAATATTACTTCCTTTTTTAACCATAATGTAAGAGAGCTATCAACTACAAGGGATATCATTTTGGGAATTTGACTTTGCAGTTTTTTTTCCTATTGCAACTTTATCCTATAATTAATAGAAATACAGAGAAAATAAACAAATGTTTCTCTTTACCTTTAAATGAACGAAATATTTGAGAGTGCTACCTACAGTTGGACCTAGGGACCTTTCAATGTTGACTTGTTAACATTGTTTTTTTTTATGGTAGTTGAAATAGTTAGTGCGATAATTTGTTAGTTTTTTTTTTTCAAATAAAATATTTCATTAATTAAACATGATAATATAAGGAAGAGAGTAAGATTTTATAAATACTAACAATACCGAATAATTTCGCTCTTACAAAACACAGCATAAAAAAGAAAAAGAAGATAATAATAGAAAATAAACTAAAAACGGCCACATAAACATCAGTATAACAGTGATACATATTGATGATTTGATTTTTGGACAATAAAAAGCCAAAAATTGGTTTCGAATGATAAATCGAAATAAAACTTCAATATCCTTTTATGAAAGAATGGATGTGGCAAAATCCATTATATAAATTATAAAAAAAATAAAATTTTTAATATTTGATAAGTCAAGGTTCTACAATTCACTACAAGATTTTGCTGATTTAGCAACTAAATTTTCCATCACTAAAGTAAAAACATCCATTGCTAAATCACTTAACGAAAAAAATTTTGTAGGTAAAATACTCTTTACTAAATTTTAGGAACTGAAATTATTTGTCCGTTGCTCATTTAGCAATGAAAAGGAAAATCCGTTGCTAGTTATTAGCAACAGAATATTTGCCGTCGTAAATTAGCAATTTAGAGAAGGATTGACATTTTTCATCACTAAATTAGCTACGGATTCCTTCCTTCAATCGCTAAGTTTGTGGTTTTTATTTTAACCAAAATCATTTTAGCGACGGAATTTTCCATCACTAAATATTTTGAATTTTTAAATCTAATTACTAGAAAGTTTATTTTTAAATCTATTTTTAATTTTAATATATTTAATTAAATTAAACAAGTTCAAATATTTATATTTAATATTTTTTATTAAAACACTTCTCATTATATGGGCAACAAAAAGTGCAACAACCTTGGTTTTACTATGGCTAAAGCAAAACTTAAATAATGAAAAATCAAATTAATTATGAAATTAAAAATAAACGAGGCAGATTCAATATAAATAAAACAACCATCATCCAGTCCTATATCAATAGGAAAAAAAGAGAAAAAGAAAAAGTCAACTAACTAATAACAATGGCATACATGGTAGGCAAATACAGGGCACCGAATCTATACTGATGGTTGATATATACTTCGTAAAATCTTGAACCCTAATAAGGAATCCTGGAAGTGAATCACTTCATGATCAGAATGGGAGCTTTGATCAGTCCAAGTGCGAACTCAACTAACACTGTTACACAAAAGCAACATGGGCATATGCAACTCAACACCAACCTGAAAACACAAACAGAAGCAAATCCAATGTT
Source organism: Mallotus nudiflorus (assembly GCA_947683625.1). NCBI lineage: Eukaryota > Viridiplantae > Streptophyta > Magnoliopsida > Malpighiales > Euphorbiaceae > Mallotus > Mallotus nudiflorus. Next base: position 226,593 of record CANTUR010001611.1, read on the forward strand.
TAGTTTCTGTGTCAGATGTGTCCAGTATTGTTGTATATGTCACTAATTAGAATGAACAAAAACAATAGCACCAAAGAAAACAAAGATTAAAGAGAAAGATTACATACATTCTGTTAGAGATTATTAATCCGTTCAAGCACTGATGCAAAGAATTAAAGTTCAAAAATCAACTAAAAATTGGTGAAATAACCTAAATTAAAGGAAATGTTTTTCCTGCAGCACATCAAGAACACCTTCAATCAGAGTATGCAAGAAAAATTTCCAGGCTTACACGGAAAACGAGCGGAGACTAAAAAGCTAAACCATGACGACCGACAGCCAGGCATAGTTTAAGAGAGTCCATTTGCAACCATACCAAGTTAAAGAGGGACGGAGTTAGGGAAAAAAATGAATAGTTTTTACCAATCAGATATATAGATCTAACTGCAACCATACGGACTGGCTAATTATTGATATAAGAAGAAACATCAATGGAGAAAAAAAAACACACAAGAAAGAATTGTAATGCATATAGCAAATAAACTCAGCATTGAAGGCAGGAAACCATATATTGCTTGAATATAGTAGCATTTCCATCATATGATAGAAATATAGAAACATATGAATGATTAACACCAATTAAATGGTAGCAAAGAGCCTAAGACAAAGATTATCGATCATCAAATTCTTGATTGTTTGCAACACGTGCGGTCCTTTTCAAATATATTAAGATGTTGCATTGCTTGCTAATCAGTACCATCAAGGGGGATCAGCCTAAAAGTTGCTGAAATGTTTTTAGGAATTAAAATCCATGAAAAATCCAAATTTAGTTCATGTTTGAATTTACACAAGCATGAATTATAAATTCCAAATATAATGGGGAAAGTTTCATTAGAAAAATTTCCCTCCCCTTCAAGATTCCATGAGCTTAAAGCACCTAAAAGAACCAAGGAGAAGGGACTGCCGAAACCAATGGCTGCTGACTGAATGCAATTAACTATATTTGAATAGCAAAATAAGCTAATGCATTCAAAGATATAACAAAAGTTTAACTTGTATTTTATTTTTCAAGGTCAAATAATAGATAAATTGAAACTCATTTGGTCTACAGAAAACAACATAAAAAATGGAAGGAAAAAAAAAGTAAGTCAAATAACTTACCCGCACGCACTAAAATGTTAGCTATGAAAATCTCTTAGAGCCACTATCTGCGACATGTGTTCTTTAATGAACTAGCATGCAGGTTCAAAAACAATCAGACAAACCAAAGCCGTGATACCAAAATGAGAAATAAGAATCAATGCGCAAGGGAAACAATTCATAAACATTGGGTCATTAAATATCATTTTTCCACATCATGTCCAGGGGAAAAAGAAAAAAGAAACAATGCAATTCTATAACTGTTATTCCATCCTCCAAAAAGCAAATGCATTCAAATTAAAGGTTATTACAGTGCTTACATTCAAGGACATCATAAAAATTCTTGTCTTTCATTTTTATTTTAACTTGATTATAAAGTCTATGAATCCACTTGATACTGAAGGAATGTTAAAGGTGTCAAAATCCACTTTTATTGCTTTCCATAACCTATCATTTGAATGCTGTCTTTTTTTAAGGGTGTGAAGAAATACATTCATAATGTATCAATGCTTACCTCAATTGAGGGTTCTATCCATTAAGGCCCTTCCTCTCAAGAACTAATTAAGCTACATGACAAAGAGAAGAATCAGTCTGATAATGTTTCGCCTCCATACTGAGGCAGAAGATGCATATACAATCTCAAATAACCACCTTCAATCACTAAAACAAGAAGTCCTGCATCTCAAAGGCAACCTTGTTGAACTTGAGCAACAATTGGTTGATTGGGGAAGCAAAGACATCATTGCTCAAAGCTCAAAGCTCATTTCTAATTTCACATATTCAAGAATATCAAAAAGAGCTTGCCTAAATGTCTTTTAAGATTGACTTTGAGAAACATTAATGTCTTGCATTATATCCAAATTAATTGCTATTTCTACTCATAACAAACAAAGCACTCACTGATATCTACCCTAGTAGGATGAGCCATAGCATTCACTATAATAAATCATATATTTTATGACAAATTCTCTTGCCACGCACAATATTTGTCACATTTTTTCAATTAAAGGTTATAAAATTCATAATCATCATTATAACATTAACTTTTGTGACGACCCTTACTTTTGTCACAATATATATTTTATGTCATCACTAATATGCATATTTCATGACGGTAAAAAGAAATTTGTCACAAAATCTTTGCGAGGTAGAATTTTGCATCAAAATTTTGGAGGGAAATCTTTCAATGACAAATTGAAAGTAATTAATGACGATATTTAGTGTCACTTTAGTTTTTCTTTTATGACGGTGTTATATTTTGTCATTAATTATTTGACCAAAATCGTGATAATATTATTTCATCACCAATATTCATTTTTAGTGACGATGTGTACAAATACATCACCATTTTATTTGAAGGTAAAATATTGTGTCAAATTTTGGAAGCAAATATTTTAAGGATAATAAAATATGAATTTATGACAATATTTATCGTCACATATATTAATTTTTATATGACGTCATATGATTTCGTCATACTTAGTTAAATTGATAAGTGACAAAATTATTTCATCTTCACTATTTATTTTTAGAGGTGATGCATGCACTATCATCATGATTTATTTGAAGGTAAATTTTAATATAAAAATTATTGAGGCAAATTTTATAAAGACGGAAAAATAATAATTAATCACAATTTTTATTGTAATACAGATCAATTTTTTGAGTGAAGAAATAATATTTCTTCAAAAATTAATTTATCAAAAGTATAGGTAAAAAATTTAATTTTTATGATGACGAAAAAACCCCTTTGTTATAAATTTTTGAATCCTGTCCAAAATATTAAAAAAAAATGGCGCCTCTATATATTTATATTTACGGCATAATTCCCTCTCGCTTTGAAAATAAAAAATAAAAAACACAGTGTTCCCATAATTTTGTCCCTGACTAGGAAAATAGAGTTCACATGTACAAAACCTAATTACTTAGTTAAGTTAATCTCCCTCTCCCTCTCCCTCTCCCTCTCCCTCCCTCCCTCCCTCTTTTCCCTAAAAAAAAAACCCCTTTATTTCCCTTACTTTTTTTTCCAAAAAAAAAAAAACTAAATCACCATCCTCCTATTCTCAAATAAGGGATCAATTTCCCGAGAAAATAAAACATAATAACCAATCTCCCAATTTATTTCCTGAGAAAATAAATTTCCCCTTCTTTCTCTCTTCTGTTGTATAATCAAAGCCGGCTTAAATTGTGCAGCAGACATTAGTTCATAGTTCGTAGTGTTGTTTCTTTGCTTCTCCATGGCATGGCAGACAATGCTATTAGAATTGTAAATATTTTTTTTGTTTAAATAAATTTTTCGGGTATCATTCAAACCAAACGGATCTTCGACTTTCTCTTCCATTCCTTTTTTTAGTTGACTTTCTTTTGAATAATGCATTTAGGCATTTCTAGAGATTTAAAGTCGCTTGATTGAAACTACTGCCAAATTGAAGCAGGTACTTTTTTTTATCAAATCTTATTTGAAGATCTAAGGTTTAATAATTGATTTTTCTATGTGAATGAAATGATGGGTTGTTATTGGGTATTTGATTTTGCAAAACCAGTTGCGAGCAAGAGAGGGAGAAAAGAAACCAGCTTTCCTGACATAGAAGAATGCTCTTTACCGGAAGAATACTCGCCATAGTTGATTTCCTGTTGCTTCTCAAAACTGTGTCGTTATGACTTGAACATGTGTCCAGTATTATTTCGTTAATGAACTTTTTTAACCCTTCGCTTTCGAATATTAGAGACTCCATTTTGTTCTTCCTCGTCGCTGGAGGAGTCTATAGCGTATGAATCAGTTACTGATATCCGAATAATTCTGGGTGAATGGCGTAATAAGCTGGGTTTGATTCTTATGCTCACTAAACTTGACTCGATTCTTTTGGTTTAATAGGTTTTTATTTAATAAATTATTGTGCACTCTAGATGCCAGTTTGAGTCCTAGATTCTATTTGTCATTCCAAATCGTCAGGATGGGCAACTAATGTTCAAGGAAGAGGCTTTACTGTTTCTGATGTTGCAATCATTCAGTAGCACCAGCTTTGTTCCAGTAATGCACTTGCAATGGACAAAGAAAATTGGGAAGTACATGGTAATGTATTTGGAATTGTTCCAAATAGCAATCTCTAACTATAATATGGGTTAATGGCTCAGTTGAGTTCTGTTATTATAAGTTTTGGGAAGACTATCCTTATTAAATGCGTAGTCATGTGTGGCAATGGATATGTGGGCATTGAGGTGTTGAATTATTTATGTTCTCTTGCCATAACTTGTCTCTTTTGCCTTCTGGATACCATGTACAGCATAACAAGGTTAGTCATTTTCTCATTACTTTGGTCTCTTAACTTTCAAATTTGATTGGATACTATACTGGGGTTTCAAGAAAATGGATTTCATTTTTTAAGCTTCTCATTACTTCTAGGAATGTTTTTATTTCCCATTTAGTATTTGCTATTAAGATGAGGAATGTTTTTATTTGGAGATGTATGTGTGTGAAGGAATATGATTCACAAAAGGATTTTTTTGAAGTATTTATGTATTTATTTGTTCGTATGAATCATCAAGAACACACAACAGAATAACTGTACATATCAGCTGAAACCATCTCCAATATTGGAAATTCAACTGCCATCAAATGAATTATTCTTCTAGGTGTAGCTCTTACACTTTAATTTTCAATACTAATAATGTGTGATATGTAGTGCCAATGATAAGTCTACGAAAACAATTTAAAAGAAAAATAACAATTTTTAACAAATATTATACCCTTAATGCATCAATTTGTAATCTTAAATCTCAGATTTATCTCTCTTTAGCAGATTGACATTGAGACCATGTTTCATGTACATGGTCAAGGCAAGCTTTGGCATGATAGGATGATCGTTCATGACCTTCACATGGTAGTGATATATGATAGAAGCAGCAACAAATTGGACTTGGCTCTGCTGTTAGAAATAGTCATAGTCATTGTTCATGAACTCGTTGCTGCTCAAAGGTTTATTCTGGATTGAACTGGTCAATTGGACTTGGCTAAAATACATACTGATTATCAAGTGCTGTTGTGTCTCAGATTATTTGGACAATTTTTGCCTTTTGATGAGCTTACCCATTTCCCAATATTGTCATTGACATTATCTGCTTCTTTAAGTTGAAAGATATTTTGAACCTATTGGTGATGGTAACAAATTTTGTTTTCACTAGCTTGTGCAGCAATCTGGTTTAACCACTGAAAAAGCCAATGAGATGGGAGACCCCAAGACCATAGCTAATAAATAGACAACTCAAACTTTACCTGATGCTTGGGTGCGGCAACTCAGAGATCAACTTATCAGGGAAAAGGTGTACCTGTCTCTTCCATCCACTAGAACAACCCCATTTAATGAGGAAGCTTCGGTTGCGGATAAAGGAAGTTCAATGTCTTCTGGAAGAAGCATCTAAAAATTCTAATATGCCTAAGTAATTCATTTTTATCGCTGTTGGCTGACATAACTTCTTTTTTTTCTTTTTTTTTCCCCTTTAATACTTTAATGCTATCTTATACTCTTTCTTTTTTATTTATATTTATGGTATTCATAACTGCCAATAACAAATTGAATGCGATGAGACCAATCATTGGCAAAAGGCAAGCAGAGGCAGGATGACTATGCTTCTGTGGTAAAGAAACTTCAAGCTATGCTTCACTTAAGTGAAGAGCGGCTCCAAGTGCATAAGAAGCAAACCATGTTTTTGACGCAATTAACAGCAAAAACACTTCCTAAAGGTCTGCATTGTCTTCCATTATGCTTTACCAATGAGTACTATAGCCTGAACTCTTCAGAGCAGTAATTTGCAAATCAAGAGAAACTAGAAGACCCTCAACTGTATCACTATGCATTATTCTCAGATAATGTTCTGGCAGCAGCTGTTGTTGTGAATTCCACCATTACCCATGCTAAGATAGGCAAAGTGCATGCCCTTTTGGACTTAATTATGCGCCCTTTTTTTGCCAATACTTTTGCCTTGAATTGACATCCTTAAATTGTTGTTTTTACACTTTTAATTAAAAAATTAAAATTATATTATTTTTATTAATTTCTAATTGTTTCATAAATTTATAGTATTTCTTTCATATGTGGAGATCAAGAAAGACAGTTTAGAGGTTATCTGGAAGATCAAGAATGACAGTTTAGAGTTTATCTAGAAGATCAAAAATGATAAGTTGGAGGTTCTAATTTGATAGAATTTCAAAATCTAGTTATGGACATTTTAACTTTTTTAAATTAGATATTTTGTACTTGTAGTATTTATATCTTGACAAATGCTGAATTATTGGATATATTATGTTTATCTTATAATGTATTTAATTTTATTATAAATGCATGTTGCTTATAATAATAATAATCTATAAATATAATTACTTCATGACAGAAGAATATTTTTGTCATTAAAAATTACTATTTTAATGATGAATTATTTTGTCACCATTTTTAAGCAACTAGTGATACAACAAATTTGTCACTAGTTATCACATATTAAGAAAATTAATATGTGACAAATTTTTTATCATTGTTGATATTATTTTATTAATAACGATAAACGAACTTAGGTGACAAATCATTAACATAAACATGACAAAGGTTAACGTCAATAAAATTAAATGATTTTGGTAGCATAAAATGCTTCATCACTAAAATAATAAGTTTTTATAATGAAAATGTGATTTTGTCATGGAATATATATGGAATATATTAACTTTTAATGATGACAAGCGATATAAGATGACAAAATTGTTATACAAACTATGACAATTTTGGCGTCACAAAAAGTAAATATTTATAATGACAATGACGCTTATTGTCACCATAAATAGAATATTTAGTAAAAGTATCAAAATTTGTCATATATACTTATGTGACGCACATACAGTAATGGTCCATGTAATGATAAAGTGGTGTCACCAAATTCTTTAGTGATGAAAAATTTAATGTTATATGATGATTTTTAGTAACAATTTTTTGTAAAATTTCTTGTAGTGATTAATGATTTCTACCCTTCAACAATGTGCAATCGCTAACTTTTTCACCTTTCGTCTAAAACATAATTAAATTAGTATATTCTAATTACAATTCTTTCATATACTAGAAACAAAAAAACCCAAAAAGATAACCAGCTATAGACAAATTACTGGTAACCTGAACAATGTGGATGGATAAGTGATGGTAATCTAAAATTGAAAACATAAAAAGGAAGAGTGATTAAAGCTACATTGCAAATAAACTCATATAAGCAAAACTTGTTTAAAATTAATACAATAAAGCAACTAGAAACAATTAAATATACTTTCTTTTACAAGTAGCAGTTAAAATTGCTAGTCAAGAATTTAATTCTTAAGCAGTAAACTAAGACAACATCAATGCTCAGACATGTCAAGTTGTAATATCCTTGACATTGTTTAAAATCCATCACATATCACAACATGCCACCATTTTAATCCTAAAGTGAGTAGTAAACAGGCAAATATTTTAATTCAAGTAACAATAAGATTCTTTCTAACAAAAAAAAAAAAAGAATTATAAAAAAAAATATAGATTTAAGATTGCTAATCTCTGCAAAAATTAATGGGTTAGTTCCCCACTAGTAATAGCACCAACAAAACGAGAAGGATCAAATCCAAGATTCTTAACAAAACACTTTAACACGCTACATAAAAAGCAAACCACCATTGACAAAAACACTTTAACTACTAATGGAAAAGAAATGACACCAATTTAGAGTACAGGAACGTAGGATTCTAAGTAAGTTAAGTTATGAAAAGAACTGAGAGTATGTAATTAGATAACTAAAACCAGTAAAACATATTAAAACCAAATAAAGCATAAAAGATCAACCTCACCATCAACAGAAAAGGGCGTCCAAATTTTGCAGCAACAGCAGTCAAAACACTAGCTATAGACCACCAGACTACTCCAAAAATCAAATACTAGCTTTCCACCAATCTTATCAGCCCAAATACCTCCAAAAATCTATATTACAGAAAATAAAGATCCCTGTCATAATATCCAATGCCAATTACAAAAAAATTAAGTTCAAGATTTGCCCAATTAGAACCTTACATCACTTCCAATATATTGTTCATGTTGGAAAAATCAACAGAGTTGGTGCAGCAGAATAATTTTCACAGAGGCGAAATAAAATGACTGCAGAAATAATTAAACAAATAAATTAAATAGAGGCAGTTAGACCAGCCAATGGATGAATAAAATAGGCAGTTAAACTAGTCAATGGATGAATAAAATAGGCAGTTAGACCGGCTGTATAAATAATAAAAATGACACAAATATTTTAACATGGTTCACCCTTAATTTTTGGGCTACGTTCACGGGATAAAAAAAAAATAATTATTCCACTACAAAATAGTAGATACAAGAGAGAGTCTTCTCTAGGTCAACACTAGAGGTATACAAAAAAAATCTCACCAAAATAGTGACGGTCAAAGTGTTTCTCAAATACCCCAAAATAATTTTCTTACTATTTTGTCACTCACACTATGAAAAAAATTTCTCAAACCCTTTTAAAATACTGTCTCTCTTCACAAGCACACAGAGCACTCAAATTATGCTCATTCGTTACTCTCTCTATTTTTCTCAGCTCCCTTGCTTGCTTATGTTTTCTTTGCCCTTTGCAAATGTCTATTTATAGCCATCTGCATGTGAAAAAAATAAAACCTTTTTTTTTCATTTGGTAGGGACTGAATTCGATGCTTACCTTTTTAACTTCTCTTTTTAAAAAAAAAAAAAAATTCTTACATGTGGATCCTACACTTGAGGTGGGACCCATCCAAAAAATCTCCCTCTCACACCTCAAGTGGGGGTCATCACCATTCTAGTGACTAATCGACAAAATTCAAACTTCTCCCTTGGTAGAATTTTTGTTAACATGTCTGATCCATTTTTATCAGTATGAATCTTCTCTAGCTGCAATAGTTTCTTCTCCAATACATCTCGTATTCAGTGATATCTCACATCAATGTGCTTTGATCTAAAATGAAAGGAGGAATTCTTACTAAGGTGGATAGCACTCTGACTATCACAAAATAGCTCATATTTACCTTGTTGAAAACCGAGTTCATTTAAGAACTTCTTCATCCATAGCAATTCTTTACAAGCTTAAGTTGTTGTAATAAATTCTGCTTCAATAGTAGACAAAATAACACATTTTTATAATTATGACTGTCATGCCACAACTCCCCTTGCAAATGTAATCAGGTAACCAGACGTTGACTTTCTCGAGTCAACATCGCCTGCCATATTTGCATCTATGTATCCAACTAACACAAGTTTAGTGTCTCCAAAACATAAGCACATTTTGGACGTTCCGTACAGATACCTGAAAATCAATTTTACTACAGCCTAATGTTCCTTTATAGGATTTGAAAGGAATCGACTCACAACTCTAACTGAGTGTGCAATATCTGGCCGTGTACATACCATGGCATACATTAAACTACCAACCACTGAAGCATATGGAACTCTGTCCATCTCTTCCTTCTCCTTATCAGTGGAAGGGCTTTGCTGAGAAGTCAATCTAAAGTGATTAGCAAGAGGACAGCTAATCGTTTTAGCATTGTACATGTTGAACCTCTGAAGTACCTTCTCAATGTACTTCTCTTGTGACAACCATAATTTCTTGATGCCTTTGTCTCTAATAATTTTCATGCTAAGAATCTGCTTTGTTGGTCCCAAGTCTTTCTTAGCAAAAGACTTACTCAACTGCTTCTTTAAGTTGTTAATCCTGGAAACATTCCGACCAACTATCAACATGTCATCCACATAGAGCAACAACACAATAAAGTCTTCATCAGAGAATTTCTAAATAAATACACAATGGTCTAAAGTGGTCTTCTTGTAGCATTGCTCCCCCATAACAGACTCAAACTTCTTATACCATTGTCTTTGTGCATGTTTCAAGCCGTATAAGCTTTTCTTTAATTTGCAAACATAATCCTCTTTTCCCTTTTCTCTAAAACCCTCTGGTTGCTCCATGAATATTTCTTCTTCCAAATCACCATGAAGGAAGGTAGTTTTAACATCCATTTGCTCAATCTCCATATCAAAACTTGCTGCCAAACCCAGTAAAATGCGGATGGTTGTCATTTTCATGACTGGAGAAAAATCTCATCAAAGTCTATACCCTTTCTTTGGTTAAATCCTTTTACAACCAGTCTAGCTTTGAATCGTGGCTAGAGACTATGTTCTTCATTCTTGATCCTGAACACCCACTTATTCTTCAAAGCTCTCTTGCCTTCAGGCAACTTCACCAGCTTATACGTCTTGTTCTCATGCAGAGACTTCATCTCATCCTGCATGGTTTCAAACCATTTCTGCTTGTGCTCATCATTCACAACTTCTTCAAAGCTTTTTGGCCCTCCCCCATCAGTTAGTAACATATACTAATCTTGAGGATATCTGGTAGAAGGTTGTCTGATTCTATCAGATCTTCTTAATGGCACTGGAGAAGCCTTATCTGCTGGTGGTTGATCATGAATACTATCATCATTATTTTCATATGGAATCTCAATGGGAGCATCTTCAACACCTCCATCTGGCGGAATAACTTCATTTTCATCCTCAACTTCCCTAGGCACCATTGTTGGAGGAACTAACTTCAAATTTAAATCATCTTCAGAGCTAGGGATGTTCTTCTCAACTATGGCAATATCTTTTACTGTCTTGTCTTCAATAAACATAGCATCACGACTTTTGACTAGCTTCTTCTGAACTGGATCATAAAATCTATAGCTAAGTTAATCTTGATCATAGTCAATGAACACACATTGTCATGTCTTGACATTAAGTTTGGACCTCTCATCTTTAGGAATATGCACAAAGGCTTTGCACCCAAAGACTCGTAAATGACCATAGGAAATATTTTTCCTGACCATAACCTCTTTGGAGTGTCAGACTGTAGAGGAACACATGGTGAAAGGTTCAGCACATGCACTACTGTAAGTAGAGCTTCACTCCAAAATGTTTTAGGCAACTTTGACTGTGAAAGTACAGCTCTAACTCTCTCCATCAAAGTCCTATTCATCCTCTCAGCTAAACCATTCAACTGTGGCATCTTTGGAGGTGTCATTTGATGTCGAATACCATGCTCTTTACAATAAGCATCAAATGGTCTAGAAAACTCTCCACCGTTGTCTGTCCGGATGCACTTCAGCTTTTTACTAGTTTGTCTCTCCACTAGGGTGTGAAATTCCTTAAAGACATTTAACACCTGATATTTTAACTTGAAGGTGTATGCCTACGTCTTCTAAGAATGATCATCAATGAAAGTCATAAAGTACTAACAACCATCAAATGACTTTGGCATTGGCCCACATAAGTCTGAATGAATTAAATCTAGCACATTCTTCATTTTGAAAGGAGGAGAACTCCTAAAAGCAACTATTTTTTACTTTCCTACAAGACAATCAGCACATTTCTCCAGATGCACAAGATCTACTCTAGATAACACATTTTTCTTGGCCAGCACTATCATCCTTTTCTCACTTATGTGGCCAAGTCTTCTATATTATAACTCGACTGTACTATCTTTCTCCACAACATTCACTATGTCTTTGGAGATGTTTGTATGCATAAAGTACAATATTGAGTCCTTTTTACCTCTAGCCAGCACCAGTGAGCTTTTAGTGAGTTTCCATTGACCGTTATGGAAGGTGTTTCAGAAACCTTCATCATTAAGCTTGCCTATTGAGATCAAATTCAGGAGAATATATGGAACATGCTTGACATTCTTCAAAATTAGTCTTATGCCATTGTTGTTTCCAAACACACATCTCCTTTACCAATAACTCTTATTCAATTGCCATTTCCTATCTTCATAATTCTAGAATCTCTTGGAGTGTATGATGAAAAGAATTCTCTTCGAGATGTAGCATGAATGGAAGCACCACTGTCAATCACCCAACTGGTCCCATGGGTAGTAAGTTTAACAGTATCATCATAAAAAAGGACATTGAATTCTCCGAGAAGATTTGCTTCATCATCATCACTGCTGTCATCTTTTCTCATAACTTTGCCTTTGTTCTTGTCCTTGAACTTTCAACAAAACTTCTTGATGTGGCCTTTCTCTTTGCAGTATTGGCATTTAATATTTGCATACTTGTTTAACTTTCCTCTGCTCTTATCTCTTTGCTTTGAGCTTCAAGTCTCACTTCTCCCCTTGGAATTTACAACAAGGATATCTGAATGTATTGAAGAGGCGCCCTTTGATCTACATCTCATCTCTTTATTCAGATAACCGCTTTTGACAAACTCTACATTTACTACACTGTTTGGTGCAGAGTTTGTAAGTGAAATCTTCAAGGTCTCACATGACTCTGGTAGAGAAGCCAGTACCAAAAGAGTAAGAATTTCATTGTTAAAATTTATGCCCATTCCCAATAATTGATCCATAATCTCTTGCATTTCATTCAAATGATCAGCAATAGAAGAGCCTTCTCGATATTTTACCTGCATTAATTTTGTCAGATAAAATAATTTATTATTGTCGGTCATTGAAGCATATAGCTCCTCAAGCTTGTTCCACAACGTCTATGCATGAGTTGCATTGTAAATGTGATTATACACATTGTCTTCAACGCACTACCGAATGAAACCACACACTTGCTCATGTTCAAATGCCCATTCCTCATCCGCCTTCCCTTTGGGTTTTGTTGTAGAAAAAATTGATAGATGCAACATCATCACAAATAGGAGATCTTTCATCTTGTTTCTCCATATATGGTAATTTGTGCCATTTAAACTAACCATCTTGCTAGTCTTAGCCTCCATCATTGCAGTATTTAATAACGCCTCCAGAACATGAACCAACAGCTTTGATACCACTTGTTAGGAAAATCAACAGAGTTGGTGCAGCAGAATAATTTTCACAGAGGTAAAATAAAATAACTGTAGAAATAATTAAATAAATAAATTAAATAGAGGCGGTTAGACCAGTCAATGAATGAATAAAATAGGCGGTTAAACCGGTCAATGGGTGAGTAAAATAGGCAATTAAACCAGCCATATAAATAATAAAAATAATAAAAATGACACAAATATTTTAACGTAGTTCACCCTTAATTTTTAGGCTACGTCCACGGGACAAAAACAAAAAAATTCTTACACTACAAAATAGTAAGTACAAGAGAGAGTCTTCTATAGATCAACACTAGAGGTACACAACAAAAATACCTTACCAAAATAGTGACACTCAAAGGTTTCCCAAACACTCCAAAATAATTTTCTCACTATTTTTTCACTCACCCTTTGAGAAAAAATTCCCAAACCGAGCACTCAAATTATGCTCATTCGTTGCTCTCTCTATTTTTCTCAGCTCCCTTGCTTGCTTATGTTTTCTTTGCCCTTTGCAGATGCCTATTTTATAGCCATCTGCATATGAAAAAAATAAAACCTCTTTTTTTTCATTTGGTAGGTACCGAATTCAATGCCTACCTTTTAACTTCTCCTTTTTTTAAAATTTTCTTACATGTGGATCCTACACTTGAGGTGGGACCCATCCAATAGTTTCTAGTAGCAGAAGAATTCACAAGGGAAAAAGACAGCCAAAAATTAATGCACAAAATTAAACAAAGGAAAATGAAAAGGTTAAATCAACTTTGGCTGAAGGAGTTGCAGCAGTCGACAATGGAGCAATAAGAATGTTGCCTGTGGTGTGCAACATTGCGGCTAACGACGGCGGCTAGCAACAACAGCTCATAATGGCAGCTTGATGGCGGCAAGCTGATGTTCGGAATGGCAGCAAGTGTCGGTTGGCGATGAAGATTCGGCAGGCGATGAAGATTCGGCAGTAGCGAGAGGGTGGCTTTGGAAATTTTGGCAACCAAGTGAGTGAGACTAAGGTGAGGAAAAGAAAGAAAAAGTGAAGAAAAGAAGAGATGAATGAGATTAAGGCAAATTTGATGATTAAAAGAAAAAGATGTTTAGGGTCATAAGAGGCTAGGACTCAAGGACGAAGAGATGAAGGAGAAGAAGGAGAGGAGGCTGACAGATAGAAAAAAAAATGTTAGGGTTACGAGATGTGTTTATATTTAGTGCGTACCAAAACACTAAAAAAACTACGCAGTTTTGAGCTATATTAAAATTTTCAATTATAATATTAATTTATATAAAATTATATATTTTTATTATTAATATATATTTTTATTATATTTAATTATTTTAATTATATTTATTTAATACTAAATTAATATTATATACTTTTTGCTACTGCTATATTATTTAACATTATATTTACTTGAATGCCTTCAAAAAAAATATTTACTTGATACCAATTTTAAAAGTTGACATTCAATTACATGGTAAAATTATATAGTTTTATCATATATAACTATATACTTTTATATTACAATTAATATAGTTTAGTTTTATATTAGTTTTATATTTATTTACTATTAACTAATTTACATCGAAAGTTATGTATTATAGTTAATATCTATAAGATCAATATGACTTAGAGATATATGCGATTTATATATTAATTTAAATTTACATTACTCAATATTAATAATTATTTATTTATTACTTTAAAATACAAATATTAACACAATTTTGTATTATCCTAAAATTATAATAATTCTTTCAAGTTTTGTTGTTATATATATATAAATTGTTTTTTAATTAGTTAATATTAAAATTTATGTTGTATTATTTGTTAGTTGGAGATATTATGCTATTTATATATTAATTTATATTTACATTGCTTAATATTAATATTTATTTATTACTTTAAAATACAAATATTAACACAATTTTGTATAATTCCTAGAGATTTATTATTTGTTAGTTATAGATATTATGCTATTTAAATTAGGGTTAAATGCAAATTAATAAATATTTAATGAATATTGTATAATATTTAATTATTAATTAAAACTATACTTAATATGTAGTGTTTCATATTACTTAATACATATATAATTAGTATTATTATATAATAATGCTAAATCATTATATAACATTAAATTAGCTTATAATATCAAAACTATGTAGTTTTGAATCAAAACTACGTAATTTTGGAGTTTTGATGTCATAGATATACAAATTGTGTTTTAATTAGTTAGATATTTTATGTTATTTATATATTAATTTAAATTTACACTAATTAATATTAATATTTATTTATTGCTTCAAAATACAAATATTAACACAATTTTGTATTATCCTAGAGATTTATTATTTGTTAGTTATAGATATTATGATATTTAAATTAGGGGTAAATGTAAATTAATAAATATTTAATGAATATTGTATAATATTTAATTATTAATTAAAAATATACTAATTAAATTAATATGTATTGTTTCATATTACTTAATATATACATATATAAATTAGTATTATATAATAATGCTAAATCAATTACATAACATTTAAATTGCTTATAGTATTAGAACTACATAGTTTTGAATCATGTTAATGTGAAATTTTATACTAATATTTATGTCAATATGAAATAATAATTATTTAAACTTCAAAATAAACATGAAATTTTCACAATTTAAAAATAATATTTTTAAAAAATAATACATATATTTTAGAAATAAAAAAACATTAATTAATATTTTTAAACATGATTAAATTTTGAAATTCAGCATTTAGCGACGCAATTACAATTCCATTGCTATTTGTAAATCCATCGCAAAAACAGTGATGGAAAAAATCCATCACTAAATTTCCATCGCTAAATTAAATCAATTTATTTTTTTAAAATACATTTCATTGCTATTTTGTGACGGAAAAATCCATCGCAGTGCAAAGACCAAGAGGTCATTTTCTTCCATTTATTCAGTAAATCCATAACAAGCAATCCTTCCTTGCATATAGAGAAAACTCTCATGAAGAGAGAGTAAAATTTTCACAAAAAGATAGCAAAAGAGGAAGAAAATCCTAGTTATGAATAATTGATTATATATTAGGTGTGGTAGTTTTTTTTGGGTTGGTTTGGTGAATGTTTATAGTATTTATTATTATATTTTTATTAGAATTTAGTTATTTCTATGTTTATGTTGTTTTATAGAAGTAGAGAAGGTGATGAAGAGTTTAGTGAATTTGCTTGGGATTTATGAAGTTTACTATTACCATGGAAGTAAGGCTGCGACTAAATATACAAGTTTGTTATCACCATGAAAATAAGGCTGCGACTGAAGCTATCTTAACCTTCAACAGACACAAGTTTTCTGTCTCCATGGTAGCCCTTTGCTAAGCCGAATTTTGATGAGGTGACATCAATTTATTTTTAGGGCAACACCTCCACTCTTTAAAGGAGGCTATAAAAACATCATATTGGGGTTGATTTGGACAAGAAGAGGCAGGAGGAAGCAACTGGAAAAGCTCAAGAAAATTGGGAGAATTTAAGAGAGATCAAGAGTTCAAAATCAAGGAGCACAAATTCTAGTTTTATTTTTTTCTCTCCTTTTTATTCTTATAATTTTCATGGGATGTTTTTATGGTAGTGTTGAATATTTTTAAAATATGTTAGGCTAAGTATTTATTTGTTAGGATTTGACGATCTAAACATGATCTAGGCTTCCAATTTAATAAACTCATTAGTTGTTGCATATTGTGTTTATTAATCTTAATGTTTGTTGATGTTTGGCCACCAGTAACATAATTTCAATTGGGATTATGCATTTAGAGATGGTAATTCTAATAGACCCATAAATACAAGTTTAACTTAACTCAAAATTATAGATAAATTGAGTTGATTAAATTCCCGTTGAGTTGTACTTCATAATTTATGATTTTGATATTTGGGTGTTTGGATTACAATGAGAATTGGGTCTTTATTGACTTGATTGATAATTGTAAATTTAAATTAATTGATACTTGAGAAAGATTGATCGATGCTTTAGAAAAACTCGGAATATGCATAGCAGATTGAGTAATAAATTCAAGAAGCCTAATGATTGTGAGATGATTTAATCCCTAGCAAGTTTTTATTATTGATTATTTATTCTTTAGATTTGAAATTTATTTTTACTCGATGTATTCATTTATTTGCAATTTAATTTTCATTCAAAAATTCCTTATTCGATAACCTTAGACAATAGAAAACTGGGTTAATAGGTGATTAGAACAAGTCCTCGTAGGAACGATAGTTTTTATACTACTTGGTGATACCATATACTTATAGTTTTGCAATAATTTATAATTTATTCTAGAAAAACAACATAAAATATATATAATAAACAAAGAGAGGACCCTTAAACTTTTAAACTTTTATAACAATAACATTTAGTAGCATAAATTAAAAAAAGTATGTCGAAGTCCATAAACTTTTAAAAATGGTTCAAATAGACTCTTTTTTTTTTTTTTACTTTTACTTAAAAGAGGCTAACTTTTAACTTTTGGGGCTATCAAAAGTACAAAAAAAGCCCTTAATATTTAATTTGTGTACAATTAAAACCTAAATATTTTTAAATTAAAAAAATTTATTTATTTTTTATTAATTAATATTTTATTTTAAAATTTTCTTTTAAAGGGTAAAATTATATTAAAAATTAATTATTTTTAAAATTAATCTATTCTTAAAAATTATTTATTTTAAAACGTATTTTCTTAAAATTAAATTTACACTCTAAAATTGACAAAAATTATTTAAAAGTGTATAAAATATCATTAAAAATTGTTGATTTATATTATTCTAAACTGTATATTTTTATTCTTCAAAGATAATAATTTTTAAGAATATTTTTATTTTGAAGAAGAAAAATATTTTTATTTTTAAAATAAAATATTAATTAATAAGTATTTTAAATTTAAAAATATTTATTGTTTAATTATACTAAAATTAAAGATTAAGGACTTTTTATTCTTTTTATAGCACCAAAAGTTAAAAGTTAACATCTATTAAGTAAAAGTTAAAAAAGGGTCTAATTGAACTATTTTTAAAAGTTAATGGATTTCGATGTACTATTTTTAATTTATGGTGCTACATGCTCTTGTCATAAAAATTTAAGAGTTTTTTTTGTACCTTTTGCTAAAATTTTAATAAAAATAAAAATTGATGAAATCAATATTATTCTGTATTGTTATGTTCAAAAACAAAATTTATTCTGCATTGTATTATTGGTATAAAATAAAAAATGAGGGTACAACATGAGAACTTCCTAATAGACCATCCATCTTAGTATTATTCTCATTCAACCACATTTAACTTCAAAATTCTAATGGAATTTAGTGTATTGGTATGATCACACTTGAAAATAAAAAGAATTTGATGGGCATTAAATTTTACTAAAATATAAATATAAGTAACATAGTATTGCTTGGAGACTACTCATATAAGTTATTTATAATAATAATAATAATAATAATAATAATAATAATAATAATAATAATAATAACAACTAGTATATTAGAAGTTGAGTAATAAGAAAAAGGATAATAGGGCGTTGTTACAAATTGCTACTATCGACGTCGCTAATAGTATAACGAGAAATTTCTTTTTTTTAAAGGGTTATTTGCCAAAAAAATTCCGACCTTTAACACTTTTTGCAATTTAATCACATCTTTTTAATTTTGGAAAATAAAAATACTAATTTACAAACTTTTCCAATTCGAATCACCGATGATAAATGCGGTTTACAATTCGAATCACAAATGATAAATGCAGGGACAACATGTTTGCGTGGCAATCGAATTGTACAATTTATCCATGTCAGCTGCCCTAAAATCCACCGTGAACACCTTCTCAATCCTCGAAACATCGTCTTCCTTCATCTTACCGTGATGAACCCTAATTTAGCGCTAAATCTTCAATGGCAATAATGATGACAACAACACCACCACCAATCAACCAATGCTGTTAATTCCTTCCATTAACGTCCAAACCACGACAATTCGTTCCAGCAAAGATTTCCTATTACGCTCCTCAATATTCCAGTAAGGTTAAGTCACTCAACAACTCCCACCTACTCTCTCAATTCGCGGGACTGATTCTAATTTTATGCTGAAGGGAGTCCACAAGTACAATAATAGTCCTTACCGGAGTAGGAATGAAGGTGTTTTTCATAATGACTTTATTCAAAGTAGGAGTGCTTTTAATAAAAAGGGGAGGGTCGTAGTTGGGCGATGGAATCATGTGCCTTATAGAAGCATCTCAGTTCATGGTGTATGAGTATAATATAACTGTCAATAGTGGTGTTGTAGTTCTCTTGTGGAGCTTACCCTACCAATGTAATTCCCTAATAGCCAGTTAACACAGAAGCTACAAAACTAAGGCATAAGATTGATAAGATAACGATAGCCTAGTCTTTGATATTCATTCCTATCACGTCAGTTACATAAGTGTAGCCTTTTGTTATATATGTTTATCACCTATAACCAATTGTTTGTTGCCTTCATTTATATACCTCTGTATATAATTATTTAATATACTACAATAAACGTTATAGTCAATTATTTTCATGGTATCAGAGCAATACCATGGTAGGACAAATTGTACCAACTTCTTTAACACTTACCATGTCCTCAACTACAAATCATTCCTCAGTCAAACTAACTTCAAGAAATTTTCTCACCTGGAAAACACAATTTCAACCACTCCTTAATTACTATAAATTGTCTGGATTCATTGATGGGACAATAACACCACCTTCACCCACCATAGTTTAAACAACCGATCCTTAAACCATTAGTCCAAATCCTAAATTTACTGATTGGCGCAAGGATCAACTTGTGCTCTCTTATATCTTTTCTTTGTTATCAGAAGAAGTATTTCCTTATGTCATTGGTATGACCATTTCATTTAATGCTTGGCATGCACTAGAAAATGCTTTCAATTCTATATCTCAAAATCAATAGTTACAAATTCATATTGAATTATAGGAGCTGAAGAAAAATGATTTAATTATTTCATAATATCTTCAAAAAGAAAAATTATTCGCTGATGAATTAGCAATAGTTGGTAGGCCTCTTTCAAATGCAGAGTATAATGTTGTAGTTTATTACAATCTTGGAGCAGAATTTCATAGCAGTATCACAATATTAAATCAAAAACCAATTCCAGTTACATTTTAAGAGCTCCATGGACAGCTCGTAGCATATGAAATCCCCTCAAAAACTTTTTTGACTAGCCCTAAGCTCACCTTGCCACTCGATTTCCCATAGCACCACCAACCCGCTCCAAACAACCTCCCATTTCTAGACAGTACAACACCAATTCTCGCTATCCCTCTTCCTTTTCTAGTAAGAACACTAATCATCCACGTTACCCCCTCTTTAAATAGAAAACCTCATGGCCCATGCTAAATCTGCCAATACCATAACCATACAACCGACTGATGTTGTCATTGTTATGAACCTCAACTATCATCTTCAAATATCCAAGCTCAACTTGCCACCTACACTGCTCCTCACTCACCATTCTCCACTCCATACTCTGGTCATCAAGCTACACCGAATTCCAATCCATGGCACCCAAATACAGGTACCACACACCACATGACCTCAAACCCCCATATGTTGTCCAATCCTATTCCATATGGTGGCACAAATCAAGTAGTAGTTGGTAATGGTTAGTCCATTCCCATCACAAACACTGGTACGTCCTTTTGCTCTTCGTTGTTATCTAATAGAAATCTTATTTTTAAGAATGTTCTTCATGTTCCTCACCTCACCAAATCTCTTTTTTTAGTCCAAAAATTCTTTACTAACAATACATGTTTCTTTGAATTTTGGCCTTATGAATTTTTTATTAAGGATCAGAATACGAAGGCCACCCTATTATGAAGCCGGAGTGATAATGACCTGTATATGATGCCATCAGAAATTCCCAAATAAGCTCTACACACCACCACTTCCTTTTTTTATGATTGGCATGCACGTCTTGGTTACCCTCACCATCAGATTGTGAATCAGATTCTCAAAGATAATAAACTTCCAGTTAGTTCATCTAATAAAATGAGTTGTTCATCTTGTATTCTTGTCAAATTTGCCAAATTACCTTTTGCCACAGCTGAACACACTTCGACTGCCCCTTTTTAAATTATCCATTTTGATGTATGGGGTCCCTCCCTAATTTTATGTTTTCATGTTTATCATTATTTTATTATTTTCATTAATAATTTTACCAGATTTTCATGGATTTATTTTCTTAAAAATAAAAGTGATGTTTATTCACAATTTCTCCATGTTGAAGCATATGTTTAAAAACAATTTAATACTCCTATCAAAGCCTTTCATTCTGACTAGGGAGGTGAATTTCAGAAATTACATCCATATTTTAATAAAAATGAAATTATTCATTACATTTCATGCCCATACACACATGAGCAAAATGGTCTCTCCAAAAGGAAAATACGCCATATCATGGACATTGGCTTGACTCTCTTAGCTCATGCCCATATTCCATTTCGATATTGGTCATTTTCTTTTCACACAGGCATAAATTCCATTAACATTTTACTAACTCTAATCTTACAAAATCAATCACCATTTCACAAATTATATAATAAATTACCACATTACTTGGATACCAAAATTTTTGGATGTATAATTTACCTACATGTTCTACCATACAATAAAAATAAATTTTCATACCAAAGTAAATAATGTGTTTACATAGGCCATGCACATAATCATGTTGGTTTCAATTGTTTAGATATAGAACATGATAAAATTTTTAGTGTACGTCATGCCAAATTTCAAGAAAACATCTTTCCTTTCCACACAGCCCCACATGTTCCTCCACTAAAGTCACATCACCCAACACCATGGCTCATATTGCAAGCCCCAATCACTACGGTCTCCCACTCGGGTATGCTTTCTTTTCCTAATCCTACTTACAATCCCACTTCTAGCCAACTACATACCAACCCACCCTTATCCTTTTCTTTATCCCAAATGTCCCCACCACACTCAATTAACCCGACCCCACCTTCTTTATCCCAAACATTCCTACACCACTCAATAGACCCAACCCCACCCATATCTATAACCTTACCACCTCCTGCTTTATCCAATGCCATTCAACCTTTTAATAATGTCCCAAACTAATTTGATAGCACTCTTACACAATCCTCACTACCCATAAATACATCTCGTACTCTTCACTCAATCGATCATGAAAAAATAAATTTCATTGTCAATCTCACAATATATAATGAACCTGAACCTCCTTCATCCCTTAATCTTGCACCCATAAACACTCACCCAATGCAACTTTGCCCACGTAAACCATCCAAACACTAAGCCCTTATTGCCCTTACTACCTCTACTTCTCTCAACTACCTTGAACATGAACCTCATTCTTTTAAGATTGCTAATAAATACAATGAATGGCAAAAGGCAATGGATCAGGAGATAAAGGCTTTCTATATAACTAATACATGGTCATTAGTTCTTAAGCCACCAGGTGCAAATATTATTGCTAACAAATGGCTCTATAGAATCAAAAGGAGACCTGATGGCACTATCGAAAGATACAAAGCCCGTCTTGTGGCTAAAGGTTTCACACAGATATCAGGCATTGATTACCAAGAAATTTACAGTCCAGTGATCAAAGGCATAACCATTCGGTTAATCATTGCACTTGTAATAATGCATAAGTGGCCCATGAAACAACTAGATGTGTCAAATGCCTTCCTACATGGTAAAGTGATTGAAGAATTATACATGGTACAACCGCAAGGTTTTGTTAATCCTGCCCTTTCTTATCATGTCTGCAAATTACACCACTCCATTTATAGCTTAAAACAAGGCCCACAAGCTTGGTTTGCCAGACTTATATCTTTTCTTCACTCTTTACAATTTATTTTTTCCAAAGCTGATAATTCTCTTTTCATACTTCAACAAGATGCTAAAATAATTTTCCTTTTAGTATATGTCGATGATATTATTATTACAGGATCCAACACCAAGTTGATTTAATAAGTGATTGCTACCTTGCAAAAAGAGTTCCCAATCTGTGACTTGGGTGCTTTACACTACTTCTTGGGCATTGAGTTGCAATAAAATTCCATCGGTATAGTAATCACTCAACAATGCTATATTTCAGACTTATTGCAACATCATGGCATGAAGGATTGCAAGCCATGCCCAACACTCATGACTTAATCATTCAAATTATCCAAATATATCGGCACTTTATTAGACCATGGTGAAATTTACAGGCAAATAATTGGCGCTCTAGTGTCAATAAGTTATGTCAATACATGCATAATCCAACCAAACTTCATTGGAAAGCACTTAAGAGACTTTTGTGTTATCTTCAAGGCACCAAGTCTTATGATTTATTTTACTCTCAACAAGCTACTCCCATTTTACAATGCTACACTGACAATGATTGGGGTGGCAATATTGATGACAGATGATCCATATCGAGCTATGCAATTTATCTTGGCAACTCTTTGATATTATGGTTAGCAAAGAAACAACCAACCATTGCAAGATCCTCTACAGAGAGTGAATATAAAGCCATTACTAATGCCACATCAGAACTCATATGGTTAAAAGGACTTCTTCAAGAACTTAGTCAATCAGTTTCTTAAGCTTCTATATGTTGTAATAATATTGAGGCCAAGGTCCAATCCTGTTTTCCATGCCCGCACTAAGCATATTGAACTTGACTACCATTTTATCATTGAACAAGTGGCTTCCGAATTTCTTAAGGTTTAATTTATTAACACCGATAATCAATTGGCTAATCTTTTCACCAAACCCTTAACCACTACACGGTTTCAAAATTTATGTCACCATTTTTATCTTCGTAATGGCCAAGGGTTTGCGAGGGGCTGATAAGATAATGACACCTAGTCTTTGATATTCATTCCTATCACATCAGTTACATAAGTGTAGCCTTTTGCTATATATGATTATCACCTGTAACCAATTGTTTATTGCCTTCATTTATATACCTTTATATATAATTATTCAATATACTAGAATAAACATTATAGTTAGTTACTTTTAAAGATTACAGCTTTGATGGGTAACTAATTCATTAAAAAAAGGAAATTTGACTAAGCTAAACTCAAACTCAAACTACCAAATTAAGGAGATATTGATCATGATTTGGGTGTCACTAGAGCAGAAAGTTTATTCCTTTTTAGCTGATTTCCCTACAAAAAAAAAATTAAAATTAAAAAAAATCAAAGAATAAAATAAACAAAAGCAAATGAGGTGGATAAAGCAAAAGGAGGGAGGAAAACAAAAGCATTCTTATGGCATTTGAAAACCTAGGGACAAAATTAAAATCGCTCATATACTAGCATTTGAATATCTGCACCGATTGATGGATTCATCGGTGGCCTATGGCTAATGTATTATATTCTAAAGGTTATGCCTAATGTATTGTAGTCTTGCTAGTTTTTGCCATCTTCTTCACCATCTTTCCAACAACACCACCATTAGCAGTACTTGGGAAGGTGTGCAGCAGTAGCAGCAACTTCTCATTTGGAACTGTGCAATGAAGAGGAAGAGGAGGAGGATGTGGGTTCACCTTCTCCATCATCATCAACAACATCAACAAGAAGAAGAACAACAACAACATCATTATTTAAGGTTTGATGATGATGATGATGATCTAGGGTGGTGTTGATTTTGTTTTTTGTTCTTGAATAATTAGAAAATTGGTGGGTGGTTTTGGGTAAGTCATTATAGTAATTATAGCATAAGCTTTGAGCATTTTGATTTCAATGGGCATGGTTTGGTAATTATTATAATGAGCTAGGGTAGTGGTGTTGACTTTGTTTTTTGTTCTTGAATGATTTGAAAAATGGGGCATTTTGATTTTTTTATTTGGTTTTTCATAGTCTTAAAACAGGGCATTTTAAATTAGCAATAGAGCCCAGGTGACGTGGATAAATTACATAGTCTATGGTTGCCACTCAAGCATGTTGCTCCTTTATTTCTCATGGATAATTTGAATTGCAAAAGTTTGTAAATTAGTGCTTTAATTTGCCAAAATAAAAAAAATGTGATTAAATTGCAAAAAGCGCTACAGGTTAGAATTTTTTTTTTTTTTTGCAAATAACCCTTAATTTTTTCTCTTTTATTTTCTCTTATACTGTTTGGATTGGGATAATGCAAAGTGAAAAGGAAAGAAAATAAATTGTTAATAAATTATTATTTTAAAAACTTTATTTGTAGAATTTGAATTGAACTCAAATTATATGTACTTTTAATCTTTTTTTTAGAGAAAATATTTGAAGAAAAATAACTATTATTTTCCTTCCTCTATTATTTTCCATCATCAATCCAAATATGAAAAAGTTACTTTCCCTCCTTGTCTTTCCCCCTATTTCATTTCCTCTCTCATTTTCCTCCTTTCCAAACACAAATAGCTAGAACAGTAATACTAGATTAATGTCCAGGCCTTGCAACGGACAAAATCCCATTCATTATTGACTTATTGGCAATTTACTAGATGGATAATGATACATGTTACAACCAATGATATGAACAATACCATTGATCATAGCGACAATTGCTTTCTTGTCTCTTATATTTTTTAAAAAATTTCTTTTTTGAAAATTCAATTTTTTGAATTTTTTTTAATCTAAAATTTAAATTATATAGAGTGAACTCGTCTATAATAATTTAATCACCATAGCTTATTAAAAAAAATTATAATAATTAAATGAAAAAATAAAAATTGAACTAGGAACCGCTGCAACACAAATCATTTTCCTCTCTCTCTCTCTCTCTCTCTCTCTCTCTCTCTCTCTCTATATATATATATATATATATATATACACGCACACACACACAAGGAAGATTGCCCGCACTTCGTTGCGGGTATCATTTACATTTTCTATTTTATCAATAATTAAGATGTTAATCAACAAATGCAAAGTTATACAATAATAAATAAATAAATTTATTTGTTCATATAAGCAACTCATCTAATAAAAAAAAATTGAATTCAGACAATATAAAAATTTATAGTCGCTCAAGATGAAAATATTTCAAAAGTAACATATAAATCTTTGTCAATAAGATAATATCAAATTGCAAAGAATAATTGAAGTCATTTTGTTTGCAAAGTACACAGCAAAATTCAAACACATGTATATATATAGGAAGATTACCTACACTTCATTGCGGGATTTATAATAAAATATTCATATATAAAAGTAATTTTATTTTTGTTTAAAATTTAAATGTTATATTAACAATTTTTAACTTTAAACTTTTCTTTAATTAAATTGTTCTCAGAAAGTCAAAAAGTAAATATATTTAAAATGAAAATAATATTATTTTTCATCCTTATTTTAATCATCAAGCTTGCAAAGAATTTTTTTAATTAATATTAAAATTTGTAATTTCTCTAAAAAGTAACAGTACATATACAGAGATATAAAGAAACCTTGTGCATGATTTATACCTAATATTATGCAACAGTTTAGAAACTAAGTAAAGAAATCAGAATACAATTCAAAAGAAAAAATTAAAAAACTATTCTTTTCACTAAACTTACAACTACAAAATCAGATAATTAATATTAAAATTTGTAATTTCTCTAAAACTCCAGAATTCTCCGATAAGCCGCCGCCGAGATTCTACGGTGGTGGCATGACTGATGATGTGATTGATGTGTTCCCCCTCGCACCCCAGAGCCCGCCCCCCGCCCCTCCTCCCCTCCCCGAGCACTCTGTTCATAAGGTGTCCGCAGATTTTGATGCTGAATGCGTTACGAAAAAAAGATACAGTACGTTCTTAAACAATTTACGTAGGCAACTGTCAGATGAATCAAAAGTCTTACCTAATTTGGAAGTGTTAGTGTTACCTAATCGATCTTCATTTACCCAGAACAGTCAAGAAGATAATCGGATGCTTATAGTACGACTTTCAAATACATCAGAGACAGATGTTCTATTAGTTTTAGACAGAGTAGATGCATATATTGTGGGTTACATAGTTGAAAATAGATTCTATCACCTTACATTAGAAGACCATCAGCAGTTTTTTTGCAGTTACGCGAAACGTAAAAGTATGACGGTGGTAGCTCTTGATCTGGGATCTGACTATGGCGACCTTCAAAGCGTGGCCAAACCACGGGCAGGTATTGAGTTAGGAATCTTGAAACTGCAGAAGGCCATCACAACGCTCAAAGACACTGATATCAGCACGGCTGGCTACAAAAATTCTGTGGCCGAAGCCCTTTTGGTTTGCATCCAGATGGTTTCAGAGGCAGCTCGGTTCAGTTATATAGAGGATAAAGTTTGTGAAACCATTAATGAAAAAGGAGTAGAGTATGGAAGTTTTAAACCGGATGTTACGATGATGAAGCTGGAGAATAATTGGAGAAAAGTCTCAACTGCTGTCCTCACTAAAAACTTCAAATTGGTTGAAAAAGAGTTCGATGAAAGCGATGGAGATTACAGTCAATACCTGAAACTTGCGAAGTTTGAAGACAATGTTGGCAATGAATCAGGAACGTCCCGAAAGCGGCGTAACAGTAATAGTGGAGGATTATCAGGAATGCCTCCACAGCTGGGTAAAAACACCAAAGGAATGAACAAAGTTAAAGATTCATCCAAAAAACAGAAAAAATTTTGAAGGTAATTTTGAATTATATATGTAGTTTGAAGTCGTTGAGACCAACGAGACTTAGCTTGGATTGTTGAAGTAATTTAGTTTGTTTAAATTTAGTCATGAACTAGTAGACATGACTGTTGGCATGGTTCTTGTTTACTTTGTTGAACTTTAGTCATGTACTAGTAGACATGACTGTTGGCATGGTTCTTGTTTACGTGTATAAGCAGAATTAAATAATGTTCAAGAGCATTTTCATTGTTGTGTATTTCTTATTTCTTGGCACTCACCACCCCGTAGAAGCTGATCTTTTGGTAAGGAATTGGAGCAGTATTAGAGTTATATTTTATATTCTTTGTTGGAATTGGCCTGTTCTCTCTTTTAATGCATTAGCAAAGCAAATCACATTTCTTCTGTTGACCCCTTAAATTCTACACAAAATTATCAACCACCATGACAACATATAACCAGAATGATGGAATTGATCAATTTGATTTTATTGACAGAATTTTGTTGAAATAATTAATTTTATTCTTTCCTGATCATTGTGTGTGTGTGTATACATATGAATTGTAAAGTGAAAAAATCAAGCTTAACTGCCGGCTTTAACCTCATATACCTCTCTATATGAACAGAGGCTGAGAAGCATAGCACTAGGATAATAAGAACCACTTGTGTGTCTATTGTAGATTATCAGCTGCCATGTTTTTTAAACCAAATCAAGCATAACCCATCAACAATATAACTCACCTACGCCTCAATATACAAACCATATAATTAGCATTTCAGAACTATATAGTCCTGAACATTAATTAGTTTTGAACTAAACATATACAATAGGAACGTTAAATGACTTAAATCTGATAAACTACATAATAAAAAATAATCATTTTTTTTGTATTAAGTAAAAATTAATTTTACAAGTATGAAAGCTACATCTTATGATGTTAATGGAGAGAAGTAGTTGCTTGATTTTTTCAGCGTCAATCTTTCTATTAGTTTAGTCAATAACTTAAATATTATTTCTTGAACATGTCACCTTTTTGTGGTGACATTTATATGGCTATTGTCACAAGCTTTCTGAAGCTGTTTGTTATTGTTGTTTCCCAGCTTTTTACAAGGTCAAACTGTCTTGTCTAATTATGATTAGTTATTTATTAAGCAGCTTTCTGCACTGTGATTTTGATCTACTGTTGGGCTCACCTATCTTGATGACTGATTCTGATTTGGTGCTCAACTAAAATAATGCAAAAAAATTTTTTAACTTATAATTTGCATCTTTGATTATTTCTTTACATTGCGTAGTGTTACATAGAAGCATGTTTAAATAAAATAATCACTTAAAATTAGGAGTTAATGTCAACACCAACTTGCATGAATCATAACTATTAATTTTTTTTTTAAATGGAACCTAATGAGTTGTGACCTTCATGACAAAAGTAATCACTATTTTATTATTTATTATGAAAATGATAAATTTTCACCAGTAAGTAGGATTTAATAGAAATACCAATCTGCATGAATCATAATTACCAATTTTTAAATAAAAATCTAATGATCCATGAGTTGCATAATAAAAATAACTACATTTTAAAACTAAATCAATATTGATGAATGGTGGATGAAGATTTAGAAATCAAAACCTTTACAATTTTCAAAAGTAAATATATCAATCTTGATCATCATCATAAGCACTAAGGTTGTAAAAAGAAATGACTATTTGTTTCATCAAACATGAACTGAGAATATAATAAGAATAATAATATAAGAATATAATATAATAAGAATATTTTGTGTCATTACTAGAGAATATAATAAGAATAATATAATAAGAATAATAAGAATAACATGAACTGAGAATATAATAAGAATAATATTACTAGCGACGGTGAATAGTATCATCATTAGTAGCTATTTTTAAAAAAAATTCTCCCTTCAATTTGATTAGCCCTTTCTTCTATATTCGGAGGAAAAAACGTACTTTTAAAAAATTTAGTCATATTCGATGTTATGACTCTTTCCACGTATCACCTTCCAATAAAATAATTCAATTAGGTAAGAGTTGCGTATGAGATAGCCTATAGGAAAGGCTCTTCAGGGCTTTGTTTAGTCTACCTGAGGTTGTAGAAAGTGGGCAATGACAACTAAGCACTAAAAGAGTGAAGGAACTTATCAAGAAACTGCTGTCAATGCATATTTACCTAGCTACTGAGCTGATAGGAAACGTCTGAAAAAAGAAGCCTACGCATCTTAATCCACCCTTTAAGGAGGTTTGGTACTCGTACGTTGGTTAATCTCTAACTATAATGGGTTATTTAAATTTTTTTTTTATGGTAAAAAATAAAATTATTTCTCAATTTATGTTACTTTTTGAAATTAATTCCTTTTTTATAGTAAATTTTGAAAACATTTCTCAATTTATGATATTTTGAAATGAAGAAAGAGAGAGGGGATTCATACTGCCATTGGAAGTAGCGGTATGGGGAAGCTTGGCAGCGGGTGCAAGCCCAGGATCATCACATAAGGGAAGCTTGGCCAAAAGATATTGAAACTAAATGATGGAGAGGGGCTTGGTAAACAAGTCTGCAAGTTGTTCTTGAGAAGAAAGAAAGTTGACTCTGAGAAACTCATTGGCAACTTGCTCATGAACAAAGTGGAAGTCCAACTCGATATGTTTAGTGTGAGCATGAAAAATAGGGTTGGAACTAAGATAAATAGCACCAGTGTTGTCATAATGAAGCTCTACTTTGGAAGATGGAAAATCAAGTTCATTCAGCATAGACCGAAGCCATATTAATTTAGTAGTGGCTAGAGCAACAACTTTGTACTCACTTTCAGTGGAAGGTTGGGCCACTGTGGATTGTTTTTTAGCCATCCAAGAGATTAAAGAATTCCCAAGAAAAATTACATACCCACTTGTAGATCATCTATCATTAGTGTCACCACCCCAATCGCTGCCAATGTAGCATGAAAGTGTAAGAGAAGTACTCTTAGAAAAGAAGAGAACTTCAGTTTTTGAACCATAGAGAATATGCAATAAACATTTGAGAGTTGTCCAATAAGCATTACTAAGAGAGTTCATAAATTGACAAAGCTTGTTGACTGTGTATGCTATATCAGGTTGATTAATGGTAATATATTGGAGCCCCAACAATTCTTCTATACTTTTTGGCTTGGGGAATTGGTGCATTATGATTTTTAATAAGTATGGGTTTTATGGTGATTAGTGTTGAACAAGCCTTGGACTCAAATATACTGGTGCGATGGAGTAAATCATAGATGTATTTATGTTGGGAAACTAACATTCCATTAAAATTTTGTTGGACTTCAAGCCCAAAAAAAAATGTAAATCGCCAAGGTCTCAAATGGGGAATTCTTGCTTTAATTTCTGAATAATTTCTTGAACAAGGGATAGAGAAGAAACCGTAACCACTAAGTCATCAACGTAAACAAGAATGACCGTAACATCAGCCCCGTTATTTAAAATAAATAAGGAATGATCACTTTTAGAGGCAACAAATTGCAAGGAGAGAAGATAAGCACTAAGTCTATGAAACCATGCTTACGGTGCTTACTTTAACCCTTATAATGACTTTTGTAATTTACAAAGATAGTCCGAATGAGAATTGTCAACAAAACCAGGAGGTTGAGCTATAAAAAATTTTTCTATAAGATGTCCATATAGGAACGCATTTAAGGCATCAAGTTGATGAATAGGCCAACACTTCATAGTTACAATTGCAAGAATGGGTCCATATGGTTGTTGCTTTTATTACATAACTAAAAGTGTCCTTGAAATCAAGACAAGATTATTGGGTAAAGCCTTAAACCACAAAATGGGCTTTGTAATGCTCTATGCTACCATCAGAGCATGTTGTAAATCCACTTGCTACTTACAACATTAGTATTAAAAGGTTTGGGAACCAAAATCCAAGTAAAATTGGTAAGGAGAGCATTGATTTCCTTAGACATTGAATTATTCCAAACTTAATATTTGTTGGCTTGACAAAAGGTTCACGGTTTAATTTATAGAAAATCATGGGAACGAGGTATGGTGGTAGCAAGGTGAGCAATGCATTTTTGCATAATGGTAGAGCATAACTGCATTGGATGAGTACAATGGTCTAATTGAGAAGAGAAGGCATATAGGCAGAGATCAACATTTAAATTAAGTGCAGGGGGAGAGGTAGAAGTGGTTGTGTCATTGGTTAAAAAATTATAAGAAAGAGAAGGCGATGACATTGAGGAAGATAAGGCAAGTGGGTGGGATGGGTGATTAGGTGGTGATGGAGAATAATTAGGATTAGTATTAGAAGATGTAGATAAGTTAAAAGATAAAGGCAAAGGATTAGAGTCATTACCTATAATTGGCATATCGAATGAAGTTGAGACTATGATCCATGGATGAGAAAAGGTGGAGTGTAAAAGGGAACTTCTTTGTGAGAGTTTGAAAGGAAATACACTTTCATCAAATGAAATATGCCTAGCAATACAAACTCTATTGATATGTCTATTATTTATGTATCTTAGAGTTGAATTTTAATAAATTCTAAATAAGGAATAAATTAATTTAAGTAATTTTTTGGATTTAATTAAAAAATTTTGTATAAGTTAGTATTTATTTAGGATTCTTATTATGTGTTGTATATTTAGGAAGTTTTATTTAAGTTTTAATTAGTTTTTGTGATTTATGTCTAGTGGGTCCCAGAATGCAAAGGAGTTGACATATCTTTACATAACATGGTATGCACATGCCGTGTGATAGTATTAGAAATCAGTTATGGTATTTAGACATAAATACATATGTTGTAAGAATAAGTCTAAATAGAGTAAATTTTAAAAATTTGCTCATCATAACCCTTCATAAAATGAAGAATTTCATTTGCCCAAGATTCAAATTGCATTGAAATACACAACTAAATAAATTAAGCAATATACAAACAAATAATAAATAAATTATAAGTTTGTAAACTTACTTGTTGTAGAGCTTAGTATTCCTTGTGTTCAATTCCTTAAATCAAATGCTTAGCCCTCCAAATGTAAGGCCTCTAATTTGAAACACCAAAGTCTTATCTATCACTTACTTATGTTAATTAAACTTAGTAACTTGTACTAATTTGATTAAGAGCACAGGTATAGAGTATATGTTTAGTATATGTTGTGTTTATTTTTGGTTTATGATCTTATCATAACCAAAATAACTTAATGATTTTACTTAACTCTTTAAGCAAAAACCCACTTAAGCATTATTTTTCCTCTTCTATTTCTTACCAAGTCTCTTGACTTGCCTTAGATATATCAAAGATATATGTGTAGTAATTTTCCACTAAGGAAAAGTATGAATTAATTAATTAAGTGATTATTAAGTATGCCACCTTAGGTATACACCTAACCATCTAAATGATTAAAAATGACACCTTAGGCATACTTTAGAAATATCCACTTAATTAATATGACACCTTGCTTAATTCAATAATTAAGCTTGCCACTTACACATATTAATGTATAAATTTGTATGTAAAGTATACATCAAATGTATTAATTTACATATTAAATTATACATATACTTAGATATGGACTTTAATTAATCTTAGGTCCAAAATAAATTTTGGCCTATGTCCAAACCAATTTGGACCATTAATATAAGTCCATAAATAAATAACAACATATATATATTTATTAATTTAATATATATTAATTAATATCCAATATTAATTAATAAATAATACTCTTATTTGAATTAGATTTCATGATATACTAGAATCATTGTTCAAAACATAAATCTAATTCTATTAATCTTGATTAATTGATTAAACTCTTTTAATCAATAATTAGATTAATACTATAGTGAATAAATAAAACTCTTTAAGGTGTGACTTATTAGGTTCATGTCTAAATGGCAATGAGAAAATATAATATTAACATTTAATATTATTTGAAACTCTTTTCAATTCTAAATGTGAAAATCCCAGTTATTCACATTTAGTTCTCATAAGCTGTGAGTGACCCCTAGTATCGATATCACAACTACCCAATTAGAAATGAATGCATATTATGATTCACAAGAACCTGATCATAATTACCGTGCACTAAATTCCTTTCATTAAAGATCCCAATATAGCCTAGAGTTAAGGTATTATCAAACTCTAATAGCTTTATTATATGACCTCATCTTAAGTTTTAATTCTTGATAAAATACAACAAATACTAGAACTCTTTATAGTACTGAAACTCTTTTTCAGACTGTGTTGTATTTATCCTGGCCAGGAATTTATTCATCAAGAATAAACTTAGATAGCATAGGATCTATCCCGATTCACACCAGGTAATGAATCCCATCTTGGTTAAACATTCATCCCTGCATTTAACTAATTAGAGCCACCACATGCCATATACCCATGTTATGATTAACACAAGTATGTAAGCGGTAACAAACTCTAACCACCTAAATGTGGATGACTATGTCACCTCAAGTCAAAGGACTATATGCACCATTATAATCTAGATTGTGATTGTTGATTATATGTGAATATCCTTGCAATCACAATACTAATGTCACTGTTCGATTAACCCATCCAATGAGTATCCACATGTCTATTCTGATTACTCATATCAAGTAGCATGGGTTTCACTACCTCCCACTATTAGTTTCTCATACTAATCAAGGAAAATAGACAGAGGTGATAGTCTAATTAATATTATCCAAATATTAATTAATTAACTACGAACAATTTATAGTAAATGTACTGAATAAATTTGTAACTCATATTATCAACTCTTTGATAATAAATTTATTCAACATAATACTAAAGGATAAATACTCAAAAAAATAACATATTTATTTAAAAGAATATTTTATTGCCACATGGATTATATACAATGTCTAAATAATTACAAGAATGTCACTAGGGCATACCTTATACTAACAGATAGAACATAAAAAAAAAAAAGGAAAGCCATGTCCAAAGTCATATGCTCTATAAGCAATGTCTTGACATGCATATATCATGTGAGTGAAGAATTTTGATCCAGTATGTGGCACAACTAATGAACTTACTCGTGTTAGATGTCATGCTATACACTAAGTAAATTCGCAATTTTACCTTAATTAAGCATGACCGTGTCCCAAACCCATGTCACGAAGGTAGAAGTTTTTCCTATTTAAAAATTACAAGGAATTAAAAGTCTATAAGGATTCTTTTTATACCCTAGCACATATAAGGAATGAACACCTTTTTAGACTAAAGGGGGAGGACACAGAGATTAGAAGGCAGCTAGATAGAAATCACAAAAGACGAAGAGCTTATTTTTATTCTCTTTTTCATTTTTATCTTTTTATTTTCTTGGTTTTTTGATTATGAGTTTCATCATAGCAATGTGTGGCTAAGTTTTCTTTTAGAGTCTTAGTTAGGAGTAGCTATTCCATGACATGATTTAAACATAAGTTTTTATATTTAATTTGAATCTTAGTTAATTCTTTGTGTTGCAATATTTATCTTATTATCATTCCAAGCCTGTTTGATTGCATATTTATAGATGAATTTGCCAACGAGAGTTAAGGGAATTCATTAGCTTAAGACACTTAGAACTTAGATCACTCGACCACGAGAGTAGGCGAGCTCTTCAGGGAACCATAACTGTAGGCAGAGGTCTACGATGGTAAACCAATAATAGTTAAAGAACTTAATGAGTTTTGATTAACTTCTTAATCACGAGAGTAGGTTAAACTTTAATCTTAACATGCTTAATTGAACTTGAGAGAGTCTTTAGGTATTTTAGAACAATTACCCTTAACTGAATTCAATGTCTTTTCTTTGTTAATGTGTTTATGATTGGATTGGAATAGTAAAACTAAACCTAAGCTCTATTTTTACAAATATTTGATTTTACTTTTAATTATATTTCTATTATTTATATTTTTAAATCTTGCTGAATTATTTAATTTACAAGTTAAGATCATAGGTAAAAACTGTTAGTAATCAATATACAATCTTTAAGGAAACGATATCTTTTTACTGCAACTATAGTCGTGCGCTTGCTGATTTAAAACACAACAAGTTTTTAGCGCCGCCACCAGGGACTAGCAATATTACTATTAATTTAATTTTTGCTTTTCTTGGTAATTTAATTTGCTAATTGAATTTTCAGGTAATTTTTGCTAGTTTATGAACACTCAATCCAAAGGGATGAACTTAGCAAAGATCAACCCTGAAATCAAGAAAAAGTGCAAATAAAATTGAAAGGAAAAACGTGAAAAAGACAAGCAAAAGATGGATGAAGATCAAGCACCACCACCTCTAGGTAGGAATCACACTCTTCAAGAGTATACAATGCCAAATCCAGGAGATACCCATAACAGTATTGTCAGGCCAACTGTCGATGCTAACATATTTGAGATCAAGCCTACAATAATCCAAATGATCTCAAAATTCTAGTTTGAAGGTCTCCTAGGCAAGGATCCTAATGCTTATCTAGCCCACTTTTTGGAGATATGTGACATATTCAAAATGAATGGGGTTAGTCCTATTGCAATAAAGCTTAGATTATTCCCTTTCTCTCTGCAGGATAAGGCTAAGCTTTGGTTGCATTCTTTAGTGCCATAGTCAATCACTTTATGGGATATACTATCAAGGACATTCTTGGGAAAATATTTCCCACCAAGCAAGACAGCAAAATTTAGGCAAGAGATTATAAGTTTCACCCAACATCATGGTGAATCCTTATATAAAGCATGGGAGCGGTTTAAAGATTTTCAATGTCAATATCCTCATAATGGAGTTCCATAGTGGCTGCTCATTCAAACCTTCTACCAAGGCCTAGCAAAGCCAATGAGGATCACTATTGATGCAACTGCCTAAGGCTCATTCATGAGTAAAATGCTTGAGGATGCCTATAATCTTCTTAAGACCATGGCATCCAATAACTACCAATGGCATGGTGAAAGAAGTGCACCAAAGAAAGTTAAAGGAATGCATAAAATGGATAGTTGGAATCTCCTGAATGTGAAGATTGATTTGCTTACCAAAAAGTTGGAGGCATCCACTAAACTCTCTAATCCCATGGTTGTTTATTCTTATAAGAATTGTGGAGGAGGACATTCAACTTTCGAGTGTCAAGGAGGTTTTTCTTAGGATCCCTCTATTAAGTAGTTAAACGCACTCAATAATTATCAAAGGAATCAAGGGAATCCCTACTTGAACACCTATAACCCAGGTTGGCTCAACCATCTTAATTTTTCATAGACAAGTCAAGGAGGAGCATCTAACACCAACTAAGGATTTAAACAGCCACCCCTAGGTTTCTAACACAAGAATACCTTCCATCAACAATAAAAAAAGCAAGCCTAGTTTAGAAAGCATGATAGAGAAATTCTTAAAGGACCAGAAGAAGCAAAAGGAAGCCATTTAGAGTCTAACTTCTTAAATGAGCCAGCTTTTTACTCATAACAAGATGTTAAAAAATCAAATTGCATCCTAAGCCTCAACTCAAGACAAAGTGGCATGTTGCCTAGTCAATCTGAGCACCCTAGAGAACAAACAAAGGTAATAATGCTTAGGAGTGGAAAGCAATTGTTTGAGGTTAAGACTAAAAGGCAAGACAAAGGGATTAATCAAGACACTCATATGGAAAACCCAAAAATTAAGATGATTGAAGAGAAAAAAGAAGAGAAAAATAAGACACCTCTCAAGACTCCACCACTACCTTTTCCTCAAAGTCAACAAAAATCCAAATTGGATAAGTAGCTTGAAAAGTTTATGAGGTCATTCCAATAAGTCAAGCTTAACATACCTCTTTTAGATATCATCACCACCATGCCCGCTATTCTAAGTTTCTTAAAGATATCATGTCATAAAAACGGAAGTGGGAAGATCATGAGACCATTACCATAAATAAGGAGTGCAGTGTTATAATTTAAAATAAGCTTCCACAAAAGCTTAAGGACCCAGGGAGTATCACCATTCCTTGCACCATAGGAATTAATTTATTAGTAAGTCTTTATGTGATTTAGGTGCAAGTGTAAGCATAATTCCTCTGTCTTTTTATAGGCGTGAACCACAACCAACGACAGTATCATTGTAACTTGCAGATAGGTCCATTATCTATCCCTATAGAATTCTTAAAGATGTACCCATCAAGGTTGGAGATTATTATGTGCCTGGCAATTTCTTCATTATTGAGATGGAAGAATACA
The DNA here is from genome assembly GCA_947683625.1 of Mallotus nudiflorus. Lineage (NCBI taxonomy): Eukaryota > Viridiplantae > Streptophyta > Magnoliopsida > Malpighiales > Euphorbiaceae > Mallotus > Mallotus nudiflorus. Next base: position 264,408 of record CANTUR010001611.1, read on the forward strand.
ATCAAATCCCCATAATTTTAGGACGTCCTTTCCTTGCCACCGCTGGTGCAATCATATATGTCAAGAGAGTTAGAATCTTGCTTGAAATTGGAGATGACAAAGTGGAGTTTGACATTTTCAAGATAGCAAAGCAAACCCCAACAATGGGGTCATATTTTCATGTGGATGCAATAGAGAGTTGTGTGCAATGAGTCTTTGAAAAATAACTCACTCAAGACCCTCTTAAAGCTTATTTGGTCCATAATGCAAAAGAGGATGATGCAGATCAAGAAGTGGTAATGTATAATTATTCTCTCAAAGCCAACCTGAGCTAAATAAAGTGGAATCAGTAAGGTTGAAGGGGGCCATGATCACAACACCTGTGTTATAACCTCCGGATTGGAGTCTTCCATTCAAAATTATGTATGATGCAAGTGACTATACTATTGGTGTTGTATTGGGATAAAGAAAAGAGAAACAGGCCCATGCCATCTACTACATCAGTCATACTCTTGATAAAGCTCAAATCAACTATGCAACAACTGAAAAGGAACTCTTACTAGTAGTGCATGTAATGGAAAAATTTTGTTCTTATTTGGTTGGAAGCAAGGTGATTATTTATACTAATTATTCAACCCTCAAATACCTCCTGGTGAAGAAGGATGTCAAACCAAGACTCATTCGTTGGATCCTTTTATTACAAGAGTTTGATTTGGAGATACAAGATCACAAAAGGATAGAAAATTTAGTAGCAGATCACCTGTCTTGCCTTGAACACACTCTAAATTTACATCCACTCCCTATTTTTTATGAACTTCTAGGCGAACAACTCATGAAAATTCAAAAAAGTAATCCTTGGTATGTTGATTTTGTTAATTACTTAGCATATGGAGTTCTCCCTCTAGATTTAGACTACTAGCAAAAGAAAAAATTCTTTTGGGATGTGAAGCACTATTTTTAGGATGAGCCCTACCTTTATAAAAGGTGTGGAGAGGAGATAATAAGGAGGTGCATTCCAGCTGAATAAGTATTAGATGTTCTCACTCATTGTCATTCTCTTGAGTGTGGGGGATATGCAAGTTCAACTAAGACAACTGCTAAGGTGGTCCAAAGTGGTTTCTTCTGGCCTTCTCTTTTTAGAGATGCAAGAGAGTTCATGTTTAAGTGTGATCGTTGTTAAAGAATAGGGAACATAGGTTATAGTAATGAAATGCCACTCATAAACATTATGGAGATTTAGCTTTTTGATGTATAGGGGATTGACTTTATAGGGCCATTCCCAAGCTCCTTTGGAAACATATATATTTTGGTTAGATTTGATTATGTATCTAAGTGCATTGAAGCAATTGCCTTACCAACCAATGATGCCAAAGTGGTCACCAAGTTCCTTCGTAGAAATATCTTCACTCGTTTTGGGACTCCACGGGCTATTATTAGTAATGGCGGTTCTCACTTCTACAATCATCAATTTGAGAATCTCCTAGCAAAATATGGAGTAAAACACAGAGTGGCCATACCCTACTATCCCCAAACTAATGGACAAGTGGAAATCTCAAACAAAGAACTTAAGGCTATACTAGAGAAGACAGTGAATGCCTCGAGAAAGGATTGGTCCATTTGGTTGGATGATGCGCTATGGGCATACCGAATTGCTTTCACAACTCTAATTAGGACTTTACCATTTTGGCTGATTTTTAGGAAATCATGTCATCTCCCAATTGAGCTAGAACATTAATTTAGCAAAAGCTGGTGTAAAAAGGCTCCTTCAGTTAAATAAAATTAAAGAGTTCGTATTGATGCCAATGAGAATGCTAAATTCTATAAGGAAAGAACCAAAAAGTGGCATGATAAAAATTTATAGGAGAGAGAATTTAAGAAGCAGATTTGGTGTTGCTATTCAACTCTATACTAAAGCTATTCCCAAGGAAACTTAAGTCTCGATGGTCTGGACCTTTCAGAATCAAGCAAATCTTCCCTCATGGAGTAGTAGAGCTTTTCAATAAGGAAAAGGAAACCTTCAAAGTTAATAGGCCATGCCTCAAGCCCTACTTTGCAGAGGAAGCTCACTTAAAGACTGTCTCTTGTACATTCATAGACCCAGCTTAAGTTCATTATAGAACGGTCGAGCTAAAGACCTTAAAAAGCATTAATTGGGAGGCAACCTAATCATTTTTTTCTTCTTTCTTCCCTTTTGTATTTTTTTTATTTTTTTATTAATTTACTTAATTTCTCCATAGGATAAAGAATTCAATTTTCATAAAAAGCAATCGCTTCAAAGAGCAAGCCTGCATAGTCACGTAGGGAATTTCTTAGCCGTGTAGCAAGCTATGTCCAGGTAAGTAATTTCAATTTAAAATAGACAAATTTTTACGTGCACAACATGTTAACACGACATTTTCACATCGTGTCTTAAAACTCTAAAAGACACATAATGCATCATAGGTTCATCACACGGCATCATTATGTCATGTTAAATCTTTAAATTCACACTAAGAATGTAGCACGACATTTTCACACGGCATCGCTATGCCATGTCAAATATTGAGCACTCACACAGCATCCACTATGCCATGTCGCTACCTTAAGAACGCCGTGTCACAAGCAAATTCCAAGCATAGCTTCAATACCTTAACACAGCATGTCAAGACACAACATGATGTCATGTTATGACATTCTTGCACGACCTCAATGACAAGGCATCATGCCATGTCATCATGCCTTAACACGACAAGAATAACATGGCATGATGCTGTGTCATGACACATTTAGCACGGCATGGACATACTATGCTATCATCCCTCCATACCGTGTTTAAAATTCAAAATTCATCCAATATATGACATGGCATGGAAACACGATATGCATGTTGTGTCATTCCCTAAACAACATGGTCTCTAAGCATGGTATAAAAGCCCGTGCCATTCACTTCCCCATGTCGTACTACCCAACACAGTTTTCCCAAACCATGTTCCCAACCCTCTATATAAACACCCACTTCTCTAAACCTAGCCCTATTCCAATTTTTTTCCTTTTGCCATTCACTTTCTCCTACACCATTCTCTCCCAAATTGCTCTCCCTTGTCTCCTTTTTTTTTTACTTGATCACCCACTCTTCTTCCCTATTTCTTCCCTTTAAACACTACACTTTTTATTTTCCTTTTTATTCTCTACATTCTCTCCACATGGGGAAATCCAAGGCATCTGGGAAGCCACCATCAACATCTAATAAGCGAACCTGTACCACATCTTTCGCTCCACCATCTTGCCCCTCTTGAACAAGTGCGACACCACCATCTGCCCCAACTTCCTTACACCGTGATTAGAGGAACCAATATGGTATGTCTCACCTCTTCTTTATTTTATAAATCTTGATTTTAAAAAGGCATGTGCTACCTTGTTTCCCCTCCCTATCCACCCTTCTTATCATATTATGTTAAGGGATCTTGCTACTATAGGCTTGAATGAATCTATATTAGGCATGATTAATAACTCTAAGTGGGAAGATTTTATGAGAATTGAGGTGCCTATTTTTAATGAGCTATTCTTATAGTTTTTATCCATTTTCTTATTCAACTCCAGCACCCCTATTGATTTTAATAAGAAAACTGCAGTACTATTTCAATTAGGGGGCAAACCATTCTCTTTCTCTTTGAATAAATTCGCTATGCACTGTGGTTTTTATGATGTTGTGTATGTCACTAATGGTGCACTTGACAGTGAACACTATCTTTTTAAACCCATATACTATCATCAATTTTAGAGAGAGATTATACACGAAGGTGCCGCCTAATAAACCTATAACCCTAGGGTTAGCAAGAGCATTAATATAGCCCGACCTGAATTGCGATACTTGCAGTGCCTCATAGCTGGCATTATTTATGGACGTAGGGAGAGTATTGAGTGTGTCACACTTAAATATTTGTTTTATCTCTGTTATTTTATTTAGGCTATAGTGCCTCATTTGGGATATGGTTTTGCCTTCTATATGGATGGTATGTCAAGAAAAATTAAGGGAGCTTTATGTGGGGGATCATATATCACTAGGCTTGCTAGGAATCTATAGGTTTTCGATTCCCTCACCAACCTGACCCCGCTTTGCACTACACTACCTTTTAATATCACTGTTATGAAAAATATTAAAATGGTCACAGTTAGGGATGGTCGGCATATTTTGATTCATAATCCTATTGAGATGGGTGTCGACAAGCCACAGCAGACATGTCCACACACACCTCCATTGCCACAAGATCCTCACATTGCCAAACCTTCCTCATATTCTTACCCTCCACATTTTTAGGCTACTCTTCACTATCACACAGAGCTTATGCACTGGGTGGTTGATGGTCTCTCAAGCTTATGTCAGGCTCAAAGCATACCTCATCCCCCACTACCTGTCCTCACTGGTTCCTCCTCTGCTGTGGCTACTAAAGAATTACTTGATGACACATATCCGTTGGATGACTCTAAGGCTGCTCTAGATGATTTTGCTCCAATGGATGATTGGCTTTCCTTTTCATTTATAATTATGTTTTATGTTTAATTTTTTTATTCTTTTTCTGTCATTTTCTTTTCCAATATTTTATATTTTATTACTTTTAGTTTTTGTTTATTTTTGATAGTTTTCTAAGCTTTGCTCTTTTTTGGACGAATGCACAATTTCAAGGCAGTACCCTTCTCCTACTTTTCTTTTTTGTTATTCCTTTTATCTTTTATATTTTCAATTGTCACTGAGGACAATGCCATGGATAATGTTAGGGGGGGCTTCAATTGTTTTGTTTATTTTTGCAAATAATAATAATAATAATAATAATAATAATAATAATAATAATAATAATAATAATAATAATAATAATATAATTATATTATTTAGAGTTTATTAATTCTCAATTTTTTTCCCCTTATTAATGATTTTTTTGTCCTAAATTTTTTAAAATTTGCTTTCGATACTCTGTCACACTTGGGAATATATCAGTGTATAAGTTTATCTCTTGATTGAATTACCGAACTATCGAATAGTTTATTATTTAAGATAGTTATACATATTCTTTATGTATGTAGAATTTAGTTCTTGTAATCTAAGCATGATCATGGCGATTAAACTTGTGCATGATTTTAGGAAGGATTGCATTTTAAATTTCAGTTAAAAAAAATCTCTCTCATTCTTTAACTAAGAGCAATGTCTATATTTAAATCTTTATATGCTTTGAATCTACTCCAATAGCCTGATTAGGGTATGAGTATCCATATGACACACTCAATGGTATCCATGATTAGTAATACAGGAACGACAAGGGATCACTTAGAGTGTAAAACTTTGAATGGGGAGAAAATTAAAATTATGAAATGGAGCATAAAATGCATTCACAACATTATAAAAAAAATTAGTCCTTAATGTTTTCTTTTTTGAATTTATGCTCATTTTATTTCAAAAGGGTTTTATGCTTGGGTTATAAATGTAAATTATTCATATATATTGTGATACTGTCTAAGTATCTTCTTTATTAAATATGTTTCGATCTCGGTGTTATCAAGACTCAATGTTTTAGAAGTTGTATGCCCCTAGCTGTGATTCGAGTTTAATATTTTCAAATTTTGGTTTTTGCTTGAGGACAGGCAAAGTTTTAGTGTGGGGGAATTTGATATATCTATTGTTTATGTATCTTAGAGTTGAATTTTAATAAATTCTAAATAAGGAATAAATTAATTTAAGTAATTTTTTGGGTTAGTATTTATTTAGGATTCTTATTTTGTATTGTATATTTTGGAAGCTTTATTTAAGTTTTAATTATTTTTTGTGATTTATGTCTAGTGGGTCCCAGAATGTAAATGAGTTGACATATCTTTACATAACATGGCATGCACATGTCGTGTGATAGAACATAAAAAAGGGAAAGCCATAACCAAGACATGTCCAAGACATGCGTGAGCCATGAAGAAGCCATCCACACTATGAGCAATGTTACAGTATGCACATGTCGTGTGAGTGAAGAATTCTGATCCAATATGAAGCACGACTAATGAACTTGCCTGTGTTAGATGTTGCGTTGTGCGCTGAGTAAATTCACAATTTTATCTGAATTAAGCACAATCGTGTCCCAAAGTCGTGTCATGAAGGCAGAAATTTTTCCTATTTTGAAAATTAGAAGGAATTAAAAGTCAACAAGGATTCTTTTCATACCCTGACACTATATAAGGAATAAACACCTTTTTAGACAAAAGGGGGAGGATGCAGAGATTATAAGGTGGCTAGACAAAAATCGCAAAGGACGAAGAGCTTATTTTTATTCTCTTTTCCGTTCTTCATTTTTTGTTTTCTTGATTTTTGATTATAGGTTTCATCATAGCCATGTGTGGCTAAGTTTTCTTTCAGAGTCTTAGTTAGAAGTAACTATTCCACGACATGATTTGAACACAAGTTTTTATATTTAATTTGAATTTCAGTTAATTCTTTGTGTTGCAATATTTATCTTGTTATCATTCTGGGTCTGTTTGATTACATGTTTATAGATGAATTCGCCAATGAGAGTTAGGGGAATTCATTAGCTTAAGACACTTAGAACTTAGATCACTCGACCACAAGAGTAGGCAAGCTCTTCAAGGAACCATGATTGTAGGTAGAGGTCTATGGTGGTAAATCAATAATTGTTAAGGAACTTAATGAGTTTTGATTAACTTTTTAATCAGGAGAGTAGGTTAAACTTAAATCTTAACATGCTTAATTGAACTCGAGAGAGTCTTTAGGTATTTTAGAATAATTACCCTTAACTGAATTCAATGTCTTTTATTTGTTAATGTGTTTATGATTGGATTAGAATAGTGAAACTAGACCTAGGCTCTGTTTTTAGAAATATTTTATTTTACTTTTAATTATATATTTGTTATTTAAATTTTTAAATCTTGTTGAATTATTCAATTTATTAGCTGAGATCATAGGTAAAAATTGTTAGTAATCAATATACAGTCTTTGAGGGAACAATATCTTTCTACTACAACCATAACCATGAGCTTGCGGGTTTAAAACGCAAAATCTATCCTTTTGAATATCTAGATAAAGATGACGATGATGTGTGGGAGAGTAACTAAGATACACGTATTGATGAGTGTAGAATGAAATTTTATTTTTATTGCAAGGTCGAAGCCATGGATAGGCAGCGCACCCAAAAATTTTTAAGTCAATATATTTTAATGGTTTTTTATATAATAATTCAAAAGGATTAGACTTTTGAAGAACTCGAATAGGCATATAATTAATTAATTGGACACTATTCTGAAATGAATAGGGCCGATATCAGAATGGAATGTTAGCATGTGCCAAAAGCATTAATCCATTATCAATAATATATTGGAATTTACGTTCTGAAATTCCATTTTGTTCATGAGTGTATGAGCAAGTAATGCGATGAAGAATTCCTGTTTATTTAATATAAGAATTAAGTTTTTGATACTCATCACCCCAATCAGAATGAAATGCTTTAATTTTGTGATCAAATTGGCGAGAAACTAGAGCTTCGAATTCTTTAAACATATGAAAAACCTGACATTTATTTGTGAGAAAATAAATCCATATGAAATGAGTAAAATCATCAACAAATAAAACAAAATATGAAAATCCTAAATTTGATAGAATAGGCACAGGGCCCCAGATATCGCAGTGAACAATTTCAAAGGGATGCTGACTTGTGTGTTTAACCAAAGCTAATGGTATCCTCGCCAATTTTCCTAACTTATATGTTGAACATAAAGACATGGAACAAGGAGTAGAACAATGTAATTTTGATTCATAACTAAAGATATAATACAAGAATAAAGGTGACCCAAACGAGCATGTCAATCTTTAAACGTCATAAATTCATTAAGAAAAGCATTTTTAGCTGGCGAAGGAAGGGAGTACATTCCAATTTCACTTGGTTCATATAATAGGATTGCCTTGGTCTTCTGATCCTTTACAAGAAGGTAAGATGGCCAACATTCAAAAAAGCATGAATTATCAGTAGTAAATTTTTGAACTGACAATAATGATTTGGTAAGAGAGGGAACATAGGAAACATCTTTAAATGTTAAATGAAATGAATCAATGGAAGGATATAATGCAGGACCTTTGGTTACAATGGGCAAACCTTGGCCATTGCCTACCTGGATTTGGTCCATCCCTTGATACGGAGTAGCATCATAGAGAGTATGTGGATTATGAATCATGAGGTGACTTGCACCAGTGTCGGGTGTCCAATAGATGTGATTTTATGAAGGTAAAAAGGCAACAACTAGTGACCGATAAAGAGCTGGTGCAGGATGATGCCAAGTAGCATTTGCCTGTGGACTAAATGGATTGGATTAGTGTTGCTGATACCTGCGTTTGTACCTATTTGTGGTGTGGTTATAATAACCATAGATTTGGCACATAGAGAAGGGACGACGAGCGGAGATTAATGGTGACCAAGGTGAATATCCAGAAGAAGGAGAATTAGAAAAATGACGCCCAACAGAATTGAAAGAAGGGCAAAAAGTAAGGTGTGCTTATAGGGTTTCAATAACACTATGAAGTATTATTTCATGGGCTAAGAGATGGCTGTGTAATTCTTGGAAGGTGATAGGTTCTGGGCACAAGGTAAGAGCAGAAATAATTGGATGGTATTCACTTCCAATATTGCGATAAATTATCGCATTAAATTCTACGGTATCAAGGGGACGACCTGTAGCTGCCAATTCATCAGCTAAGTTCTTAGCTTTATTAAGATGGGTTGAAATCGACATGTCATACTTCTTGAGTTCCTAAAGCTAAATATGAAGTTGTAATTGTCTATTTTGGGAAATAGCAGCAAAAGTTCCAGTAAGGGCTTGCCAGACTAAATAAGAGGAAGTGAGACCAATCACATGCAGATAAACCTCTTCGATGAGTGATGAGAGCAACCATGACAGGAGAAGCTGATCCTTTTGAAACTAAGTGGTGAAAGCAAGATTAGTAGTCCGTTGTGTTGGATTGGTTACAGAGGGCAGTGTGGATAGGGGCACAACAGATGAGCCATCGATCAAACCTGTCATACCATGGTAGTTTAATAAGGGCAAGAATTGAGTTTCCAAGCTAAGAAATTTTGGAATTTAGTTTGATTGCAAAACTGTGATGAGTAATGGCATTAGTAGGGACAGTTGTAGTAGGAAGAGCAAGCAAGTGATTTTAATTGGCTACGAGAAAAAATAAAAAAATAAAAAATAGCGCTTATGCTCATGTAAACCTTGTAGGTTTTGTATGTCATTAAATAATAAGAATTACAGAGTTATATAGTACATGAAGGGTAAAATAATAAACACGAATAACAGAATACACTTTGAAGAGTTAATGTTATCTAAAATACAAGTATCCTAACAGTGGGCAAGTAGGTTGCTAACTTATTCTGTCGGCACTCAACCCTATATGTATATGTATATATGAGCAATCTTTTGTTCTTGGCCAGAATGAGAGAACAGGTGTACACAATGACAGGCCAGGAATATTATTTGCATCTTTGATTGTTTTTTTAGATTGCCGAATTGAAATTAAGCATGTTAAAACAATGATCACTCAAAAGTAGGATTTAATATCAATATAGACCTGCATGAATCATAACCACTGGTTGATATATATACTCTAATAGTAGTGAAGACTTGAAGCCTAAACCTTCACAATTCTTAATATTAAAAATACCAATCAGGCCTATTAGTTCACCTCTAATTGGCATCATAACCACCTAGGTTGTAGAAAGGAATGGGCATTTGTTTGGTCAAGCATAATTGAGAAAATAATAATTCTTTAGGTAAAAGTTGCATAAAAATACTGAACTGACCAATTTCGTATCTCCTGAATATCTAATTAAGTATATAACTGTTAATATAAACGATTAATATATATATAATTAAAATAAAAAAAATCTCAAAATATATACATTTTCAAGATCAACCTCAAAATCTCTCTTTCTTGGAGCCATATGATCCTTTTCCAGTTGCGAAACCAACAATTTGAATTTTTTATTAAATAACAAATAAAATCAACAAATAAGAGAATATATATTTATTGAATGAAAAAATGAAACAAAGTAAATAAAATAGAAAGAGATAATAAACGATCATTATAAATGTAAGAAATAATTAATGGTGATAAATATTAATAGTGATCCTTTAAATATTAATGGTTTTGTTAGATGACGTGTGGTGTAATTGTGTTGTTTTTTATTTTAGATTATCAATTTTTTTTAAAAATAAATAAAGAAGAGTAAAAGTAAGATTAAAACAATCATACAATTAAACATATTTTGAAATATAAGATTTAAATTTTATGTTAAAACTGACAAGTAGTGAAAAGAGTTACCTCCCATCCCACTATTATGAAACTGGACATTTATAAGACTACTACTATTCTGATAGAAAATGACCATTTTCCTATCGAGGAAGTAGAAAGAAAAGAAGCTACCACGAAACAAACATGTGAACATACCTATTTTTACTCGGAAGCAAAATACTTGGACACAAGAAGAGCCCCCAGGTAAGCCAGCACACCTTAGCTAGATGGTTAAATCCTCCCTTTGTATTGCTTTGCTTAATAGAGGTGGAGAGTTTAAATCCTACCCCTCTCTCACTCTATAATATATACTTATAAAAAAATAATATAATATGGAAACCAAAAAGTAGAGTCAACGTTGTGCGACTCACTTTCTCTCTCTTTGGCAAGTAATTCTAGAACCAACATGTGGACATAGAAATTTATTAAAGGACAAAAGAAAATTGGGCCAATTTTAATATTACCCTTAATATTAATTAATATTTTTTAATATAAATTCTACAGTTTACAAAAATTTAAGTAATAATTTAATATTTTATTTTTTTAATAATGTAAATTGTAAAGAACAAATTTTTTGTAAAAAACTTTTAGAGCAAAAATTAAAAGTTGCAACTAGCGACATTTATTAAATTAATAATTGTGCGCGTTGAACATACGTCCTGCAACGCCCAGTTAGTAGCATTATGGATTAAAGTGGCATGCGGTCTCATTAAAAAATAAAAAAAAAAAAGTAAAATTTATATTGAGAATTTTAAATTTATTGATTTTTTAATTTCTGATTTTTAAAATTTTATTTTATATATTTAAATTTTTAAACTTTATAAATTTAAAGTTTTAAACTCTTCTGTCAATTTTTTAATAAAAATTATTTTACTTTAGTTCTTAAAGTTTATATTTTTAACGTTTATACTATTTTTTATTTTTTAATATTTATATCACTTTTTAAATTTTTCATCAGTAAAAAATTAATTTTTTTATCTTAATTTCTAATATTTTAAATTAAAAATATAAATTTGTATACATTTTTAAATAATTTTAAGATTTAAAAATAAATACACAAGTTAATGTTAAGATTAAAAACATTATAATAAAACTATTGTTTTTTAAGATAAAATATTATGACGAAAATGAACACCGTAATTAAAAGTGATTACGATAAAAAATATTGATTTAAATTTTATATTTTCAATACATTGTTTAATTTTTTATACAAAATTTTAATTAAATTATTTTGAATACGTTTTTATAATATAACTTTTATAAATAGTGAATATCAATATATATTTGTGCATCATCAAAAAACGGTGATAAATTTTTTAACCAACCCAAATTTTTATAACTTTTATTTTAACCTTCATTTTTTTATCATACTCTTTGAGTACATAAAAAAATTTATATTATAAAAATTTATTCACAATAATTTAAAATATTGTGAAAATCAATAGAATTATTATAATTTTTTTATAATTTAGCATAATAGCATTAACTTGTTTATTTATTTTTAAAAATTAAAATTATTTAAATATGTATATAATAATTTAAAATATTAGAAATTAAAATAAGTAAACTTTTTATTTATCGGTAAAAAAATTTTAAAAATGATATAAGTATTAAAAGTAAAAAATTATATGAATATTAAAAATATAAAATTTCAAGAACAAAAAGAAAATAATTTGTGTTAAAAATTAATAGAAGGGTTTAAAACTTTAAACATGTAAAATTTGAAGGCCTAAATATATAAAATAAAATTGTAAGAGACTAAAGTTAAAAAATAGATAAGTTTAGTAGCCTTTTGTAAAAAAAAAAAAAACCGTGTATGAAAATAAAAGTGATACCGCGTGTAAATATTTTAAAAAATATGTTTTTTACTTGTAAACCGATAAAAAGAAGCTGTCCAATCTTGTAATTTTTCCCAAGTTTAATGCGTAAGGAAAGCAAATCCATGGACCCGTTAGGCTGATTTTTTTTTTTTTTTTTTCCCCTGTATGTTAAGCTCGACTAAAGCTGCTAAATATTCCTGGAAAAAAAGTATTTACTTATGTCAGGTGTAAATATGCATACATAGATATAACTGAATGTGACACTCATCAATCATTCATACAAGCAATTTCGTGTTGGAGGTGAGAAATTCTATTACAAGTATTGACCAATTCATCATCTGGCCATCTACTGGAAATCCAAAACTAGAAGTGGTTACCATTGCTTTGAGGCATAAAATTATAAATCTTTGTACCCACTTGCTCAAATAAATGAGAAGTGCTTGAAATAAATGGTGTGATGGAACTCAATTTTATTTTATTAGTAGAATTAAGTTGAATTAATTAATTTTATGCTTTCCTGATCATTTTGTGTGTCTATACATATGAATTGTAAAGTAGAAAAATCAAGTCCATTAAATTCATATCCTGCTCTATATAAACAGAGGCTGAGAAGCGTATCACTAGGATAATATGAACCACTTGTGTGTATATTGTTCATGTAGATTGTCAGCTTACTTTTGGGATCAAATCAAGCATAACCCATCAACAAAATAATTCACCTACGCTGCAATATGAACATATGGGTGTTCATCGGGCAGGTTGGGTTGAATCAGGGGCAAGGAATGGAAAACTGAGCGGGCTCAGATATGAAGTAATCAGACACCAAACCGAAATCGTTTTATATAATAATTGGACGACTCAAATGCAAGCAGGTTTAAATATGTGTCGAGTATGCCGAATGGTTTTGGACTTTGAACTTTAAATTATTGAGCCCAAAGTCAAAACAAAAGGCTATACATATAAAAGGGCCAAAACCCACTAAAATATATAAATTGGTCCAAAAGCTCAATTTACATTTTCCAAAAGCCCCATACTATTCCGACCAGAACATAAGTTAGTGATGCTTTCAGTTACTGGACTCTCGCTGAAATCTTTTGTTTATTATTTATTTGGAATGATGATCTATAAATATATGAGTTCTTCTTATTTTCATAATTAATAGATTTATATGATAAAAGATTATATTATAGTGTCTTAAAAATAGATAATTTTGTATCTAACTACATAGAGGCAGGTGCAAATCTATGAATATGGGATATTGTGCGAGTATCTGCAAGACCAAAATCATCAACGGGTTCTCCAAGCACATTGAAATTTCGTCCTAGAATCGCCCCACCGACGAGAAAATTTTATGTTATGCAAATTTGAATTTGCTCAATTTGTGCAATTGCGACCTTATAATGCAATCACATTCTCTAGTCCAATTGCCGTAACTCCATCATGTATGATGGAATCATCAAAGATTTAGCCTTTTCGAACTCTATCTGTAACTCACTATAGGCTCAGGAAACAAAGAGAAGATACGTACGAATGAAATATTCATCAACAAGAAGAAGGAAAATGATGGAATAGAGGAATTCCCGAACATTTGGTGATCTCATATGTGTCGATATCAATGGTGGCTTTATTTTTTTATTAATATGAATTATTAATAGTTTGTTAATTATTAATATTTTCCTAATTAATAATATTTTATTAATGATTAATATTTTATTATTTAATATTTTATTAATATAATTATATTAATTTTATATCAAATATATTGAATTATTTAACATAATAATTAATATAAGAAATTATTTTATATAATAATAATATTTTATATTTTATTAAATTTTTATTAAAATTAAATGAATATAAATAAATATTAATTAATTAAAATAAAATAAAATATTAATTAAATAATAAATATATTAAATATTAATTAAATAATAAATAAATATTATATAACTATTATTAATATTAATATTAATTAATTAATTAAATATTAAATTTTTCTTTTAAAGGCATATTTTTAAAGGTATATGCGTGAAATACAATTTAATTTACTAATTAAATTGAAACCCCAACCTTTTAACCCCACCCACATGTTACGACCTAAATTCGGGAGTCATAATCGGCATTAGAAAATGAGAATTCACAGAAATTCAGAACTTGTAGTAAGCCTAAACTACAACTTAACACTAAACATCAACACAAATTTACCTCAGAATTAAAATTTTTCATGATATAAAGAATTCCATAAAATATTTTTACAACAGACAGATACACAACCACTATCAACATCATCATCAGAAACTACAACAAATACATACTACTACAAGTACAAACTACTACTGCAGTATCTAATAAAATACAAGGAAAAGGTAGTTTAAAATTTATATAAATTAATCGGAGAAGAAAGAGTCTGGCGAAGAGAACTATTATAAGAGATCTGATGAGATAAGTCTTGAAAAATAATTTAGGGGGGGTTAGACCTCACTGAGTGAATTATTATTATTATTATTATTATTATTATTATTATTATTATTATTATTATATATATACATACAACGTAAGCATACAAGCAATCAAGCATCAATATAGTATGGGTAAATTACATTTTGCCCCATGTGTTTTGTCACATTACACTACTTCATCCTTTACATTTGAAAAAAATACTTATTAATCCTTGACATTTGCCTTTTTAGCACTGATTAGTCTGTCTATAGGGATGAAATAGTACACAAAAAAACAAATGTCAGGGATGAATAAATATTTTTTTCAAATGTGATGAATGAAATAGTATAATGTGACAAAACACAAAGGACAAAATGTAATTTAGCCATATAGTATTTAAATATTTATATTTATGTAATTTATACATGCATTTCAAACAGATGATTAAAAATAATTTTTATATCAACACACCAATGGAAATTAAGTTGAGAATCGAAGTAGAACCCTAAAATTTTCGCAACCTCAATTACTGAACCTCACTAGCCTACATGCTCACTTAAATCCGAGAATATTACTCTTTTCCAATTTAACAATGGACTGACCCCGAGACACTAAATCAACCGAGCTTCTACAATCTCACTGTTGGCATGACTGACCTTGAGACATTAAGTCAACCGAGTTTCCACAGTCACACCACTCTCTAACCACAAATCTCAATAATCAATTTTTCCACATCTCAAATCATATAAAAATTTATAGTCTAGCATCTAATATATTGTTGTGCAACAATTCTAGTGCAACAATTCTAGTGCAACCTATTAGGTAGCACATTCTACTGCTACCCTCTAAAAATAACTCATCAAGATAACACAAATTAATATCAATAACAAACAGCATCCAATAATCACAATTAATATCCAAATATATATATATATATATATAACATTTAATGCAACAACATATTAAATAAAAATTTCTACATGTACTACATACATATAATAATAACTTATAGGTGGAGTGCGTTCCTCAGTACTAACTTGAATGGCCCTATCTTGTAAGTTTCGGTCTCAATGCAGTTATAGAAAAATAATAATAAATAATTAGGATAAAAATCCTAATGTTATATATTCTAGATTTCTAGAGAAAACTCAATCTAAGATTCAACTTAAATAAAAGACTCAAAACTTAAAATATATCGATATTACGTTTTACGAGAAATCTACCAAAATTTCGACAGAGTCTCCTTTGTAAAACGGACATATCTCTATTAGAAATACAGTCATTCCTGCACAAAAACACACTCCAAAAATATTCCAAAGCTCAATATCTCGGGTTGGGCCCCCGAACTACAATTCACACCCAATCGATAATGAAGATCACAAAATACAATAAAATAATATAATTTTCTCAAATCACCAAAATAAATCATAAAAATATTAAAAAATTTTATTTTCCAAATAAATAATAAAATTCTAGTTCACAAATAATAATTGCCAATAAAATCCATTAATAGCATAAAATTTTCATTTTACAAATAAATTAGCATGAATTGTAAATAATTATTAAAATCACTTATTAATATCATAAAAATAACAAAATGCTCGTTTAGGCTCAAAAGATAATAAATAAATTTATTTTTCATATACTTCCCAAAATAGCTATTAAATAATTAATAATTGGAAAAATAATTATAAAAATTATTTCCATACTTTTATTTATCAAAAATCATTATAAACAGAATAATTAACAACAATTTTAATTAAAATCAAATAATTCACCAATTTCTAATATTTTTCCAAAAAATACATATTTAAACAAAACCCTTTAAAAATTCATTTTTAAATTTATATGCATAATTTCATAAAACTTCCTTTACAAAGTTTACTTTACATAGTTAATAGAATTTATTAAAAATATAAAATTTTTCAGGGCGAAACAGTTATGTGAACAATAACCCGAACCCAAAAAATTAAAAAGAAATCATAGAAATAAATAAAAATCACCATTATTAAGATTTCAACCTAAATTATATTTAATCTCAAAGCAACTATATTTAATTAAATCAAATTCAAGCTCAATTAAACAAAATAACCAAAATCAACCTAAAAACAATTACCCAAAATTGAGGTGCTTCCCAAAGTTGCCCGGCCAAATCAAGTTGGGAGAAACAAAGCCCAAGAGGTCAAGATTCGATCAAGACCGGCAGCATGTCCAAGGGTTGCCGGTAACATCGTTGGTGAGCCTCTCTCAAAATGGCAACAACGAAAACAAGAGGAAGAAGAAGAAGGGAAGGTCGTCAGTGGCTAGACGTGTTGGCAGCGACGTCAGGTGGAGGTGGCGGAGTGGCAACTTACCGATGTAGTGATGGTGGTGGTGGTGTCAAGGAGAGGAAGAGAAAGAAGAAGAAAAGAAAAGAAAAAGAAGAAAATAATAATAATAATAATAATAAGAAGAAGAAGTGGCAGTAGCCACATTTTTTTTTTAACTTTAACTTTTGTTATATATAGTCCCAAAGTATGGAAGCCCAAAAAGAGGTTGGTCCAACTTAAATGGGATATGATAGCTGTAAAATATGAGAAACAACAAATCATTCTAGAGCCCAAACCTCTATTTCTCTGACTCGTCCCCCTTGCTTGGCCCTATATATATATATATGTGTGTGTGTGTATACACTTAAATAAATTCGTATATACAATATACACTAAATTAATAATTTTACTAAAATACTGTTAATAATAAATTTTATTAAAAAATACTCATTTAATACTAATTGAATAAAATAATATTTAAAACTCAATAATTTCCCTTTTAATTTAATAAAAAAATATGAGTCATAACACCCGACATTTTGACCACCAGGCCAAGGATATATATATATATATAATATAAATGCATGAAGGGGGGACAGACAAAATTACAAAAAAGTCTGCACCTATTATTATATAAAAATTGAATAATTTAGTCATTTAGTAATAAAAGTAAAATTAAATTAATTAAAATGTAATTTTAATTTAATAGAAAGTCTATTTCCTATTTTAATTAGGTCAATTTCTATTTTATCTCTAATAAAAATTAAATTAACTAAAATATGATTATAATTTAATTAAAAGTATGTATCCTATTTTATTTAGGTTAATTTCTATCTTATCTCTAATAAAAAATCTAATTTAATTAAAAGTATATTTTCTATTCTAATTAGGTTAATTTCTTTTTTATCTCAAATAAAAATTAATTTAATTAAAACATAATTCTAATATATTTGAAGGTATATAACCTAGTTTAATTAGGTTAACTTCTACTTTATTTCAAATAAAATAAAATTAATTAAAATGTAGTTCTAATTTAATTAAAAGTATATTTCTTATTCTAATTAGGTTAACTTCTATTTTAACTCTAATAAAAATAAAATTAATTAACATATAATTCTAATTTAATTGAAAGTATATTTCTATTTTAATTATGTTAATCTCTATTTATCTCGAATAAAATTAAATCAATTAAAATTTTAGTGATAATTTGGTTTAAAATATATTTTTCTATTTTAATTAGGTATACTTATATTTTATCTAATATAAATCAAAAAGTAAATAATCTCTATTTATCTCGAACATAATTTTATAGGTCTTATTATATTAAATTAAAAAGTAAATAATTAAAATCAAAATTAATAAATTTTATGAAAATAGGAAAAGTATATAATTTTTTTTAAAGTAGATATTTTTATAAATTAAAAATTAATAAATAAAAAAATACAGCATAAAATTTTTTTGAAAGTATATTTTCTATAAGAAAAATAGTATAATTATCATTTTCAGATAATTTTATAAAATTTAACAAAAAAAATTAAAATTAAATTAATTAATATTTATAATTTTTTTATTTTTTGTGTAAATAAAAGTATTAATATTTAAAATAATGAAGAAATAAAGTGTCATAACTCAAATAAAAAAATTTACTAAAATTGTAATAGATTATAATTAAGTTCAATAGGATGTAATATTTAAATTGTTATATAAAGAAAATATAAATTTTATTATGTTCAATTTTTTTATTAAAAAATAATTAAGGATTTTTTTATTATCTTATGATTAATTATAATTATAATATTTTTTTCATATGAAATCAATTTTAGAGTTAAGGAAAATTAATTATTAAAAATATTGAAGTAATATCATATAATTATTTAAATTAACTGTTTATAAAAATTGTAAGGAATTATGGCTATATTAAGTTAATAAATTGTTATATAAATAAATAACACTATTATTATTTTTAAGACTTTTATTTTTTAATAATAATAATAATAATAATAATAATTATTATTATTATTATTATTATTATTATTATTATTTATTTTATATCACGAATTAAATAAATTTTTTATTCACGTGTGAAACACGTGGTTGTTTACTAGTATATATATATATATATATATATAAAGGGCCAAAATCCACAAAAATATATAAATTGGTCCAAAAAATATTTGTAGCAGAGCTCAATTTATATTTTCTATTACACTTATTAGGCTCAATACATGAAATGTTGCAAAAAAAACACATATAAGAAGCATTTACATTTGATTTTTTTCAATTACAAAATCCAATGAAACTATAATTATATAACAAAAAAAATGATTCTTTGGACTTCAATCTGATTCACAACCCATCAACAAAAAAATAGGAGAAGTTATGCATATACAAAGCAAAAACATCTAACAAAATCCTGAAAAAAAAAAACATAAAAAAAAAGTTAACTTGGCTAATACTCAAATTTAAAAAGAAATGCAATGAAAAAAATATTAAAATTAAGTTGGATGATACTCAATTTTGTTTTCTAATTCATATAAGAAACTTGATCACAATTTTTTGCTGCAATAAATGCCCCCCAAAAAAATTGCAGCACAAGTTAACTTGTTGTTAAAAAACTTGATGGAAGCATTCATCATTGCATTAGCTAGGAATGCAAATATGCATATGCTAATGCAAGCAAAACAGGAAACAGACATTCAAAAAACATTAAACAAAAGCAATAAACAAGACAAGCAGAAACAAGCAAGGAATGCTAAGAATGCATGCATCAAAATTCAAAAGCAGCTCAAAATTTCCGAGAATGCAACAACATATTCTGGTTGCATTAACATGCCATCCAGGATAATATGGCCCTCATTCTTCGAGCCATAGTGAAGATAGCATTATCAAAGCCTGAAATAAGAATTAAAATCAATCAGATAAATAAAGAATATAAGAAATAGAGATTAAATGAATTTACTACCAATATGTGCATATAGGACTAAGGGGACTGCCAATAGAGTTAGATTATATGACACTTAATGTGGGTGTTCTTGATGGACCAACACCCACAGGTGGGAGATCTATAAAAGCAAAAACAAAAAAGACAACTAGTCTACTAATCAGCAAACAATTAACTTGTATAAAAAAAATAACATATTAAATATTTGCCTTTTTCAACAGGTTCAAGTTCACTAAGTTCCTGCTAAAATGAAATATCACCTTTACTAACTCTAAGCCAATCTTGAGAACAAATTAAAGCTTCCACAATCCTAGGAGTTAATGAACTCTTAAATTCATCAAGCACTCTACCTCCAGTGCTAAAGGCAAATTTTAAAGCAACATTTGAGATAGGAACAAGTAAAATATCCCTTCCATTCTAGACAGTGTCGGGAACCTTTCACAATTTAATTTCCACCATCTTAGAACATCTAATTCCCCCTCTTCTTGTAATACTGTCTCATTCAAGTATATCTCAATATCAGATCTTTTACTTCCACCCATTCCACAATCCATTTTATGCTACTTAAATCTTGCTTTCAACACAAAAACAAGTTTCATATAATTTGTAGCAGTAGAAACAGAACATTGAGAAGCAGATTCTTAAGAAGCAGAATTAGTTTGAGCATAACCAGCAATATAATTAGCAAACAATTTAGATAGAGAGTTTTTCATAGCTTGAGACAAGCTTTCACCAACAGTAGGCCCATACAATTAAGATAAAGAAAATGTCATGTACTATAGTTTTTCTTGAAGATCCAAAATAGAAGAGATAGAGATAAGATTATTCATTTATCAGGATTACCAAAATATTTTTGAAACTTCTAGATCATATTCAAGCCCATTATTTTGACATTCAAGTAAGTAGAAAGATTCCACTCATTCAAGGTGTAGAATAACTCAGAAATCTTAGAAAACAAGATATTGGAAGTCACACTTTGAGAAACAGAAAACTCTCAAAGTTATGTTATAAAAGATTTTCAGCAATTCCACTTTTTTTTTATAGACAACTAGTTAAAGTAATCAGGCATAGAATCCTTTAAATTTTATATGTATAATGACTCTTATTCATCATACTTGTTAAAAGCATTTTTATAAACATATGCAATTTTGAGCATCAAATAAGTAGAATTCGACCTTGTTGGAACATCAAAGGAAAGACATGATTTAGACTCAATGCCAACTAACTCTATAAATTCTTTAAATTTCCTAAGTCTTGCTAGTGAATTTCTAACATATCTAACACATTCTCTAACCTTTTTTATAGCCTCACTAACTTCTTTCAACCCATCTTGCACAGTCGGGTTCAATATATGAGTAATGCACCTCATGTGCAAATATTTACTTCTAACTGCACTAACACCCTAACCTAAGACTTTCTTTTTTAAATATGCCATAGTTGTATCATTAGATGAGGCATTATGTATTGTTACAGTGAATATGTTTCTTAACCCCCATTTAAGCAAAGAATTGTCCAAAGCTTGTGCAATGTACTCACCTTTGCGAGATAAAACAAACACAAATAAGATAAATTTTTTTATATAGCTTCCACTGGTCTTCTATAAAGTGAGCAGTTATGCACATATAATTGATTCATTGAATAGATATCCATGCATTTGTGGTAATGCTCACTCTTTGATAGTGATTTCTAAAGACATTCTTTAGAGACTGCCTTTTATGCATGTATACTTCAAAGTAGTCCCTAATCAAAGTAGATATAGATGGTAATTTAAACCTAGGACATGCATGACACAAGAATTTCTTAAACCCCTCCCTTTCCGTAAATTTAAAGGCAATTCATCTATAATTATCATATGTGCAACACTCTTTCTAATTGCCTCTTGATCAAATTTCCAACTTCCTAGAGATCCTAAGGTTTCTTTGCTATCAGCTTCCACTATGTTCTTAGGTTGAAGTGTCAAAAATTTTTGCCTAGTGTTTTTTATCGTGAGGGTTTTTCAAACAAGTCAAAACATGATTCCTAATAGATGATGTGCCATGTTTCTTAAAGTGAGCATTAATTACCTTAGCACAGTATATGTACCTCACTTTATGCATAACTTCTGCTATATTCTTAATTTCCTCAATGTGTTCCCAGGTAGGTGGTCTATGTTCAAGATCTTTTCTTTTCTTTGATTTTTAAGTTGCTTCTGATGGCTGCTCAAAATTTTTAGAAGCTTCCACAGTCTATGCCACTTTGTCCGTTTAAGTAGCACAAGCATCAGAAGTAATATTGCTATTGGTAGTGATACCACCACCAACATCAGTATCCATCTACCTCAAACCCATAAAATAAGTATTAGAAATCGAGCAAAAGGAAAAACACAAAACACAAATCAATCATAGATTCACAATCTTCATAAGAAAAAACATAAATTACAAATCAATCACATATTCACAAAAGAAAAAACACAAATTATAATGCAATCACAAATAAATTTATATGAAAACGTATTAAATAAACACATCAATTCTTATAGCTTCTAAACATATTAAATAAATAAGATTCACATATTTCAAAAACACATTATCAATCATATATTTACAAATTATAGTGTATAAAAAGTTTTAAAATAATATATTTTTTTAAGATAGTAAAATAAAATTAACAAAAATTATGTTTTTTTCAAGATCTTAAAATAAAATAACAATAAAATTAGTTTTTAGCATTAACACATGTTCACAGACTGACAGAAGGTATACAAGTTTAAAAATAATATATATTTTAAAGATCTTAAAATAAAATTAACAAAAAATAAATTTTTGAAAAAAAAATAAAAATAAAATAAGTAAAAAATAAAAATTTTCTAGATCTTAAAATATAAATAAAAAAATTATTTCCACTTAATTGCTCAAGCATCAATTTGTAGCATGGATTTTATATCATAGAGATCTTAATAGATAGTTTCCACCATTTACAGATCAAAGAAATTCTTTAAAGCTTCCACCATTCTATAATTTAAAAAAAATGATTGAAGTTATAAAATGATCTCAAAGACATATGATTCAAAATAACTAAAAAAATGAGAAAACAAAACAGTTAGATCACTCAATTTACATAAATCAAAGCAAAGATAATGAGAGAGAACACAAATCAATTGTTTATTGATCTCATGTCATTCCTCTAATGATTTAAGATTAATGATTTACTGATCTCAAGGATAGATCTTTATAAATAAAGAATAGGAGAATATAAAAAACCTATAAATGATGTAGCAGCAGGAGTTGTGCGATGAGATGTAAGGTTAAATATGAAACAAAGGTGAGAGATGAGAGGTTAAAGAGGTTGAGAGAAACAGAGAAGGGCTAGGGTTTCAAGAAGATGGAGATATATGAGACGAGAGGTTGAAGATAGGTACTGGAGGCAGTTAGGGTTAGATATTTTGAGAGAAAACATAAAGATGCTAGGGTTAAGAGAAATAGAGAGGCAGTTGTGAAATGGGGTATCAGTAAAATGATGAGTATTTATATGTAGGGTTAAAAAACCCTTAATTTAAAATGGTGTCATTTTAAGTATTGGAAGTTTGGGCGGTTTGGATATTTGAACCATCAACCAAACCCACAAAATGTGCCCCTCCTCAAACTGAACCACCTTCTCTTGTGTTTTAGAGATCGAGTTGAGCTGCTTCTTCAGTCCAAGTCAGTTCGGTTCAGCAATCTCAATCAATTTAATTTTTGAACACCCCTATATGCAAACCATATAGTTAGCATTTCATAAGTAGGTATAATCCTGAATGCTAATTAGTTTAGATATAAAAGCAAATAAATGCTTATGCTATTTTTTTATTCATAGAAACATCAAATGATTTAAATACTAATAAATGATATAATAACGAGCAATCTAATTTATAGTCCCACAAAACCTTTCCTTTCCAGTCTTGCCAAGTATGCTTAAATTTATAAAAGCACTTGTTTGATTTTTTTTGAATTTAGACACTCAATTGAATTAGAAAAAGTTTAGACACTTAATTGGCAAAAATTAAAAAGTACAAATAGCATTCATGCAATATTTTCTTACTAATTTATAATCTAAGGATCAGTAAATCCTTAATAAGATTTTGTACATGAATCTCCATCAAAACTTTCACTTCACCTGCAAGCTTCAGGCTTCTTTGCATGCTTGAATATGGAGAACTTAGGTCATATTGTGTCCTATTATGTACAAATTCAGTGATGTATTATCCATATCACAAGGAGTTTCCCATTATGTATGGATTCTATAATGTATTATCCAAAAAGAGCGAGCTATTTTAGTTGACTATGTACTATCAGTTGACTATGTAATTATTGACGTATCTTATAGAAATAATGGTGAATGTAGGGACATGCTTCCATTAACATATAGCTCCAAGTAAAGGTAGTTAGAACAGTACATGCTAGATTAATATTCCCCTTTAGCTATATATATTAGCATTTTTTAACTTTGATCTGCGTAACTGAGTGAAGTAATGTTACAAAAATGATCACTTGAGAGTAGAATTCAAGATCATTTATAAATAGGATCACATATCAAAATAGTGCTTTCATTTTTTAGTGTTATTTTCTTGAAAAATTTTATAAAAGATTTAACAAGAGGAAGAAGAATCATAATGTGTCATTTATGCATTTAATTTTAGAAGCATTTTTATTAAGTTTTACAATATTTTTATTTTTTTTAATTAATCATTATCTATTTCACTTACATTTAGCATAATATTATTAACTTGCATTTTAAAATCACATTTGTAGATTTTTTGATAATTAATTATGTTTTAGTGTCTAATTTTTTATATATTTTGTAGTTAAAGTTATTGCGCACCCATGCCCTACTCCGTGTATGATGAGAATTTTTGCATAGTCACAACACATGCATGTTTCAGTCCATGTGTCCATTACAAATTCTACACCATCCTCTACATGCCTATGTTGTTGCCTGTGAATTAGCCTAGTTGAAGTCAAGCCCAATTAAGAAGCCATGCACACTCTACCATATGGCCATGTAAGAGGCTGTGTATAAAGAATTAATCCTGCTCATTAACGAACACAGCCTATGCACTTCCTTGTGTCTCTTCGAAGTCATGTATAAGTTATCGCACGACTATATGCTAAGCCGTGTAGCTCCACACATTAACGTACATAGTTTGATGCATGGCCATGCATGTTTTCCTTTTTTGTTGCACAAGCTACCGAATGGCCATGTCATAGGGTGTGCAAGTATAAAAATCTTCTTATTGTGTCTTGGTTTATTAATTTAGAAAATTTCTAAAATGAAAGGCTATAGAATTGGAAAATTAAGAATTTTTAAGAAAAAGATGAGTATATAAAGGAAAAGAAACCTGATCTTGGGGGGGAATTTTTGGATGGAAGAAATTAATGGAGGAATTTTAGAAGAGACTGATCAAAAAGTAAAAGGAGATTCGAGCCAACATGAGTTTATAAAGGAGTTTTCTTATGTTTAGTTTATTTTTGGTTTTGAACACTTTCATTATGTGTAACTAAATTATTAAGAGTTTAGATTCGTGTAGCTAGATAACTGCTCATTGGGATTTTTATTTAATGTAATAAATTAAGTTCCAGCTAATTTCTCGGGTTGTTTAGTTTTATTATTGTGTTTAATTTAGGCCTAACTAAATGCATGTCAATGGATAGGCTAGAGAAAATGAAAGTTGGGTAGTCTATTAGCTCATAAGCTTATGAAACATAGGACCATTGATCATGAATGTAGATAAACCCTTCACGGAGTAAAAAATTGCTATAAAGCTTAATGAGCCTTAGTTAATTATTTTCTCATGAAAATAAGTTATAATTGACATTGGCATCCTTGAATGACCTTGAAAGAGGCTTTAAGTAAATTTAGTAATTTACCCTTGACTGAATTAATAAATTGAATATGTTAAATCCTGTAATTTGAGTAAGTGTCTAGTGAAATGAATTCAGACTTTGGTTTTTAATTATTGAATTTTAAAGGATAATTTAGATTTAGATTTAATCTTTACTGTTAGTTTGTTCTTCTATTTCAAATTAACTTGTTTGTTAGCTTTTGGAAATAAAATTAAGGCTGGTACTTGGTATCAAGCTCCTCATGGGAACGACACTTGAATACTTGAACTTTGCTACTTAATGCCATCTATGCACTTGCAGAAATTCACCTAACAAATCATTTAATTTAAACATTTTGAAGTCAATAACAGCACCGAATTCATTTGAAAGGTCTGAATCTTGTTAGTTTCTAGCTTAAATTTGCCATTGTAGTTTTAGTCTCAAATTTTATATACTTCACTGTAATTAAGTGTTGAATATTATAATTTTTTTGTTGTTAGTTGTTTACTTGCTTGAGTTTTCAAAACATTATAATGTCTTGCTTTTAACTACCAATTTCAAATTCAAACTTTTTTTAAACAAATTAAAATATGATGACTTGTTTAGGGATGCTCATGGTTGGATATCTAAATGCTCTTATTGTATATATTTTTAACATTATTCACCAAATTATATATATATATATATATATATATGACTGATATACATAGCATAAGCAGAGGACGATATGATTTTTTGAAAATATGGATCAATATGAAAATCATTTCCTATATATATATATATATATATATATATATATATATATATATATATATATATATATAGAACAATGTGAGTATGAACCTAGGATTTGCTTTATCTAATCAAGTTCAAAATGCCGATTTATGATGATGGGAACTCATACAAGCTTTAGCTTATGCCTATTCATAATGATAAAAATCCACACAAACTTTGCTAATCAAGCATTGATCCCACATTCATTATTTTTTAATGGTTTTAATCACCGATATTAATTACTCATTAGATCCAACCAAGACCCCATGAAAGACTTGGTAGCTTTCTAGTAATCACTACCTAATTGGAAAAGTGAGCTTTTATCCATTGGTTAGGATATAGCATATGTTCAATAATATATAATTTTGGTTTCTGATTGAAGAGATATAGCTTTTTAAAATTTCTCTACAACTACGTGTGGAATTCTTTTGCAATTGAGTTTTAAGGAAAGGAGATATGAAGATTATTGAGGCATTGATATTAATACTATATTTGTTGTGTTCAATTACCAAAATTAATATCAAAGTGGACATGAAAGTTATAATGATTTTGGCCTTGTTAGCTTGGAAATTTTGGCCCAAGATACAAAATTTTAAGCAGCCTAAATGGATAAAGGAATCTTGTGGAATTTGCTTAATTAACTACAAATGCTTGTGTACCCTGTTACCCCTGTTAGTAAACAGGAGGTTCAGGTGATGAAATTTAAGGTTGCTAGTGCCATAAAGCAAAAATACAAGGATTTCTTAAAAAATCTAAGTAGTCAGCTGGTAAATGGGTCTTCATTTACAATAGAAGATCAGGAACATTAGCGGATGCTTTTAGTAAGCCTTTCATCAACAGGGACATTTGATGATTTAATTTTAGATGGAGTAGACGCATATATTTTGGGCTATAGAGTAAAAGATAAATATTACCACCTTAAATTAGGTGACCATCGTCAGAAACATTTTAAAAGTTTTATGCAACATCTCAATATGGAGGAAGAATTAGTACATTTTGAAATGATTTAGTTATGCTGAGCTTGAAGAAATGGCCAAACCAAATGATAAATTCAGTTAGGAATATGGAAATTGTGAAATTCCATGAGGATGCTAAAAAACACTAACATCATAAATGAACACACTGATACCACTAATAAGGACTACAAAAAGGTGGTCGGAGCCCTTTTAGTTTGCATCTTGATAGTTGCAGAGGCAGCTCAATTCTCTTATATAAAGGAGAAAGTTTGAGAATGTTAGGGAAAATGAGCCCTTACAATCTAACAAGTACCTTTACCCCTGTAGATCATAACTTCAACAAAAATACTTGAAAAATAAAAAAGAGAAACACACAATAATTTAATATAGAAAACTCCCAAATGGAGAAAAAACCATAGTTGTTGTCAAGAGACAACCAAGAGAATTCACCCATACTATATGAAAAATTATTACAACCATACTATAAAATATTTAACTCTCACTCATACCTTAAAGCTTAAGTATACCTAAGAAAATTTCCCATAAATTTTCTACTAGTATAACTAATAGCTTTCAATGGCACACCAAATATAAGTGGTGATTGACAAACTTTAACCAAAAGGGGGAGAAGTCTATTTATAACTAAAGACTCCCTATTTTTCCCAAATTCCGTATGTGGGAATTTTACAAAACTACAAATCTCCACCTTGGAAAATTCTAAACAGTTTTCTCATAAATCTTCCCAATGATTAAAAATAAAGAACAACAACTACCTTACCATCAGTTATGTCAGTCACAATTCTAAAAAAAAAAAAGAATTGCCATACTCCACTATAAGAGTATACACACTTGGAATTCACCAACTCCAAGAATTTTTACCTCAGCCAGTTCATGTTAAAAAACTGCTAATAAGTTATAGTGCAACTTCCAATGTTGACTATCTAGGAAGTTCATTAGTCATCGATATTAATTCCACCACACACCTTGCTTCAATTGTCAACTAATGCTCGTGTGCAAACTATGAACATGCTACCTATCATACATCCTTTTCCATGGCAACTCAATTGGTAGCTATCATGCCATGAGGATATGTATCTTTCCTTATATAGAAAGTTCATCATCTCTTTCTTCAAAGATGACCACATAAGTAGCATGAGTTTTGGGGCCATTAGCCGAATTAGCTTCACTATTTTTGCAATCCTTCTTTACATGTCCAGGTTGCCCACATCCCTAACAAATAATTTTTTTTGGAGCATTTATCCTTTCTCCCATTTCTATAAACCAATAATGTTGTACTTTTAGAAGACTTGTTCTCTCTATTTTTCAGCCTTCTTTCTTCATAAATAAGCTTATTAGTCACTTTCAAAAAATTTAAATTCTTTTTCCCGTACAATAATATGATTTACATGTGTTCATAGGAAGGTGGAAGAGACCAGATAAGTCTCAATGCTTTATCTTCATCATCAATTTTCACTCCAATA
This sequence comes from Mallotus nudiflorus, assembly GCA_947683625.1. NCBI lineage: Eukaryota > Viridiplantae > Streptophyta > Magnoliopsida > Malpighiales > Euphorbiaceae > Mallotus > Mallotus nudiflorus. Next base: position 293,253 of record CANTUR010001611.1, read on the forward strand.
CATTCCAGTTCAGAAATAATCCCATTGAGTACACTAAAGTGGTCAGAAATTTTTGTACTTTCTTCCATTTGTACTTTGTGAAATTGCTCCTTCAAATATAACCTATTTGAAAGAATTTTATCCTAGTACATTCCCTCAAACTTTTCCAAAGCTCATTTATTGTTGACCATTTAGCAGCATTGGTAAGAACATTTTTAGCTAGACAAAGATGAATCTAACTTGCTACTCTCATGTCCAGCTCCTCCCATTCTTCTTGACTCATCTTGGATTTTCTCGTGTCTACACTAATGTCATCATATATAATTGGCTCCTTTCCTTCAAGTAAAGAAGTTAGCTTTCCCTTCAATGTCTTATACAATCCAGACTGGATTAGTATATCCTTGACTTGTACTTGCCACAACCCAAAATTAATTTTCTCATCAAATTTCTCAATATCAAATTTGAAACTCATTTTTGCTTAACAATGCATAGTACCTCTGTATATTTGAACAATACTTCTTGCTATAGTGACCTCACACGTGAATAATAAGTGAACAATTGTGTCCACAAACTGCATTGAAAAAGTTTTCAGGAAAGATTGGCGGGACACAAACGGTACCACTTAAGTCCTAATCTCCTTAGGCGATTATAACTTTTATGACAAAAATTTCTTGGCTATACTTGCTAACATAGTACCATATTCAATAAACACAATATAGAGGACCTCTAATTGGATCATAATAACTTCTAAAAAAATTGACGATACGGAATGCTAATTAGCCCAAGGAAATTTTTTCTGATGTGGAAGATCAGCCTAAGCTACAACCACAGAGTATACTAAAATAAACTAAGAGCTCTGATACCAATTGTTAGGAAAAATAGGTCCTTACAATCCAACAAGTACCTTTACCCCTGTAGATCACAACTTGAACAAAAATACTTAAAAAAATAAAAGAAAGAAACACATAATAATTTAACGTGAAAAACTCCCAAATGGAGAAAAAACCACGGGTATTGTCAAGAGATAACCAAGAGAAAAATATTCACTATGTGAAAAATCATTACAACCATACTACAAAATTTTTAACTCTAATTCACACCCAAAAGCTCAAGTATACCCAAGAAATTTTTTCATAAATTTTCTACTAGTATAACTAATAGCTTACAATGGTGCACCAAATATAAATGGTGATTGACATAATTTTTCCAAAGGGGGGAGGAGTCTATTTATAACTAAAGATTCCTCTCTATTTTTCCAAATTCCCGATGTGGAAATTTTATAAAACAATAGTGAAAGCATCACCGACCGTGTATAATAGTATTCTAACAGATGAGATGATAATAGAGTTTATAAAAACAAAAAAAAAACCTCAATAGAAGGCCACAGAAAAAAAAAAGGTTTAAAGATTGACCCACAAAAGATATTTAGAGGGAATTTTTATTCTGCTAGTGATTTTGAATTATATGTCTTATAGTTTGAAGCTGTTGAGACTTTTAATTGTTGAAGTAATTTAGTTTGTTGAACTAGTTTGGTTAGTCATGTACTTGTAGCCATGGTTATAGGCATAGTTCTACTTTAATTACATAAGTAAAATAAAGTGATGTACACCTTGCTAGAAGGTTTAAAGCCATAACTTTTGTGCATTCTGCAATGTGATGTATGTTAGTTTTACGTATATTTTGAGTTGATTTTTTAATGAATTTTGAATAAGAAATTAGAGTAATTTAGGTAGAATATATATTTAATTACAAAATATATTAGTATTAGTGTTTAATTATAATTTTATTGTTTAAAGTATATTTTAAGAAGTTTTTGTTTCATATTAATTTATTTTCTGTTTTTGTAGGTGTGTTAATATGGAAATTAAAAAAAGTAAGAACTTGTTTCAAGCACGGTGTGTAATACAGTGTGGAAGTCATGTGTGAAGTCATGTGGTGTTAGACTAAATTGGTAGGAAGGGACACAATTTGAGGAAGCCATGTTACAAATCGTGTGCATAGGACATGCATACATTGCACCCCTTTACAAGCCATGCAAGAAACCATGCATCAAATCGTGTAACATTTAAAGTTGCAAAATAATTTGCACGACATGCACAAAACCATATGACAAGGTGTGTTGGCTCTTGGATGTTGGTTTTCAATTTGTCACGGGATGAAGCATGCCTAGGGAAGCCATGTACCATGCCATGTGGTTTTCTTACCTGAGTAGGAGATGGATTTTTAAGGCACTCTTTTGAACTCTATAAAAGGGTACTTTATGAGAAATTTTGGAGGGATTGATTAGTCTTCAATTAGTGGACACAAACAAGAGCATAGCCTAGATTGAAGAAGATTTGCATGAATAAATTTAAGAGTTTATTTTATTTTTCTTCTTAATTCTTAATTATGTTTGTGTTATTTGCTATAAACATATGTGGCTAATTTTCTTTTAAAGTTTAGGTTAGGAGTAGCTATTCCTTAATGTGAATGAATATAAAGATTTTATTTTTATTTTATTTTATTTTCAGTTAATTCTATGAGTTGCACTTTATGTATGTTTTCATTCTTGGCTAGCTTGATTGCATGTTTATGGATGGATTCACCAATGAGAGTTAAGAGAATTCATTAGCTTATAACTCATGGGAATTAGACCACTCGACCATGAGATTAAGCAAGCTCTTTGGGGAACCATGACAGTAGATAAGGTTTATGGTGGTAACCAATAATTGTTAAGGAACTTAATGAGTATAGATTAACTTCTTAACTACGAGAGTAGGTTAAATCTTAATCTTTGCATGTTTAATTGAACTTAAAAGAGTCTTTAGGTATTTTAGAATAATTACCCTTAATTGAAATCAATGTCTTTTATTTGTTAATGTGTTCATAATCGGATTGGAATAGTGAAACTAAACCTAGGCTCTAAGCTATTTATTATTTGATTACAATTTATTTTAATTATTGTTCATTTAGTTTAATTACAAATTCACTTTTATTTAATTTACAGTTCATTTAGTTTAATTACAAATTCACTTTTATTTAATTTACTATTTAAGATTATAGGTAAAAATATTGATACTCAATATATATCTCCGTGGGAACAAAATCTTTTGTGCTACAATTCACAATTCGTGTGCTTGCAAGTTTTAAACGCAACAAAGTGTGTTTTATAATCTTTAATAAGATTATATATTGTGTTATAACAAGGACTAAGCAGATGTAGATTCTCAATCTTTTTTTTTTCTCCTTTGAATAACTATATCAATTCAAAGAAAAGATTGAATAACACTTATAGTCCTGGTGAAACTCTAACAAAAGTAATAGTTATAAATAGTAACATCACAAACTTATCCAGAACTTCTCTAAATCTATTTACCAAATAAGGTTGTTGGACCAACACTTTACAACTTAAAACCACCAATAGATAAGAGGCTTCATCTGCATAAAGCCTAACATTAAGCATAAAACCAAAGGGACCTAAATGTTCCAAAGTGAAGGCTAGACTGTGGACTAATTCCCTTAGTACTGCCACATCCTATAGTTAGGCTTAAGACTTGAAAATCTCTACTTTCTAGTCTTAGCGCTTGATCAATATGAGCTACTGATAAACCTACAACAAGGATGAATCTAATGTAGTACTCGGTAAACTAGCAGAGTCTAAATTCAGCAACTTCTAAGAGAAAAAAAAGAAATATTTAGCTGCCTTCATTATTTTTAAATTTAAAGCAGTCACTTAGGAGAGAAAATCTATAACAGCCATCATCTTCTTTTATTTTGAAATAGTCATTGTAACTAATATCATTATTGAACAATGCCTTTCTTATTGTAGCAATGTTCTTGCCAAAGTTTTAGATGTTATTAATATGATCATCACATATACCTTCCTTAGTTATGGAGGAATTCCTACCTCTATAGAGAGTAACTTGAACACTCTCACCTTTAACTTCCATGATTGTTGAGAATACTATTTCTCTTAAAAAAATGATTCTCAATCCCAATATAAATTTTATTAGAGATAATATAAAATAAGGTGAAAGTGTGAAAGACTTCACAACACAATGAACAAGATAATATTTTTTTTACAGATGCACATACATACATATATATACTTCTAATTGGAGACATTAGGAAAGGGGCTAATTCAGGATTTTTGGGTTTTAAATTTTGGTGAATAAATTAGTGCTTGTGAACTCAGCTAGTGGGATAAGGCGAGGCGTTCTCACGTGTTTATGTTCAATTGGATCAAATACTCATTAAAAAATGTTGGTAGTTTAGGTGCATGGTCTTTCTGTAGCTTACTTTATAAGGGAACTGAGAAGTAGCCAGAGCTTAATACTCTGCAACCTATAAAGGTTATCAGGTTAGTAATTAGTACATGAAAGAAATAGTTATTGTATTATTAAAATGTGATTCTACTTTTTGGGTTTAGCCTCATTTTAATATCAAAACATTTTTCATTATATCTGTTTGTTTGAACTGCATTTGATAATACTTGTAGTATTAAAAGCTACCTAGTACTTAATTTAATGATAATAGCATTTGATAATACTTGTAGTATCAAAACATTTTTCATTGTATCTATTTGCCTCATTTTAAAATCTTTTACATTCTTGCTTTTGGATGAATTCAATATTGTTAATGCCTTATCAGGATTTATAGTTGAACTAATGGTTAGCGATGATTTAGAGTTAGTTCCAAGAACATATGAGGTAGGTTGTTAACTTTTAAGGCACCTTTTTCATTGTTTGTGTATGGTTGAATTACAGCCACAATATGAACGACTCTGCTGCCTACATTGCATTCAGCCAAGGGATCACAATTTTGGCACAACTTTTATGTGTAGGGTTTCAGTGTGTTCATTGTGGTTATAAGGGTTGTGCAAGTAAGGATTGATTAATATTTAAGACTTTGTTTTAAGTTAGGTGTTTTAGTTATTGTTAAAACAACAAGAATCAAATCCATTTTGCACTGTCATAAATAGAAATATATTTTAGTTTATTTCATAAGACCTAAACTGATAACGCCCAACTTTTATCATTTCCCTTTTAGTTCCTTTGCAAAACATTATTACTTGAACATGTCATCTTTATGGTGATATTTACATACCTATTATCATCACCTCTTTATACCTCATTATTGTTGTTGTTTTTGGCATTTCCAGTACTATTGCCCATCATTAGTCATCAGTTAAGGCTGATGTTTATTTTTGTATGCCTTATTGCTCAAAGCTTTTGATAAGGTCATGCATTTTTTATTTAATAATGTTTGGGATTGGTAATAGATTATGATTGGATATTTATAAACAGCTTTCTACTTTTGATATTGAAATTGAACTATGGTTGTGCCTAAGTAGAATGATGATTGTTTCTGTTGACCCTGTGTGTTTATATGTATTATAAGCAATATTTTACTATCTTTTGTTGCTTGGCCAGAATGAGAAAACAGGCGAATAACACTATAGGCTAGGAATATTATTTACATTTTTGACTATTTATTTGCATTGCCTAATTGAACATAAGCATGTTAAAAAAAATGATACACTCAGAAGTATGATTTAAGATCCATACCGACTTGCATGAATCATAAACATTAATTTTTTTACCATTCTTGATAGTAAAAATACCAATCAGGCCTATTAGACCACCCTTAATTGGTCATAACCATTGACCGTTGTAGACAGGAATGGCTTTTCGTTTGTTCAAACATGAATTGAGAATATAATAATTGGTAAGGTAAGAGTTGCATAATATAATCAATAGGAGAGGCTCTCCAAATCTTTTTTACAGTCAACTTGAGGTTGTAGTGAGTAAGAACAACAACTAACCATTTATTGTCAATAAAATATTTTAACCACTGAGCTGCTAGGAAACATTCAGTGGCCTGCAAGGCAATAGAGCTAGTTTTGTTTTGGTGGGTTATTGACTAATTTGATAGTTTAATTAGCAGAGCTGTGCATGTAGCCAAGATTTGGGAGCGATGGGTCTCTGAATATGAAGGCCCATGCATATGATTAATAATTTATTATTATTATTTTTTTTTTAAAAAAAAAGAAAACCTTCAAGGTTATTATGAGAGAAAATTTGTAAGTGTGTGTTTGAAAATTTTTATGATAATTTGGTTTCTCATGGGATAGGTTAGCTTTTGGAAATCTCTGTATAGCAACAGTGTGAAATGTTGTGGAATTTGTTTCGCAGTTTCTATAGCGGGTTGGTTGCTCATGTTTAGTGCCAAACAGAGTGGAGAACGAGGAAAAAACATAGGAGCTGCTTAGTTTTGAAAAATATTTTCTATTTTTTTTTCAATTTTCTTTTCCTTTTCCTTATTTTTCTAATTTTTCATTTTTCAAAATAGAAAATAGAAAATAGAATAACAGAAAATAATTTGTTTGTTATTTTTCATTTCGTAATTTTTTTATATTCTTATAATTTTTTGATGAAATTTATTATAATAATTTTTAAATATAATAATAATTATTATTATGATTCATATAATAATTTTTAATCTAAAATTTATTAATTTTAATTATGTATATTTAATTAATTTCAATTCAAAGTAATGAAATTATAATGATGGTGGTTGTGGAAGAGGAGGAGGAGGAGGTTGGTGAAGATGGAGGTGGTCGTGGAGATTGGTGGAGGTGGTGATAATTGTGTTGGAGGTGATGGTGGAGGGTGGTTGTGGTCCTGGTCGTGGTAATGGTCATGGTCATGATCATGGTCATGATCATGGTCATGGTTGTGATCATGATGGTGGTGGTGTTGGAGGTAGTGGTGGGGTGGTGGTGGAGGTAGAGGTAGTGGTGGTAGTGATTGGTAGAGGTGGAGGGTGGTGGTCGTGGAGATTATGATGGTAATAGTGATTGAGAATATTGTAAAAAATATTAAAATATTAATTAAAAAATCTAAAAAAAAAAATTTTTTATTAGTTTTCTAAACTCTTTTATAATATGAAAATTTAGAAAATAGTTTTTTAATTTTCTAAAGTTATAAAATTTAATGAATAAATAACAACTCCTATATTTCAAAATTTTTAAAAAAATTTCTGAAAAATAAAACTTATTTTTCAAAACAAAATAAGTCCATAATAATCTTGGCGTTGTTAGCATGGCACTTGTGGAACTCATGGCCCATGGCCCAACACAGAAAAGTTTGTTGCTCGATTTACTACCCACCACACTACCGATGACGAGACTGATGATGAGACTGTTGTCGAGTTATCTATAAAATTCAAGTTGGTGTTGACCAAAACAAAATTTCCACACCACATTACAAGTTGTTCTTCACTTTTTAAAATTTCTACACCAAATTACAAGTTGTTATTGACTTTTGATGCTATGGATGACCCTAACAAAATGGGATTACTTTTGGGAGGATGCTTTTACACATCATTAATATTCAGAATTTATTAAATTTTTATAAATTTAATTTGGCTTAGATTAAAATATATTTATATTTTTTATATAATTTTATTTAAAATATAATATATTATCACATTATTCATAATTTTAATTATCAAACTCAATAATTTACTTTTAATAGCCAATTCATTGACACCTCATTAGCGATCTTTATATAATTAATTAAATAAAAAAAAATCATAGTACGATGAAAATAGTAGATACTAAACTTAATTTATCACAAATTTTATATTTTTATTCTCAAATAACATTAAAATTTATAACTAATAATTTTTTGTACTAAATTTTGTACTTTCTGATTTGATATTATATTATTTATTATTTGTATAATTATATAATATATTTTTAAAATTAATTTTAACATATTAAATAATATGAAATAAATAATTTAAAAAATTAGCATATGAATATTAGCTTCTTTTTTTTACAAACTATTTATAGTAATAAATTACACCTTAAAATCTAACAAATTTTCAAACAAGTAAAGTCTCTACTTACAATTATTATTTCTTTTCCCATTAAAAAAACTATTCTTATAGATTAGTGGGTTAGTGAGGTTTGATTGGATCACTTTATAGATAAAATTACAATTTAAATTAAACATTTCGCTTATAGTTATATTTAAATTAAGTTGAATTAAATTATTATTACATTAAAATTTATGTTTGTGGTTTATTATTATTATTTTTTTTTTTGAAGGATGTTTGTGGTTCAATTTAATTTAATTTAATTAGATTCCTCTATATCTGTACAAAGTAACATATTTAAATTGTTTATGCCATTTTACCTGGGCATAAGTGATGGAAACCACTGTTCGACTCCTCTTCCCTGGACACATTATAACTATTGCATTAAATATTAAGAATCTGACATTTATCTTTGATGTTCGACATCACATCACATAAGCACAACCATACTAAGATGTTATTATTTTGTTCCAAAGAACAGACAGACACCAACAAGCGAAATATTTTGCCTAGCTCTGCCATCCCTGCAAGAACCTCCTTCACTAAAAAAAAAAAAAATCAGTACAGTTATGTAGCCTAATAAATAAATGACACCATAAAATCTTACAAATTTTCATACAAATAAAGTCTCCACCTATAATTATTATTTCTTCTCCCATTAAAAAAATAAAGTGTACCTATATGTCAGTGGTTTAATAAAGTTTAATGAGATGGCGTATGAAAGCCACAGCCTAATCATTTGTTTTAACTCTCATTGGCCAGGTGTATAGTGTTTTTTTTTTTTTTAAAAAATATGTGGCCTAATACTCTACAAAGTATAATGGTTAGGAAATTAGCAATAAGGACATGAATTAATAGGGATGATCATATTGCATTAACAGCCAACATTAGAATCTGACATTTATCTTTGATGTTCTGCTTCATATAAGCACAACCATACAGAAAGGAATTAGAGCAGCAATGTTGTACATATGTTTGCGTACTTTTACACACATGTTATTATTTTGTTCCAAAGAACAGACAAAGACAAACAAGAGAAACATAGTATGGAAACATTTCGCCTAGCTATGCCATCCCTGGAAGAACGTCCTCATTCTCCTGAATTCAGTTAAAAATTTATCAGTGCTATTAGGCAGATTTGTGTTACCATCTCAAAAGGACCAAAAAAAAAAAAGGAAAAAAGAAAACTTACCTTATACGCATCGGTTTGAGGCATTCATGTCCTTTATCCATAGATACGAACTCCAGTAAGAGTACTTTTGATCAAATTCAGTTCTTTAGCAATGTCCCCCATATTCATTCTATCTTTTGGCAGCTCATCTGAACATGCTATTCCAACTCTAAACACTGCAGTCAAGCATTCTTTCTCCTTTGCACTCATTCGGCTTAAGCGGGTTTGGTTATTTGTTTCTTCATATGTTGCAAGAGTTGGATCCACAATCTCCGCAAGTCTTTCTGGCAATGCATTCTTCACAAAGATGTGGAGATTTAAACCGCTTTTGAACATTTCTTCTGTTGGTCTTCTTCCTGAGAACAACTCTAAGATGAGGATTCCAAAACTGTAAACATCCCCCTCCTTTGATGCCACTCCCCCATTCCGTACTCTGCATTAAATACAATTTGGCATGTTAAAATGTAAAGATCAATAAATTTTTTTATTATGCTTCTTTCGGGAATGTTGGCACACCGATTAATCACTACATCAGACTGATGCATTCAGAAATTTTTGTGTGTGTTGGTCAATTCAGGTCACTAAGAAGAGTTTAGACTTCATAATAGTGTTACCTGGTGGGGCATAGCCGATAGTCCCCTTCATTCCAGTTGAGGTTGTTTGACTCTGAGATGCATCATTGGCGGTGAAGAAGAGTTTAGACAAACCAATATCACTTACATGAGCAACCATGTTGTCATCAAGGAGAATATTGCTTGGCTTCAAGTCACAATGAATGATTGAACTTTCGCAAAGGTCGTGGAGATAATGCATTGCAGATGCCACATTAATTGTAATATCCAACCTCTGAAGGAAACTCAAGCTTCTTGTTTCATTGTTATTATCATCATTAGCCTGATGCAACCACTTCTCTAGGCTTCCATTCTCCATGAACTCAAAAATCAGAGCTTTGAATTCATTACGTTTGTTATCCAAGCTAGAGCAGTATGTTAAAAGCTTAACAAGATTCCGATGCCGAACGTTCCTGAGCGCTTTGCACTCTGCAATGAAGCTCTTGGAAGCACCCTTTTTTTCAAGTTTGAGAACCTTAATAGCTACAATTCTTCCTGCTTGATTGAGAAATCCTTTGTAAACAGCACCAAAGCTGCCGGATCCAATTAAACAGTTGGAAGAGAATCCATTTGTTGCCTGATAAAGATCCCAATATGATACATTTATAGGGCGGTCCTTCATTAAGGGTGAAGCACTTGAATTCCTTTTCAGTTTTCTTCTCCTTACAGCAAAAAGAAAGACTAAGAAGAGCAGAAACACGAAGAGGATCGAGCAGGTGATTATGACTGCTAGCTTTATGGGATGAGTCTTTCGCTTCATCATGTTGGCCTGACATTTGGGGAGGTGGAGTTGAGGCACACCTCCACAAAGCTTATTGTTGCCAACCAGGGACAATGCACTTGCATTTCTGAAGACTCCTCTTATTGGAATCTCACCCTCGAGATCGTTGAAAGAAAGATTCAAATATAATAGAAATGGAAGGTTCTGCAGATTCTGCGGGATTACTCCAGTAAGATTGTTTTTTGAGAGATCCAATTCCTGAAGGCCTCTCAGAGATGCAAAAGTTGAAGGGATTGACCCATGGAAAAAATTTTCTTGCATATATAGATACTCCAAGCTCAAGCAATCACCAAGCACACTAGGAATATCTCCTGAAAGTCTGTTTCCTGAAACATCCAGTGTGTTCAAATTTGTCAGCTTCCCTATTTCGACAGGTAGACTACCTGCGATTGTGTTATGGGATAAGTCAAGAGAAACTTTCGTTGAAAGTCCTGACAGCTTGTCTGGTATATTTCCATTGAGAAAATTGTTAGATATGTCAAACCACTGCAACTTCTTGCTGTTAAAAATGCCAGTGGGGATGCTTCCTACTAATTTGTTTTGTGACAGAGAGAGATAAAACAACTGAGTGAGATTAGCTATGGAGGACGGAATTGGGCCCGATAAACGGTTTGACTCAAAGGACAATACTTGTAGTTTCTGTAAGTTCTCAAAAAAGGGTGGAATGGTACCTATAAGAAGGTTGTTCTCTACGTTTAGGAAAATCAAGTTGAGGAGATTCTGTAGTGCTGTAGGAATGTTTCCGGATATCTGATTGTTCTCTAAATATAATCTGCTCATTTGAGTTGACAAATTTCCTATGGAATCAGGAAAAACACCACCAAAATTATTGTTAGCCAAATCCAGATATTCCAGGTTGGTACAGTTTTTCAAGAAAAGCCAGTCGGTTGTGGAGTTGCTTCCTAAATGATTGAAGGCAACTCCTAAATGTTGTAGAGCTTTTATATTTCCGAGATTCCTTGGAATTTGCCCGGTGAACTGATTAGTAGCAAATTCAAGTATCTGCAGTTGAGAAGCATTTGACAGTGATTCAGGAATCATCCCTGACAAATTGTTGCCGCCAACTACAAATGCTTGGAGATTTGGTAGAGCATGGCCCATGTTCTCTGGCAAACTACCATGGAGTTGGTTCTCTGTAAAAGAAAAGGTAGTGACAGATGAAATGTTTAGAAGAGATGGAGGGATATTACCGTATAGATGATTCCTTGCAACACCGAACAGTTCTAAACTTGTTAGCCTGCCAAATTCATTCGGAATTTCGCCCACTAAATTGTTCTGTCCTACTGAGAAGAAGACAAGCGATGTAAGGTTGGCAAGAGAAACTGGAATTTGTCCCGTCAGGTTGTTACCAGCTAGTGCTAACATTTCAAGTTTTGACAGACTGCCGAGCTCGGATGGGATTTGTCCACTCAAATTGTTGCTTTGTAAGATGATTTTCTTGAGTTTGTAACAGCGGCTCAAGTTTACAGGAATTTCACCCTCCAGCATTGTATTATTATGGAGGCCTAACAGTTGCAGACGATGCAGATTGCCAACCTGCGGTGGAATTTGGCCACTGAAACTGTTATGGTGGAGGTCAAGGACTTTAAGGAAACTCAAATTGGCAATATCTGGAGGTACGGATCCCCTCAACTTGTGGCTTTTCAAGACCAAAGATGCAACTCTGTGATGGCGGCGACTACATGTGATTCCATACCAGTTGCATAATGGGACTGAATCATTCCATGAGTTAAGCACTCCAAATGGATCACTGGTGATTGCTTGTCTAAACTTTAGCAAAGCAAGCCAATCAGTTTCGTTCCCAGCTGTCGAAGCATTGGCTTCTTGCAGCTGATGGAAATTGATGACGATTGACAAGAAAAGAATGAGCAGTTGAGTGTCAAAGAGTGTCGGGTAATTGGACTCCATTTTGATGGTGGTGGCACAGCATTACTGGTGTTGGCTTGGTGGGTGATTATAGCAGGAGTTGCAATGCAGCTTTGGCTGCACCGGTGATTGACTGAAATGGAAGACTTTTTTTATTTTTATTTTTGAAGGGGAGTGAAGTGGAAGACTTGGTTCAAGATTTTAGAAAATGTTGTTGTGGCTTCAGATTTAGGAGTCAAGCGGAGACTGATTATGTTCTGCTTTACAATTTCTACACCAAAATACAAGTTGTTGACTCATGATGTTCTCGGTATGACTTAAACAAAATGATGCCTTTGGTGCGCATTAACTTGTGCATGCCAGCTTCAACTAGTGAGACGAGAGGCCTGTCCTTCTCATGTGCCTCCCAATAACTAAACTTTTTTTTACTCCGGTTAAATTGGAATTTCTATTTTCATAAAATTATATCTTATAATTTTTTAGTATAATTAAATTCCATGAATTATATATAACAATTGACATGGTAATTTTTCAAAAACTTTTCTTAAATTTTAGAAACTTTGGATATACATTTTTGAAATGTCTAATTTTTTCCATTAATATGAACTGTAAATTTATTATTGACTGAAAATTTAATTTTAACAGTTGAATAAAAAAATTTAAATTTTATTCATCAATTTAAAATTTTAAATCTATAGAATAATTGATGAATAAAATATTTTTAATCAACTATTAAAATCAAATTTTGAATCAAATATAAATTTACTATTTATATTATCGAATAAAATTGGTTATTTTGACATTTATATCGTTTGATTGTAAAATTTTTAGTATTTAAAAAAAAATTATTTATTAGTTAACCTTTAAAATTAATTTTTTAATTTATAGAATTTAATTACACTTAAAAAAAGTTATAAAAATTAATTGTAGTTATTAAAAGTCTAATATCTTTCAAAAAAAAGTTAATAAATATTATTTAAATTCTATTTGAATAATAATAATAATAATAATAATAATAATAAAGACCCCTCCAAATAACCCACTATTTGAACAGTGTAGGAGTGTTCAGCTACTAGGGTTTAGCAGAGAAAAATCCAGCAACTGCAATTTTTTCATCAATGCCGAAGGTGAAGACGAACCGCATCAAATATCCAGGGGGATGGCAGCTAATTGAGCCTACTCTTCGCGAATTAGATGCGAAAATGAGAGAAGGTAGCTTGCTGTCTGTATATAAAGATGCTGTTTTTTATTAGTTAAATTTCCAGTTATTGTATGCATTGATTTTGTGTTGTTTAATTGGGCCGCTGAAAATGAACCATATGATGGTAAAAGAAAGTGTGAAGCTTTATGGCCTATTTTCAAAATTGCCCGTCAAAGAAGCCGCCACATTTTTTACCTTTATTATAAATCTAATCAAATCTCTAAAGACCTTAATGAATTCTGCTTGGAACAAGGCTATGCTGATCAAAACTTGATTGCTAAATGGAAAAAGGTTAGTTCTTTTCAATTTTTTTGGAGTATCTGTCTGAAATTTTGAACTGGGTTGTGCTTGTAATTGTATTATTTTCATGGTCTGGACTTGCTTTTTGATGATTTCATTGAGCTTTAATGTTGAATCTTCAGGGGTTTTTGCTGATGTTAAAGGGTCTGTTCCTTGAACATGCGAGTTAGAATGGTGATTTTGTATTATTGGAATGTGATTCTCTTTTCCTCATTTTAATATCAAAACATTTTTCATTGTATATGTTTGTCTAAGTTGCATTTGATAATACTTGTAAAATTAAAAGCTCTCTGTTACTTAATTTAATGATAATGGCATAATATCTTGTACATTCTTGCTTTTGGATGAATTCATTATTGTTCATGCCTTATCAGGCTTTATAGCTCAACTAATGGTTAGTAGTAGCACCCTTTTCACTGTTTCTGTAGGGTTGAATGGCAGCCAGGATACGAATGACTCTGCTGCCTACACTGCATTCAGCCAATGGATCACAATTTTGGCACAACTTGTGTGTGCAGGGTGCCTAACGAACTGAGAGAGGAAAAGGTCGTTGAGTATGTTCATTGTGGTTGTAAGGGCTGTGCAGGTGGGGATTGATTGATGACTACTTTATATGATGTTTCTCTGTTCAAGGTACAAAATTTCCCCCTTGTCCAAAGCCTAACTCATGAGCACATGTTGTAGCTGACTCTGTGATATGACTATTGTGGATCAAGCATTGAATTATCAATGCAGTCTATGGTGGACTTCACCACTATCTCATACCTTTCATCAATTAATCTTCACGAATGTTTAAGTAAAGAGTCTTGCCCCTGGTTGTGTATTTTTCACACAGGATTAATATTTGAGACCTTGTTTTAAGTTGGGTATTTTATTTGTTGTTAAAACAACAGGAATCAAATCCATTTTGCACTGTCGTAAATAGAAGTCTATTTTAGTTTATTACATCAACTTTTATCATTTCCCTTTCAGTTCCTTTGCAAAGCATTATTTCTTGAACATGTCATCTTATGGTGACATTTACATGTCTATTATCATAAGCTCTTTATACCTAAGTAGTGTTGTTGTTTTTGGCATTTCCAGTACTATTGCCTATCATTAGTCATCAATCAAGGCTGATGTTTATTTATTTGTATGCCTTGCTGCTCCAAGCTTTTGACAAGATCTTGCATTTTTTGCTTAATAATGTCTGGGATTGGTGATAGATTATGATTGGATATTTGTAAGCTGCTTTCTACAGTGTGATATTCAAATTGAACTATGGTTGTGCCCAAGTAGATTGCTGACTGTTTCCATTGACCCTGTATGTTTATATATATTATAAGCAATCTTTTGCTATCTTGTGTGGCTTGGCCAGAATGAGAAAACAGGTGAACAGAACGACAGGCCAGGAATATTATTTGCAACTTTGACTATTTCTTTGCATTGCCTAATTGAACATAAGCATGTTAAAAAAATGATCACTTTGAAGTAGGATTTAAGATCAATACCGACTTGCACGAATCATAACCACTGATTTTTTTACCAGTCTTCATAATAAAAATACCAATCAGTCCTATTTATTAGACCACCCTTAATTGGCATCATAACCGTTGACCGTTGTAGAAGGGAATGGCTATTCATTTGTTCACACATGAATTGGGAATATAATAATTGGTTAGGTAAAAGTTGCATGATAGGAATGGCTCTCCAAGTCTTTGTTACAGTCAACTGGAGGTTGCAGTGAGTAAGAACAACAACTAACCATTTATTGTCAATAAAATATTTTACCCACAGAGCTGCTAGGAAACATTCCGCGGCCTGCGGGGCGCTAGAGCTAGTTTTGTTTTGGTTTGTTGTTGACTAAACTGATAATTTAATTGGCAGAGCTGTGCATGTAGCCAAGATTTGGTTGTGGTGGGTCTCTGATATATGAGGGCTCATGCATGTGATTAATAATTTTTTTTTTTTTCAAAAAAACTTGGGAGGTTACTCAATCCTAGAGGTCTTTTATAGGCCAGCAATCACTTTCAGGTTGAAAGGATTATATTAGGGAACCTTAATTAGTGCTTTGATGGGCGAAAATTTATAAGTCTGTTAGAAAATTTTTAAGATAATTTGGTTTTTGATTGGAGAGGTATAGCTTTTGGAAATCTCAGTATAGCAAGAGGGTGAAATCTTGTGGAATTTGTTTTGCAGTTTCTATGGCACGTTGGTTGCTCCTGTTTAATGCCAAAGGGAATGCAGAACGAGGAAAATATATAATAATCTTGGCGTTGTTAGCATGGAACTTGTGAAACTCATGGCCCAACATTGAAAATTGTTTTGCTCGATTTATCAACTACTACACTACTGATGACAAGACTGATGATGAGACTGCTGTCGAGTCACCTATGGAATAATCCGATGAGTTGCCGGAATTCTCCAATTACTCTACACTCCCATTTGCCCCCACAAGCCCCCTGTTCATGAGGTGCACCTGGATTTTGATGCTGCAGGTGCTACGAAAAAAAGATACAGAAAGTTCTTGAACAATTTTCGTAAGCAACTGTCAGATGAATCAAAAGTGTTAACTAATTTGGAAGCGTTAGTGTTACCTAATCGATCTTCATTTACTTGGAAAAGTCAAGAAGTTGATCAGTTGCTTATGGTAGGCCTTTCAAATTAATCTGAGACAGATATTGCTTTAATGTTAGACAGAGTAGATGCATATATTGTGGGTTGCATAGTTGTAGATAGATTCTGTCACCTTAAATTAGAAGACCATCAGCAGGTTTTTTGCAGTTACGCGTAACATGTAGGTATGAAGGTGGAACCTCTTAATTTGGGATCTGACTATGGCAATCTTCAAAGCATGGCCAAATCAAGGGTTGGTATTGAGTTAGGAATCTCAAAACTGCAGAACGCCATAACAACGCTCAAAGACACTGATACCACCAAGGCTGGCTACAAAAATTCTGTAGGCGAAGCCCTTTTGGTGTGCATCCAGATGGTTTCAGAGGCAGCTCGGTTCAGTTATATAGAGGATAAAGTTTGTGAAACCATTATTGAAACAGAAGTAGATTATGGAAGTTTTAAACCAGATGATACGATGATAGAGCTGGAGAAAAACTGGGAGGATCTCTCTACTTCTGTCCACACTTCAAAGTACAAATTGGTTAAAGAAAAGGTCGGTGAACGCCATGGAGATTACATTGAATACCTGAAACTTTTGAGGGCTAAAGGCAATGTTGGCAATGAAGCAGGAACGTCTCAACAGCGGGGTAAGAGTAATAGCGTAGGAAGATCAGGAATGCCTCGACAGCTGTGTAAAAAGCTGTCCAATCTTGTAATTTTCTCCACGTTATGCGTATGGAAAGCAAATCCATTGAGCTGTTAGGCTGCATTTTTTCTTTTTAATGTTAAGCTCGACTAATGGTGCTAAATGTTTCTGGAGAAAAATTATTTACTTATGTCAGGTGTATATTTGCATACATAGTTATAATTGAATATGACACTTATCAATCATTCATACAAGCAATTTGGTGTTGGAGGTGAGAAATTCTATTACAAGTATTGGTCAATTCATCATCTGGCCATCTATTGAAAATCCAAAACTAGAAGTGGTTACCATTGCTTTGAGGCATGCATATAATTATAAATCTTTGTACCCACTTGCTCAAATAAATGAGAAGTGCTTGAAATAAATGGTGTCATGGAACTCAATTTGATTTCATTAGTAGAATTAAGTTGAATTAATTAATTTTATGCTCTACTGATCATTATGGGTATGTATACATATGAATTGTGAAGTAGAAAAATCAGGTCCATTAGCCTCATATTCAGCTCTATAAGAACGAAGGCTGAGAAGCATAGCACTAGGATAATATGAACCACGTGTGTGTCTATTGTTCATGTAGATTGTCAGCTACCATGGTTTTGGGATCAAATCAAGCATAACCCATCAACAAAAACAACTCACCTACGCTTTAATATGCAAACTATATATTTAGCATTTCATAACTAGGTATAATCCTGAATGCTAATTAGTTTAGAACTGAAAGCACACAAATGTTTATGCTATTTTTTTGTATTAATAGAAACGTCAAATGATTTAAATACCAACTAATGATATAATAAGAAGCAATCTAATTTATAGTCTCACAATACTATTTCGGTCATGCCACATAGTTTAAATTGGTCAGAATCGTTTATCTAATTTCTTTTTATAATTTTAAATTCAGACATTTAATTGAATTAGAAAAAAATTTAGACATCTAATTTTCAAAAATTAAAAAAAGTACAAACACCGTTGAAGCAATATTTGCTGACTAATTCATAGTCCACGGATAAGTAATCCTTAAGAAAATTTTGCTATTTTGTACGTTGAATCTCCACCAAAACTTTCACTTCGCCTGCAAGCTTCTGGCTGCTTTGCATGGTTGAATCTAGAGAACTTAACATCGTAGGGAGTATTCTATTATGTACGGATTCAGTGACGTATTATCTACATCGTAAAAAGTATCCTATTTTGTACGGATTCAGTGACGTGTTATCCAAAGAGAGCGAGGCTTTTTTAGTTAACTGCGTAATCAATGACATATCTGATAGAAATAATGATGAATGTAGGGACGTGCTTCCATTAATGGCTCCAAGTAAGGGTAGCTAGAACAGTGCATACTAGATTAGAAATAATAGTGAATGTAGGGACATGCTTCCGTTAAAGGATAGCTCCAAGTAAAGGCAGCTAGAACAGTGCATACTAGATAAGCATTTTTTTTTTCTAGTACTTTTTTTGAATAACTGAACTAAGTGCTTAAATCAAACATCACAAAGGGAAAAAATAGAGGATAGCGGTTCAATTCTTAGTCTTTTCAACAAAAAGTTCACATTTTTTGCCATTTGGTAAGCACTGCGTAATTGAATGAAATCATGTTACAAAAAATGATCACTTGAGAGTAGAATTCAAGATCATTCACAAGTGGGTCACATATCAAAGTAGTGCTTTCTTTTGTGAGTGTTATTTTCTTGAAAAATTTTAGACTTCTATCTTTTTTCTTGAAAAATTTTACAGAAGATTTAACAGGAGGAAGAAGGGTTATTTAATTTGAAGATTTCCAAGTCAACAACACTACCAAATTCATTTGTAAGTTCTGAGTCTTCTTAATTTCTAGCTGAAATTTTCCATCATATTTTTGTTCCAAAAGGGCATCTTGTGAAATTTGTTTTGCAGTTTCTATGGCTGGTTGGTTGCTCCTGTTTAATGCCAAACAGAATGCAGATCGTGGAAAAGATATAATAATCTTGGCGTTGTTAGCATGGAACTTGTGGAACTCGTGGCCCAACATAAAATTTTTTTTTGCTCGATTTACTAATTACCACACTACCGATGACGAGATTGATGATGAGACTGCTGTCGAGTCACCTATGGAATTTTTCGATGAGTGGTCTGAATTCTTCGATGTCCTCTACCCTCTCATTCGTCCCCACAAACGCTATGTTGAAGAGGTGCCCCCGAACTATGATGATGAGACTCATGATGAAACTGATGTCGAGTCGCTTACGGAATTCTCCAATGAGTCGCCGGACGAGACTGATTATGAGACTGATGTCGAGTCACCTACGGAATTCTCCAATGAGTCGCCCGATGAGGGCCTGGAAATCTTCAATATAAACCGCGTTGAAACTTCCCGAATAGAGTTGTTCGTAGACTTTGATGCTGCAGGTGCTACGAAAAAAAGATACAGAAAGTTCTTGAACAATTTACGTGAGCAACTGTCAGATAATTCGAAAGTGTTACCTAATTTGGAAGTGTTAGTGTTACCTAATCGATCTTCATTTACCCGGAAAAGTCAAGAAGTTAATCGGATACTTTTAGTAGGCCTTTCAAATTCGTTAGAGGCGTTGTATTAATGTTAGACAGAGTAGATGCATATATTGTGGGTTACATAGTTAAATTAAAAGACCATCAGCAGGTTTTTCGTAGTTACGCGGAACGTGTAGATATGAAGGTGGAAGCTCTTGATCTGGGATCTGACTATGGCGATCTTCAAAGCACGGCCAAATCAAGGGGTGGTATTGAGTTAGGAATCTTGAAATTGCAAAAGGCCATCACAACGCTCAAAGACACTGATACCACCAAGGCTGGCTACAAAAATTCTGTGGCCGAAGCCCTTTTGGTTTGCATCCAGATGATTTCAGAGGCAGCTCGATACAGTTATATAGAGGATAAAGTTTGTGAAACCATTATTGAAACAGAAGTAGAATATGAAAGTTTTAAACCAGATGATACGATGATGGAGCTGGAGAATGGCTGGGACAAACTCTCTACTGCTGTCCTCACTTCAAACTACAAATAGGTTAAAGAAAAGTTCGGTGAACGCCATGGAGATTATATTCAATACCTGAAAATTTTGAAGTCTGAAGGCAATGTTGGCAATGAAGCAGGAACGTCTAAACAGCGGGGTAAGAGTAATAGTGTAGAAAGATCAGGCATGCCTCTATAGCTGGGTAAAAACACCAAAGGAAAGAAAAAATGCTAAAGATTCATCCACAGAACAGAACAAATTTAGAGGGTAGTTTTAGTTAGTCATGTACTAGTAGACATGACTGTAGGCATGGTTCTTGTTTACTTGTATAAGCAAAATTAAATAGTGTACACATTGTTAGGAGGTGTACATTAAAAGCGGTAAAATTAAATGTAAGCAGAATGTCTTAACTTACAGCTCTTCAGGAAATTCAGAGTTTGGTTGGAGGAATGAAATTGTAAGCTGTAGATCAAAGACCATCTTATTATATATGTAGCAGCAAATTTAGAGGTTCTCCAAGGTTTATATTGCTTGTGATTGATACTAGCTGGACCAATCGAAGAACTCAGTTGAAAAACTTGACAGAGATAATTTTGGGAGGCTGCTCAGCACAATACCATGCTGAGTCAAGAGACAATTCTTTATATACACGAGAGACAAGGTGTATATAAAGAGATAAAAGAGCAAGCCTGTGGATGAACAACACGTCACCTGTACAGCAGCCATGATCATCCTTGGATCATGTGCACTAACAAACAAAGAGATAAAAGAGAAAAGAAAAATAAGAAAGCATATTCCAGCTACTGGTACAATAAAAACAAAGCTGAAGTACAAGTCGTTTAAATCACCACTGCTAGTATTTGTTCTAACTAACTCTACAGAGCTGTAAATGAATTTAAAAGAGGACTTAACCATGCTTGTTGCGAAGTTGTTTGGTTGGATAAACCAAATTATCATAGTACTATTGGTAGGGTTCTTGAAGATGATGGAAACGATGAAATTTGGCTGAAATCATTACATGGTTCTCGCTTGGACCAAGTAATTAGATTTCTACCAGAATTTGGGGGGTCCCCCTTCATCATCCAAATCCAAGAAAGCAAGTGCAAAACAAGGAAGAGAAGCTGTTAAAGATCCTGGATCATCATCATCTGCAATTAATTTAAACAGTAAACTGCATTCGCTGCAAGAAGAGGGCATGAGAGTAGAAGGCAGCTCCTCAACAAGCCATTATCAAGCTACGAGAGGTTCGACCGAATGTTCAGACAATCAAGGAAAAAAGCAGAGCAATCAAATCAGTGACAAACCCTTGAGTTGGGCGAGATTCTTATTTTCTGAAGATGATCGAGCCTCACGAAGTGTAGCCAAGGCTCATCTTTCAAAACTTGGTGCATCGGTTGAGCTGTGTGAAAATGGAGAGCAAGCTCTACAATTAGTGCGCAATGGTCTACAACACGAAAGAGACCATGGAGCAGATGCTGTGGCTCCTTATGATTACATTTTAATGGACTGTGAGGTAAAAGACTTGCTACTACTTCCTTATATAGGCATGAACCACATATTGCTTTAAATCTTGTTTCCTGGTGTTTGTTATTGTAATAGATGCCGATAATGAATGGGTGTGAAGCAACAAGGCAGATGAGAGTAGAGGAGAGATCTTATCACATTATAGCATTAACAGCAGGAGATGAAGGCAAGAAAGCAATGTTAGCTAGGATGGATGATCATTTGAGCAAACCTAGCCTCTCGAAATAGGTTCTTTGCTGACAGTCACTAAACGTTTCCATAGTAAGGAAGGGAGCTGCAATGTTAGAGGAGTATCCATAGCTGTTTATTCCGTAATTCTCTAATAGAGGCCATATATCAGGGCCTTCATACTGCAAGATCTGCCTTTGAGCTAGTTAGGTTAAATACTTCAATTTAGTAAGCTAACATCCCCAACTAGTTATTATCTATAATGTTCCGTTAAAATATTATTTTGAATGCAGCAGTAGGTAGTAAATAGTTTGCCCTCTCTTTTTGGGTGACAGCTCAAAAAAGAGGTTTGAATTTTTAGAGGATGTCAGTGGGATAATGGATGCACATCTTTGGTTACTTGAAGCAGGTACATAGCATGGCGGGACATGCCTTCTTCTTCAGTGTTCTTTGTAAATATATTACATTAATTCATTCTTTTTGTTCTTGTAGTTGTAGGGCTCTGAGTTCTTGCATCAAATGGAGGCATATATTAATCAGGTTTGATTTGTCTTTTTTTTTTTTTTTTTTTTTTTTCCAGATTTTCATAAGCAAAATTTAGCAATATAAGTTGAATGTGCCACTGTGTTCATAAATAGCAAAATAAGGAGTTAGTTTAATGCTGAAACTTGGGGATGTAGGAATACTGCCAGAATGATGACCTCATAGAGTTTAGATAGCTTAGTTTCTTTTAATTGGTTGCTTGTAGAAATATTGACTCATGTAAATCATTAAGTACTTGTTCTGTAGGTCTGTTAGGAAAATAAATCTATCATATCTTCTATATTTGTAAATAGATTGATTTGTATATTTATAACTTTCCTTTTGTATATTTTGGAAACTAATTAGTTCCTGATTTGTAGGAACATATTAGGAATATATAGGAAGTCTCTTATAGCTGCTCATGTATATATATAGGGACATTCCCTTGTTAATAAATTATTCTATTCAGGCATATCAATTTCCTGTGTTTACATGGTATCAGAGCTTGGTCTAGATCTTGACTCTGTATTATATTCATAAGTCTCGTACATCACTTGTTAATTATCGTCATGGATGAAGACGATGTCCCATCATTGATAAAACAATCCGGCAAAACAAATACTAGTCTCGAACAATCCAAATCTCTATCAGATGTCTCCAATCCTTATTTCACTCATCATTCAGATCACCCAGGTCTGATTCTTGTTTCTAAACCCTTAAATGGGGATAATTATTCCGGATGGAAAAGGGCAATGACCTTGGCACTGAACTCTAAAAATAAGCTTGGTTTTGTTAACGGCTCCATCAAACCTCCATCAAAGGAAACAGATCCAGAAGGTTATGCAACTTGATCACGATGCAACGACATGGTGCACTCTTGAATTGTCAATACTGTCAGCCCAGAAATTACAGACATCATCATCTACTACCCTACGGCTCGCGAGGTATAGGAAGACCTGCGTGAGCGATTCTCTCAAGGCAATGCCCCACGTATTTTTGAGATCCAGCGAGAAATAGCCTGCCTTAAACAAGAGCAGCAATCCATCTCAACTTATTACACTAAACTTAAGAGTTTTTGGGATGAGTTGGCATCCTATTCGGAAATCACACAATCAGAACAACAAAAACTCATGCAATTCCTGATGGGATTAAATGAGACTTATAGTGCAATTCGTGGATAAATTCTTCTGATGAATCCTCTACCAACAGTTCGACAAGCCTATTCTGCAGTTTCTCAAGAAGAAAAGCAACGATTCCTCAGTGTTTCTCATTCTCCAATTGACTCGAGTGCAGCAATGGCGATGCGACACAACACTAGGCCTAATTTACATTTAAAAAGAGGAGGAAAAATGAAAGTCTTTGATTAGCAGACCTCCCGTCCAGACCATTCTTCTCAAACAAACCGACCTTTTGATCTGGACCGACGTCGAAGCACAAGTCGAGGAAGGCCACAATGTACACATTGTGGAGAGTTAGGACACTGGGTTCAGACTTATTTTGAAATTACGGGCTATCCGCCTGGTCATCCAAAAGCAAAACGAAATTTCAGTCTGAATATAGGAAACCAATAAAATAGAGCAAGGTTTCCTTTTGCCAATCAAGCCTCTAAGATAATGAATGAAGCAGATATGCCCAACATCACTTTGTCTGAAACTCAGTTCAACCAGTTCATGGCTCTCCTCAATGATAAAATTCAGAAGTCCAATCAAAGTACCGGTCCTCATGCACATGTAGCAACAAAACCAGGTCTGTCCAAAGTTATTTCTGGTAATTGGATCATTGACAGTGGAGCAACCGATCACATTACTTCATCTGCCTTGTTGAATCCCACTAAAAATTTCTTTTCACCATATGTTTTATTGCCTAGTGGGGATAAGGTTACCATTGCTGCTAAAGGGTCTTACCCTCTCAATCACATATTTTATTTGCATAATGTGTTATCTGTGCCAAAATTCAAAGTGGACCTACTGTCAGTAAGCCAATTGACAAGAGGCTTGAGTTGTTCAATAACTTTTTTTCCTTATTGGTGTATTTTGTAGGATCTTGCAACGAGGAAGATGATTGGTTTGGGTAAACAACGTAATGGACTGTACTGTTTGACGACATTGGCGATAAATAAACCATTTAACAACCATTATCCATCCATCACACCATCTACTTGTAATCACATTCATAGCACTTCCAACCTTTGGCACAATCGTCTTGGTCATGTGGCATCATCTTGTTTAAATTTTATAGCAAAACATTTCTTGAAATTTTCCATTCAGTCTAATAATGCTTGTCATATATGTCCCTTGGCAAAGCAAAGTAGATTACCTTTCAGCTCTAGTACAATTTCTTCTATTAGACCTTTTGAACTTATTCATTGTGATATATGGGGATGATATTGTCACTCTTCTATTTCTGGAGCTCATTATTTTCTGACCATTATTGATGATTATAGTCGTTTCACTTGGATTTTTTTGATGCGCCAAAAGAATGAAGCACAATCAATCTTAAAACATTTTTTTAACTATGCTCTCACTCAATTTGACTCTCGTATTAAAACTTTTCGAAGTGCCAATGGTAGTGAGTTTGTATCCCTCCGCTCATTTTTTTCCGATAATGGTGTCATTTTTCAGCATTCTTGTGTTTACACGCCCCAACAAAATGGGGTTGTGGAACGTAAGCATCGCCATATTCTGCAAGTAGCCCGTGCTCTCAAATTCCAAGCCCATCTTCCTCCTTACTTTGGGGGGAATGTGTTCTTATAACTATTCATCTCATCAATCACTTACCTTCTCCAACTCTTTCCTACAAATCCCCATTTGAACTTCTCTATTCCAAACCTCCATCTTTTTCCTACCTTCGTTTTTTTGGATATTTAGCTTATGCTACCAATGTTCATCCCACTCACAAATTTGACTCTCGGGCTATTCCATCAATTTTTGTTGGTTACCCAATTGGCCAAAAAGCTTACAAATTATGACTTATCCACACGCAAAATTTTTACCAGCCGAGATGTCAAGTTTCATGAGGATTCTTTTCCTTATGCCTCCAAGTCTTCTAGTCCCTTATTAAGCCCACCTTCCGGACCCATTGGACCACCATCAGGCCCAATTCCATGTCTCTCCCCTGTCGATTTCTCTTTGGAGTCTCTCATATCTTCTCCTTCTTTTTCTCAATCAGGCGACCACCCCTCTTATTCTCTTCCTTCACAGCCTCCCCCACCCATCCTTCGCACATATTCTCGTCGTCCTTCTCCCACCACTCCATCTCCTCCGACTGTCCCTTCTCAATCCAATTCACCACCTGATTTGCCCCCTTCTCCTTTTCCACCCGCTCCTCTGTCCTCTCCTTCTCCTATCGATTCTGTCATCCCTCACCTTCCTTCTCCTACAAACCTTGCTCCACCTATTCTCCGTCGCACTAGCCGTTAGTCCATTCGCCCAGTTCGTTACAATGATTATCATTGTCATCAAGTTTGCTTCAATCCATCGTCTTCCTTACTGCTTAGTTCGGTTAAAGGCACTCGGTATCCTCTGGCGAATTACCTCTCATACCATCGGTACTCCTCTCACCATTGGGCTTTTTTGGCTCAGCTTGCCCAGGTCTCTGAACCTCGCTCTTACTCTGAGGCTATTTTACATCCTGAATGGAAGGCCGCCATGGACTCTGAGTTACAGGCTCTTACGGAGAATGGCACTTGGACATTGACCTCCCTTCCCACTGGTAAAATTCCTATTGATTACTGTTGGGTTTATAAGGTGAAGCATAAAGCCGACGGTTCCATCGAGAGATATAAAGCCCGCTTAGTTGCTAAGGGCTTCACACAGCTTGAAGGAGTTGATTATAATGAAACTTTTTCTCCTACTGCTAAAATTATCACTGTCTGGTGTTTATTAGCTTTAGCTGCAGCTAGAGGTTGGACTCTGCATCAATTAGATGTCAACAATGCTTTTCTTCATGGAGATTTATCTGAAGAAATCTATATGTCTCCTTCGCCGGGTCTTCGGCGACAGGGGGAGGAACATCTCTTCTGCCGTCTCCATAAGTCTTTATACGGTTTGAAACAAGCATCGCGACAGTGGTTTGCAAAGTTCTCTAATGCTATTCGATCTGCAGGGTATGTTCAGTCTAAAGCTGATTACTCTTTGTTCACTAGAAAATATGGAAATTCGTTTACTGCGCTTTTGATAAATGTTGATGATATTTTAATTACGGGAAATGATCTAAAGGCTATTGACTCTCTTAAGCATTTTTTGCATAGTCAATTTCGACTTAAAGATCTTGGAAATCTAAAGTACTTTCTTGGTATTGAGGTTTCTGCTTCTAAACATGGGATTTATATTTGTCAACGTAAGTATGCTTTGGAAATTATTGAAGATGCAGGGTTATTAGGAGTTGCACCAGTTGATACTCCCATGGAAAAGGGTCTAAAGTTATCTGACCAAAGTGATTTACTCAAAGATCCAGGAAAGTTTAGGAGATTGATTGGCAAACTTATCTACTTAACTGTTTCTCGCCCTGACATTACTTATGTAGTTCTTTTTTTGAGTAGATTTATGAATCAACCTAGGAAACTTCATTGGGATGCAGCGTTAAGAATTGTGCGCTATCTCAAAGGAGCTCCTGGAAAAGGTTTATTTTTTTCTTCAGTTAACGATTTGAAATTAAGGGCATATTGTGATTCTGATTGGGCAGGATGTCCTATAACCAGAAGATCCACAACTGGATATTGTGTTTTTCTTGGATCATCATTAATTTCCTGGAAATCGAAGCGCCAGAAAACAGTTTCTTTGTCTTCAGCAGAAGCAGAATACCGTGCTATAATAGGGACATGTTGTGAGTTAACTTGGTTGTGGTATTTGTTTAAAGATCTAAATCTAGTACTTTCTGAACCAGCCTCATTATTTTGTGATAATAAGGCAGCCCTACACATTACTGCTAACTCTGTATTCCATGAAAGAACTATACATATTGAGATGGATTGTCATTACATTAGAGATAAAATTCTGAATGGATATATGGTCACAAGATATGTTAGCTCAGCTCATCAACTAGCTGATGTGTTTACCAAGCCGTTGGGGAAAGATTTTTTTGTTCCAATAATTCGCAAGTTGGGAGTGCAAGATATCCACTTTCCAACTTGAGGGGGAGTGTTAGGAAAATAAATCTGTCATATCTTCTATATTTGTAAATAGATTGATTTGTATATTTATAACTTTCCTTTTGTATATTTTGGAAACTAATTAGTTCCTGATTTGTAGGAACATATTAGAAACATATTAGGAACATATAGGAAGTCTCTTATAACTGCTCATGTATATATATAGGGACATTCCCTTGTTAATAAATTATTCTATTCAGGTATATTAATTTCCTGTGTTTACAAGGTCTTGACTTATATATGCTCCATAATAATCCAGAGAGAGGTAGAACTATGAGCAGGCAGCTCTCAATGAAATTAGGATACAGGAGTACAAAATTCAGATTGTATTTTATTGATTAGAGGACGGATCTTGGCAAAAATCTTATTTGATTGAATTTGATGGTACAAAGATTCTATTTGATGGATCTTGACAAATATCTTATTTGCCAGTGGGTGTAAAAAAGTGCCTTCAAATTCATCTTTTGAATGCCTCACTTGAAATGTATATTTCTGAACTACCAAGTCAAATTTCAGGTTCAAACGATTAGACAAAGTTGCATGTTAATAGTCTTAACATATAACTTGAGAGATTTTTCTTGAAGATGAAAGAAACAGTATTTTGCAAGCAAGCATGCTAATTGCTTTTGTCTTAATTAATATTGCTGCATGTTTACTTGTATTTATTGTAAAGCACCTCTTTGATATGTGCTACTTTATGTCTTTTGGTTTTCCTATTGGTTGTTCTGTAATCATTAGTTTGTTGTATTTGAACTTCTGTCCTTGCTAATGAAATATTAGAACAAGAAGGTCATAGTTGAGACTTCCAAATTTCAGATTTTTCTCTTTTAGTTTATAGCAGTAGCAGCAATTCTGGTATTAATGTTCCACACTCAAACCAGAGCAAAGCAGCTTAACAAATCAGTCCATTTACAGCAGCTTTAGAGAAGCAGATTTCTATGCTGTTGTTCAAGCATTAGAAGCCCAAAAATTTTCAGACTTTAGCAGGTTACTTATCAAAACATTCCTCAAATGATCCTTTATTTATGCTTGTGAGTGCAGGCACAGAGTGCAATGGATCAAATGGATTAGATTGAAAAATAACAGGAGTTATTGCTTCACTACTCAGCTCTCAAGCTCCTGACAGGGTAATTTTCATAAGCATTTTTTATAATTGTGTCCTTTAAATTAAGACATTTTGACGGTTGTAGTCCAATTAAATTTCAGTGCTTTATAGCTAGTCCCATGGGAAGTGGTCATCATGGGTCTGCGAGTGAGAGCAGTTCCTTTCAAACTGTTGGTTTTTTTTATGAGAATGTAGGAGGCAGACATATCATTCTTAGGCTGAGCCTTGAAGTTGAAATGACTAAAGGTATGTCCATAGACATATCTCAATGATTTGCAGCAGGTACGCTCTACGAGCTCAAATTCAGCATCCTGAATAGCATGAGTCTTGTTGTAGTGCTTTTATGCAGCTTCAACAAACAGAGAGAATACAACTTGAGGAATTAGCAACCTTGGATTATTGTCGGAGCTTTCAGTGGGCTCAGATATAATATACTTTTTCCTTTTCTCCTCAGAAATCCGCTCTTCCCCGCGAGGTGAGGGGAACTCAAACTCTGAAACAATGCGCCAAAACTCCATTGTTTCAGGACTAGGCTCCACCAACTTCAGTGGCTCGAAAGGATAGATGGGATTGTAATTGCCAGTTGCAATACGCTATTCTACTGAAATCAGAGGAGGTCCATAAGAATCCAAAGGTGGAGCAGGAACAGTTACCGGTGTAATAAGACCTTTCCTCAAAGACGAAGACACTCTCGACTCAGTTCTGGGGGACTTTTTTGCTTCTCTGGGGCGTTTTGCCTTACGATCAATCTCATATGTGAATACATCTCTCGATCTCAATCTATACGCCGGGACAACTTCCATCGCCTGAACTCCCTCCAGAAAGATTATACGACGCCAAAGCTAATTTAAGGATAGTATTTCTTTTTGAAGGGAGTTCAGGCGATGGAAGTTGTACCCGTGTATAGATTGAGATCGAGAGATGTATTCACATATGAGATTGATCGTAAGGCAAAACGCCCCAGAGAAGCAAAAAAGTCCCCCAGAACTGAGTCAAGAGCGTCTTCGTCTTTGAGGAAAGATCTTATTACACCGGTAACTGTTCCTGCTCCACCTTTGGATTCTTATGGACCTCCTCCGATTTCAGTAGAAGAGCGTATTGCAACTCGCAATTACAATCCCATATATCCTTTCGAGCCATTGAAGTTGGTGGAGCCTAGTCCTGAAACAAAGGAGTAGGAACAGTTACCGGTGTAATAAGTGAAACTGCTGATAATGACCACTCTGTATATCGTCTTAGTGTTAATCATGAAACATATGTCAATGCTGTGTATGAGCAATCGTCTTGTAGCTCTTCTCTAACTCTTGCTAAAGCGATGCTACTGCAAGAGCATACAGGTATTGACCGCTGCTCAACAGGGATTTCGTTGGACAGATCCTCCACTAGCTCTTCAAATTTGGTGGGCACAGGTGAAACCAAATCATAGAGGATCTAGAGGGATATTCCTTGCTTCACTTGCTCAAATAAATGAGAAAGTACCTGAAATAAAATGATGATTTTTCTAATAGAATTGAGTTGAATTAATTTAATTTTGCGCTTTCCTGACCATTGTGTGTGCATTCATATGAGTTGTCAAGTACAGAAATAAAGCTCAACAGCCAGCATTAGCCTCATATACTGCTCTATATGAACAGAGGCTGAGAAGCATAGCACTAGGATAATATGAACCGCTTGTGTGTCTATTGCAGATCAGCAGCTACCATGGTTTTAGATCAAATCAAGCATAACCCATCAACAAAATAACTCATCTACTCTTCAATACACAAATCATATAATTAGCAGCAATGCTGAACATTAATTAGTTTTGAACTAAACACACAAATTCTTTTACTATTTTTTATTAATAAGAAGGTTAAAATGACTTAAATCTGATGTACTATGGAAGCAATCTCATTTTATATCAAATAAAAATTAATTCTACAAGTACGATATGATATGATTTGAAAACTTATATCTTAAAATGTTTATGGAGAGAAGTAACTGTTAGACTAATTTTAACCTGCAATTTTTCTATTATTTTAGTTAATAACTTAATATTATTTCTGACCATGTCATTTTTGTGGTGACATTTATGTTCCTATTATCACAAGCTCTCTATTGCTGTTTCTTATTGTCGTTTCCCAGATTTTGATAAGGTCAAGCCTTCTTTGTCTAATAACATATTGGAATTGGAGATAGATTATGATTATTTATTTATAAGCAGCTTTCTGCACTGGGATCTTCATCTAGTGTTGGGTTCAAGTATCTCCATGACTGATTCTGATTTGGTGCTCAACTAAAATATTTTAATTTTTTTTTAAATTATGATTTGCATCTTTGATTATTTCTTTACATTGTGTAATTGAATAGAAGCATGTTTAAATAAAATAATCACTTAAAAGTAGGATTTGATATCAACACCAACTTGCATGAATCATGACTATTAAATTTTTTTTTTAATGGAAACCTAATGAGCTGTAACTATTATTTTATTATTGATTATGAAAGTGATAAATTTTCACCAGTAAATAGGATTTAATATTAACACCAATCTGCATGAATCATAATTATTAATTTTTAATAGAAATTTAATGAGTTGTGAGTTGCATAAAAAAAATAACTATTTTTAAAATTTGATCAATATTAATGAGTGCTGTATGAAGATTCAAAAACTAAAATTTCTACATTAATTTTCAAAAATAAAAATATCAATCTTGATTGTCATCGTAACCACTAAAAAAAGATAATGTTTTATGTGGCTGCTAGTGATAGTGAACAACACCATCATTAGTAGTGACTTTTAAAAAATATATATTTTCTCTCATTTAATTAGTATCTATATTTGAGGGATAAAAACATATTTTTAATAAAAATTTCATTGTAATAAAATATTTTTAATAAAAAATGTTTTCTCTCAACTCTCATTGTAAGAGTTGCATGAGATAGCCAATAGGAAAGGCTTTTCAGGGCATTTGTTTAGTCAACTTGAGGTTGTAGAAAGTGGGCAACTAAGCACTAAAAAAAAATGAATGAACTTATCAAGAAACTGTTGTCAATGCATATTTTTACCTATAGCTACTCAGCTGCTAGGAAACTTTTAGCCTATGTATGTTAATCCACCCTTTTCTGAGGTTTGGTACTCGTAAATTGGTTAATCTCTAACTATAATCCAACTTTTAGCAGCCATGAGAATTTTGTAATTGTAGCCACATCAGTTTCCTCTTAACTTGAAATGGAAGAATTAAATGAGGTTGAGAAGTCGAACTCTACTCTTAACTAAATACGTTAATTTCATAATAGAATATTTTATCATCTATATTGGACGGTAGATTTTTAATATTTATTAATTGTTGAGTTAATGGCCCTTTATTTGCATTGTTTAACTATATAAGATATCATAAAATATCACATGTTATAAGTTTCATGCTCGTCTGCAAATTATTATTATTTTTTAAATCTTGAATAGGACCTTAAGTTGTTAATCAACTATACTATAATGAAATTTTGACATTTCGTAGTTATTTGGTTTTAGTGCTTTTTTATCTCATACGGACTTCGATAATATGTCTAATTAAAGCTCAGAATGACATCTTACAAGAGGAAGCATATTTGTCGAGTGGGTTTAATCACAAAAGATAGGAAACTTCGTACGATTGCTCAATATCATCCTTATTAAAAATTAAATTAAAAGGGTAAATATATCAATAATTTAGAGGATTGTTAGCTAAAATAAGATTTTTACTATTTTTATAATTTTATTTCAACTGGGTTCAATGAATTTTAAATTTTCATTTTATTGGATAAAAAAAATAAAAAAGTCCTGTGAATTGTGAATTGTGAGTGCTTGTTTTAAGACATTGCGGGATGACTTTTAGAGGGCATGATATGCGAGTTGATTAAGTCAACAAAAAAGGCCTGCTGAATCACTTCACACTTAGGTCAACTCTTGGCACGTGACAATGAGCAATTGTCCCTTCTACTGAATGGTGCACAGTACCAAACTGTGATTTATTTTATTTAACCTATGGTTGCTTAAAATAATAGGAAGAAAAAAAAAACTACCCCTTATAAAGTTCACCATAGATATTTCTTTTTTTATCATTATGTTAATAAATAATTTAAGTGTCGGTCTCGAAAAATAAAAATAATTATATTATTAACGTAATAGATGAGTAATTAAGTCATAGAATAAAAATAATGATTTGATCTTGTCTTGTCTTGTGATCAAGTCCTTACATTTAAGAAATTAAGGATAATTATTCTATGATTAGTGTGAAAAAAAAAATTTATGTTTTTGCTTGCAAAGAAGCTTTGATTGTTTATACAATATACACTAAAAGAAAAATTACATACACTTTGAGAAGGTCAAGCAACGAAGTTAAAATTATAATTTTGGTGTGTAAATTTTAATGTTAAAAATAATATAAAAAATATACTGATTAATTTGATGGATTTCCAAAGACTAATTCATAGATTTATGCACATAAATATGTGTTTAAAAATAATCTTAATTAAAAATGATTTCCTTCGAAAGTAAGAAAATTAGAGTAATTTTGTGAAGCAATTGATCAAGTCATATGTGAAATGCTCAATTGCAAATCATGCGTTGACATTCTTATAGATTTAGGGTTCCTTTTATATTAAAAAATTTTCTTCATTGAGATTTTTGTTGTTGTTGTTTCATTATTATTATTATTATTTTAAATCATAAATGAATAATAATATTTTTAAATCAGTTTCATATAAAATTACACAATCTTTTAATTTGTTTAATAATTTACTGAAAATTTAAATTTTGATCCATCGAAAAAAAAAAGAACATTTCTATTTTTTTTTACCCAATGTGAATTCCAATTAACACAATGGAATCCACACAGAAGGTATTAATCGATGAAGCCTGGCTTCAAAAACAGGAAAAAAAAAAAAAAAAAAAAAGATCATCCATGTCCATGCATACGTGGATTTCAATTGACAAAATCAAGCTCTGTAAAAAAAAAAGAAAAAAATATAAAGAAAAAATATTGTCTATAATAGCCTTAAATATTATAGACAATATTTTAATTTTGTAGAAATATTCCTATCCATATTAATTAAGAAGAAAAAAAAATTCCTCTCCACAAGCAAAAATTTACCCCGTAACTCTTGGTCCTCTCGTACCCCTTATTGGTATTTCTTTACTCATTGCATGTATGGGGAAAAAATGTAAATGCTCATAAGATATCACATTGCAAGTGGCATACATAGAGGGCCTATTTTTCTTGATTTTTTATTCACAAATCACAAGTGGGAAGCTTACCAAAAATCTTTTGCCAACTCTTTCTGGAAGTCGTTGACTATGTTTTATACTAACAAAAAAAAAATCGGAATTGATGTTTGAGTTCATATTTGACAAAGTTTTTTTTTTTTTTTTTCAATATAAAGGAAAACTTTTTTTACATATTTAATATAATTTTTCATTCTCATGAAATTTAAATTTTAACATTTATGTCGATAATAATTCTTTTCTTACTATTAAATTAAACATCTTTTCAATTTAATAAAATTAACTATGAAATTTATGTATAAAATCATTAAAAATAGTCAATGTCAATTAAAAATAGTCTATTAATATTATAAAAATCATAAAAATTCAATTAAAATTTAATTTTCAATTTAGTATTCACAAATATCAGTAAATACTAGTGAGAGTTTTAACATTTTTAATAATATGAGATAAAAGAAAATTAATATTTTTATATACTTCATAATTCATTTAAATATTAATAATAATAAATAATAAATTTTATAAAAAATATATTAATGTAAATTTGTAATGATAAAATTCATGAGTCCGTGATATATATTGGAAATGAACTAACTGGTGCTACACATTTACACTTTTTTCTTTGGAGAAATTTTCTTTTTAAGACTAAAGTTGACATAGATTGATTCCTAAATTCTCATTATTATTCTCTTGGAGTGGCATGAATTTTTAGTCCCATTTTCAAATATATTTTTTTTAATTCTAAAAAGAAACATTTATATCCTTTTAGGGGAAAATTAAATGAAATAATTAATGAACATCATTTTCAAATCAGTTTGTTTTTCTTTACTTTGTCCTATAAGGCTATAACTCAATAAAAAATGAGTACTATCTATTTATGATTACCGATTAAAATGTGTAGGGATTTGATTGATGACTTCTTCTCATTCAAGTACTTGACTAAATAGATTGTGAGGTATTTTTATAATTTTTTAATGAAAAATAAATTATTTATTTAATAAAATAAAAAATAGATCTTGATAAAAATATAAAATAAAAATGCAATCGAGAACTATAAAAAAGTCTTATTATCATAAAAATTTTTGTTATTATATTTAATCGTATTGATAGAGTTATTTTAATTTATAATTTAAATATTTATATATAAGGGTATAATCGAATCGAATTTTTAAAAATTCAGATTTAGCCCGTTTAAAAATTAACTAACTTGAATTAGTTTGAATGTGTTAAAAATTCAAAAGTTTGGCACAAATTTTGCTTGGGTTCATATTTAACAAGCTCGAGCTAAGCTCGCAAACCAACGACCTCAACAGCGTATTTTGTATTTAGATATTATATTGTTTTATAATATCAAACTATATATTTTAAATCAAAACTATGTAATTTTAATGTTACAAAACTATGAGTTCGTAGTTGACAAGTTCGAATTATGCAAGCTCAATAATATATTTTTGTAATTAGACATTATATTATTTTATAACTTAAAATTATATATTTTTGTAACATTAAAATTACATAGTTTTGAATTAAAATATGAATATTACTTAAGATTATATTTATATTGAAAATTTGTTATTTGTTGTTAAAATTATGTTATTTCATGTAAAGTTAATTATAAAACTTCGTAGTTTATTGATTAAAGATTTAGGTTAAAAAAGTTGTTTATATTTACATTAAAATTTAAAAATATGTAGTTTTAACTTAAAACTATGAAATTTTGTAATAATATAATACAAATTAAATTATAATTTATCAGTCAAATTATATTTATCTATTACTTTAAATTTGCTTATTTAATATTAATATTTATATATTATTTTAAAATACAAATATTACTTAATTTTTTATTTATCGAACAAATTTATTATTTGCTAAATATTTAATTAGTATTGTATAATATTTACTTATTATCATATTAATGTTAATTTATATGCAAAAAATTATATAATATTATCATGAGTGCATAATATTGTCGTATGTAAAATTTTATATTAACTACAACTAATTTCATTAGTATTGTCTTTATTTAAAATTAGTATTATATAATATTGACTTACTAAATTAAATGATATTTATTGAATATTAATATTTAAATTAAATCATATCTATTTAATACCACCACTTAATATAATGAGTCTAGTCATGAGTCTAAAAATGAGCCTGCAAACGAACCTATAAACTAGTCTGTTTGCAAGCTGACGAATAAGTTTGTTCACAAACTTTAACAAACCGAACTTAAGAAAAATCAAGTTCTGTTTGTTTGGTTTATGAGGCTTAAAATGAAGTTTAGACTTGACTTAAATGAATTCAAATAAACTTTTTTTGAGCCAAACTCTAAACAAATCATGAACCGTTCGACTCGATTACATCTTATCTGTATGCTTCATTTAGTAGCTCTAATTAGCTATAAATTCATTCTCTAATTTTTAAATGAGTCCAATTATAAAAAATCAATAGAATCTTCATAATGGAATATTCAAACTCTTCAAACCCATAAAAGGCATAAACAATTTCATGGAAAAAGATTCAAAATTTTATAAAATAAAAATAAAATAAATATATAAAAAATTTATATTTATTAAATGTACAAAATAAAAATATATAATAAAAGACCATTGCGGATAAAAAAAAATGCCGATCAATCAAAATAAAATAAAAAAAATAAGAGAGAAAAAAGATAAAATAAAATTAAGGTTTTTTATGTTATTAAATATTATTTTAATCTATTAAAAAATAAATATCGAACAGAACGTGTGAGATATGTTTGAGCTACACATGTTGAGCTAAATTGTTTGCTATGGGATTGACTCCATTTTCATTTGTTAAGATATGTTCTCCTTCCTCTTAGTACTACGTGTGAGATATTTCTATATTAGTACTACATATATGATACATTATTTTGTGTGATTCCAATTCGTTATTATATATCCTCACACTTTTTTGTTTTTCAAATCTTTTAATAAAAATTGAAGTTGACCAAATCAATCTTGCGCTGTATCAACTCAAGGGATTTTGCCCGTGTAGCTAGGCCTGGTGGCCAACACGTCACAGGCATATGCCATCCCTCAGGATCAACTCCACTCTTATGAGTTATGATGCATCGAGACCATACTTTTTTTTTTCTCTTTTCTTAGAAAATAATAAGATTTTGATTTGCATTAAATTTTACTAAAACATTAATAATAATTAATACCCACAAACACCAATGTCGACACCCATAAGACAAGGACATTATTAGTATTTATATTTATTTTTTCTCTTCTTTGTCCTCCAAGAGAAGCATTCTGTGGTCAACCAATTATTACATTTAATTCACTATCATGCTGCCTTTTTACTCTTTCAAAAAACCCACCATTTTTATATTCATATGGTAATTAATTCAACAATCTTTTACCTTAAGATACAGTCCTCTAATATAAAAAGATTTTTCTTTTTTCTTTTGACATTAATCTAATAAATATACATTTACTGAAAAATAATAAATATAACCTAATATTCACAATAATGAATAAAAAAATATTTTTAAAATTTATTATTATTTTTTTAAGACAGATACTCAACTGATAAATTAATTAACAACATCATTAGCTAAATGTGGAGAATAACTTAATAATACTCATATATATTGGATGGATAACTAACACTTTGTTGATTTTTTTCCTTTATTTTAATACCATAAAGTTATTATTGTTATTTTTAATCAAAGCAAAAGGTTGGTTGTTGAGTTGTGGGACTAAGTGCAAAGTCTTTCTTCTCTTGTTCAAACTCTATATAAGCATCTTCAAAAAATGTATTTTTTTCTAAAATTTTGCTAAGACTTCTCTTTGTGAACAAAAAAATTATGTAAAGAGAGGCTTTGAGTTTAACATTTTTCATACCAAATTCAGATTCTTTCTACACTTTGTTCTCCTTTAGATTATATCATTCATTCTTTCATTAATTTATTGGCTACCCTTTATTCAAAATCTTCAAATTTTGGTAGCAAAATCATAGAAAAAAAAAATTGTCAAGAATCTTTAAGACAAGTTCTTGTCTGAATCTTGATATAAGCTAAATATATATATGTATATATATAGTGGTGGCAAGAGATAGTGTTCTTAAATTCTTGAAAGATGGCAGGGTCCTTGGGCGGAGCTGAGTTGGGGAGGCAATTGAGTAGTGGTAGGATGAGTGGTAGCTGGAGGAGGTCTATGAGTGTAAGAGAAATGTGGAATGAGCCTGATGTGTTCCAGAGGAGCAGCCGGTCGCTAGCCATGGATGATGAAGAAGAGTTGAGATGGGCAGCTATAGAGAGGCTGCCAACATATGACAGGTTGAGAAAAGGTGTTCTTACACAGGTTATGAGTAATGGAAGGATGGTTCATAATGAAGTTGACATGGCAAATCTTGGACCTCAAGATAAGAAGCATTTGATGGATCGCATACTTAAGGTTGTTGAAGAAGATAATGATAAGTTTTTGAAAAGGCTAAGGAATAGAACTGACAGGTTAGTTTGTTAATTTCTTGAATTTGATATGCTTTGTTTTTGACAAGGTGAATAAAAGAAAATTTAATTCTCACATGTTATGGCTATATATATATATATATGGGTTATGTCAAATCCTATGGCTTTCTGTTCTTCTGGGTGCTTGGTGAAATTTTTTGCTAAAAATTAATCTGAAGAACATGAAAGATAAAATTTTGTAGTGTAACTTTTTGTTGATGAAAAGATCAGAATTCAGAAACGTCAAAGATTGTTGTTGACTATTGAGTTGTACTGCAACAGGGTTGGAATTGAGATTCCAACAATTGAAGTCAGAATTCAGAATTTTTCTGTTGAGGGAGATGCATATGTTGGGACTAGAGCACTTCCAACTCTTCTTAATTCTACCTTGAACGCAATTGAGGTAAATGACTTTATAGTTTTCTTTATCATATCTTTCTGTATTTTCAAGTACAACACTTAGGAAGAAGCTGAATCCTGGCTAACAGTTGGCATATCCACGACGAGTTGTTCTTATTTCTGACCAACATCCTTATGCTTGTGGATACGAACAGGGTGCTCTTGAAATGATTGGACTCTCTCCATCAAAGAAGAGGACAGTCAAGATACTCCAAGACGTGAATGGAATAGTAAGGCCATCAAGGTAGGCTCAAAGAACTATACCCCGATGAAAACCACCTAAGAATATTTCCAAAATTTTTTCGTTGATTGGTCTTCACTTTCAGGATGACTCTGCTTCTAGGGCCTCCAAGTTCAGGAAAAACAACACTACTGAAAGCACTTGCTGGAAAACTTGATGATGATTTAAGGGTTTGTTTATTTCTCCTGCGCATTTCGATGAGCTTTGCAATTATGTGCTGTGATTTTTGACTGTTGGTGGTAACCAACAGGTTACAGGCAAAGTCACATACTGCGGCCATGAGCTTTCAGAGTTTGTGCCTCAAAGAACCTGTGCTTATATCAGCCAGCATGATCTTCACTACGGTGAAATGACTGTCCGTGAGACATTGGATTTCTCTGGGAGGTGCTTGGGCGTAGGAACGAGGTATGAAATGTTAGTAGAGCTATCAAGAAGGGAGAGAGAAGCAGGTATCAAACCAGATCCTGAAATCGATGCATTCATGAAAGCTACTTCTATGTCTGGCCAAGAGACTAGTTTGATTACAGATTATGTTCTGAAGGTTTGTTCTCGTAAATTTTGCATATGTTTATATGAACATTCCATTGCTTATGAAGCATAGTATCTTGCAACTCTATACAGATACTTGGATTGGATATTTGTGCTGATATACTGGTGGGAGATGACATGAGAAGAGGCATCTCTGGCGGACAAAAGAAGCGTGTGACTACTGGTATGCTGGCTTTTAGTATGGATAGATAGTCATGATTCGCAAAATCATAATTATTCTGCAACATTCTGATGGAAGTGTAATGTGTTGAATGCAGGAGAAATGCTGGTAGGACCAGCAAAAGCATTTTTCATGGATGAAATATCCACAGGGTTAGATAGTTCCACAACTTTTCAGATTGTCAAGTTCATGAGGCAGATGGTTCATATTATGGATGTTACTATGGTCATATCTCTATTGCAGCCTGCACCTGAGACATTTGATCTCTTTGATGATGTTATCCTGCTTTCAGAAGGCCATATTGTCTACCAAGGTCCGCGCGAGAAAATTCTTGATTTCTTTGAACATGTGGGATTCAGATGTCCTGAAAGGAAGGGTATTGCTGACTTCCTGCAAGAAGTAACTTCCAAGAACGACCAGCAACAATACTGGTACAGAAAGAATCAACCTTACAGATACATATCGGTACCGGAGTTTAAGCGAGCCTTCAATTCCTTTGATGTTGGTCAACAGCTCTCAGCAGATCTTAGAGTTCCTTACGATAAATCAAGAACACATCCTGCTGCTTTGGTGACAGAAAAGTATGGCATCTCCAATTGGGAACTCTTCAGGGCATGCTTTGCAAGGGAATGGCTTTTGATGAAGCGCAACTCGTTTGTTTTTATATTCAAAACTGTCCAGATAACAATAATGGCTACAATTGCATTGACTATGTTCTTAAGAACACAGATGAAAACTGGTAAAAGAGAAGATGCAGGGAAATTTTGGGGAGCGTTGTTTTTCAGTCTTATCAATTTAATGTTCAATGGGATGGCAGAGCTTGCAATGACTGTTTTTAGGCTTCCTGTATACTTCAAGCAGAGGGATTTCTTGTTCTACCCAGCATGGGCTTTCGGTGTGCCAATTTGGCTCCTCAGGATTCCCCTCTCAGTTATGGAATCTGCAATTTGGATTGTTCTCACATATTATACCATTGGCTTTGCACCTGCTGCTAGTAGGTAAGTAATGTTTGGTAAGCATTAAGATCTGATAGTTTAAGTAATTAAGTGGCTGAGCTTGGCATATGTCGAATGTTTTCAGGTTCTTCAAACAGTTTTTAGCTTTGATTGGCATACATCAAGTAGCTCTCTCTCTTTTCCGTATGATAGCAGCCATTGGAAGAACAGAAGTAGTTGCAGTTACTCTTGGTTCCTTTACCTTGCTGTTGGTTTTTGTTCTTGGAGGCTACATTATCTCGAGAAGTAACAAACTCATTGAACAGCTTTCATTTTGTTTCTTTTCCTGCTAACTTGCTCTCGCTGAAACTCTTGACCAATAATCTGTTTTCTTTTGGTGTGGCGCAGATGACATCTCATCATGGATGATATGGGGTTACTATGTTTCTCCAATGATGTATGGCCAGAACGCCATTGCTATCAATGAATTTCTTGATGACAGATGGAGTGGTGTAAGTTCAATGCACTGGAAAACATCCCTCCTCATCTCAAGTGAACATTTGTGTCATTTTATTTTAGATTCTGAGAGGTTTATAATGCAATGTCTTTGTTCCTGTCATAGGCCACCGGCAACCCTGTCGAACCCACAGTTGGCATTTCCCTTCTAAAGGAAAGAGGCTTGTTCACAACAGAAAGAGCATTTTGGCTTTGTGTTATAGCTCTTTTCGCATTCTCTCTTCTTTTCAATGTTCTCTTTATTTTGGCTTTGACATATCTAAGTCGTAAGTTGATACTCTCATTTACCTAAAATTTGTTGATTCACCGCATTTGAGTCTGCATTCTGACAAGTCGTTTCTCTCTTTCTTCTGCTGCACCAAATATCAGCTTTTGGTGATAATAAAGCAGTGATTGCGGATGATGAGCCTGACAACAATGCTAGGACGCGACTGACATCCAATTCAGAAGGTTAATAGTTTTTTACATTTCTAATTAGTTTATTCAGCAAAATTTTCTTAACGCAGAAGTCTTTATTTCTTCAATTATTAACTCTCCAAATTGCAGGAATTGCTATGGAAGTTAGAGGTGCTCGAGGGACTATAAGCTCGAATGGTAGAAGGGGAATGGTGTTGCCTTTCCAGCCCCTTGCACTTGCTTTCAACCATGTGAATTATTATGTTGACATGCCTGCAGTAAGTCACTTTCTTCAAGGAGTTTCTTTTTCAGTTAATCTGAATGTTCCATGAGATATCTGTCTATGCGCTTCACTCGAGTTTCTCATGACTGTTCCTTGGATTATCAGGAAATGAAGAGTCAAGGTATTGAAGAAAGCAGATTGCAACTACTGCGAGACGTTAGTGGTGCTTTTAGGCCTGGGATTCTAACAGCACTAGTTGGTGTCAGTGGTGCTGGGAAGACCACTCTAATGGACGTTTTAGCAGGAAGGAAGACAGGTGGATACACTGAAGGAAGTATCAGCATTTCTGGGTACCCAAAGAACCAAGTAACATTTGCAAGAGTCAGTGGTTACTGCGAACAGAATGACATTCATTCGCCTTATGTTACAGTTTATGAATCTCTCCTATACTCTGCCTGGCTTCGTCTTGCTTCTGATGTAAATACTGAAACACGAAAGGTAAGCAACTCAAATCTTGTGCACTGCAGTATCAATCATTAGCTTTCTGCATATTGCATATAATTTACTGAAATTTCCTTGCAGATGTTTGTTGAGGAAGTTATGGAGTTGGTTGAACTTAATCCCTTAAGGAATGCTCTAGTTGGTCTTCCTGGAGTTGATGGTCTTTCAACTGAACAAAGAAAGAGGCTGACTATAGCTGTAGAGCTGGTTGCCAACCCATCAATCATCTTCATGGATGAGCCTACATCAGGTCTTGATGCTCGAGCAGCTGCAATCGTTATGCGTACTGTCAGGAATACAGTGGATACAGGACGAACTGTTGTTTGTACAATTCACCAGCCGAGCATTGATATATTTGAAGCTTTTGATGAGGTTGGATTCTAATGATTTAACCTGTCAAATTGTCATTGTTTCATGGCTATGTTTCAATTCTCATCTGACATTGTTAATCGTTGTAGCTTTTATTGATGAAAAGAGGAGGACAAGTCATATACGCAGGACCTCTCGGTCGCCATTCTCACAAGCTTGTAGAATACTTTG
Source organism: Mallotus nudiflorus (assembly GCA_947683625.1). Lineage (NCBI taxonomy): Eukaryota > Viridiplantae > Streptophyta > Magnoliopsida > Malpighiales > Euphorbiaceae > Mallotus > Mallotus nudiflorus. The sequence goes on from CANTUR010001611.1 coordinate 335,944, forward strand.
AGGTGAGTTCTTGTATATTACTTCAGGATTTTGCCAATATAAGTTGACTAAAATGAAATTCATTTTCAGTCTGTTCCAGGGGTTGCTAAGATCAAAGATGGTTATAATCCTGCTACTTGGATGTTGGAAGTGACTACAAATGCAGTAGAGTCTCAACTTGATATTGATTTTGCAGAAATTTATGCCAATTCTGATCTCTATAGGTAATTACTGTGCGAAAAATATATTCATTCACACTGATTCTACATTCTAATCTAACATTTTGTACATTCTAACAATTTCAGGAGAAATGAGGAGCTGATCAAGGAAATAAGCACTCCACAACTAGGTTCCAAGGATCTTTACTTCCCTACTCAATATTCCCAAAGCTTTATAACTCAGTGCAAAGCTTGTTTCTGGAAACAACACTGGTCATACTGGAGGAACTCTCGTTACAATGCCATCCGATTCGTTATGACAACGGTCATTGGAATCATGTTTGGTATTATTTTCTGGGACAAAGGAGGCCAAATGTAAGTATACTTGCATTCGTTTTTAAGGTTTCTATGATTTTCTGAGGTGCATACTTAAATGAATTCTGCTGAATCTTTCCTTTTAACAGACAAAAACAACAAGAATTGATCAATCTACTTGGAGCTACCTATGCTGCTATTCTTTTCCTTGGAGGTAGCAATGCTTCTGCTGTGCAATCTGTTGTAGCAGTAGAGAGAACAGTTTTCTACCGCGAAAGAGCAGCTGGGATGTATTCAGAATTGCCTTATGCATTTGCTCAGGTACACAAATTGGAAACTAGTCCTGAATCCTGAAAACATTTTTACAAGGTCTTCTGTGGTTCGGCTAATGATATGTACTTTTGAATTGCAGGTGGCTATAGAGACCATATATGTTGCAATCCAAACTATTATTTACTCTCTCATTTTGTACTCCATGATTGGGTATGAGTGGGATTTGGCAAAATTTTTCTATTTCTACTACTTCATCTTCATGTGCTTCACCTACTTCTCAATGTATGGAATGATGGTTGTTGCTCTAACTCCTGGGTATCAAATTGCTGCCATTGTTATGTCCTTCTTCATGAGTTTCTGGAACTTGTTCTCAGGTTTCCTCGTCCCCAGGCCGGTAAGCAACTCCAAAATTAAGACTTTTACGCTTGAAAGTTAGCAGAACTATATATGATTGAAAGTGCATTGCCAACTGCACTGCCTAACTCCTCCTGAGTAGTACCTTGCCAATGTTCAGAATTTTTTTTTGGCAGTGAACTTAATATTTTTTTTCTCTTAAACATTGCAGCTGATTCCTGTATGGTGGAGATGGTACTACTGGGCATCTCCAGTTGCTTGGACAATTTATGGCATTTTAGCATCTCAGTTTGGTGACAAGACATCTCCTGTTCAGATTCCTGACCAGACACAAACAGTTCCTGTAAAAGTATTCCTGAAGGAAGGTTGGGGTTTTGATCATGACTTCCTCGTACCTGTTGTGATTGCTCATGTTGGTTGGGTCCTTCTCTTCTTCTTTGTCTTTGCTTATGGCATCAAGTTCCTTAACTTCCAAAGGAGATGAAGACAACTGCAACTACTTTTTTTTTTTTTTTGCTTGTAGAATGTGAAAACTTGTAGGCAAAACAAACAATAGAGTGGATAATATCATACACAGCAAGGAAAAAATCACAAAGACAAGCATCACCTCTGTGGATACTCAATTGTCTGATATATTCAATTGTCATGTATCTGACTGGTGGACACAATATTCTGAATGTAGATAAAAACCATATATGACCATTTAATTTTTTTTATGCTTGTCCCTTGTTTCTGATTTTTTTTAAAATTTTTTTGTCTTTTCTTTTTCCTTCTTATTATTGTGTGCAAGGAACAAATTATAAGAAGTGGAAAATTTTATATTTAATTTACGATATTTAATATGATAATTTCTAATTTATTTAAGTAATAATTTTCATATAAAATTTATTTTAGTAATTGAATGTTAAAATTCTAATTATATTAAATATAAAAAGTTTTCTTTTATCCAATACTTTAAAAGAAAGCTTGTTTTAATGAAAATTCAGATCTAATTAATTCTAAAATCTCCATTTCAGTACAATATATAAGGAAAAACTGAAAAAAAAAAAAAAAAAAAAGAACAATACTCTACTTATTATCAATTTGTGCATAAAATATAACCAGTATAATATATGAAAAACTGTCAATGAGATTTTGATCTAATAACCAAACCCCCTGAGATAACCAAAGATTAAATTCTCACTTTTCCTTTTCCAATAATAATCATAATAATAATAATAGAAGGCAAAATTATTAACATGATTGAAAATATGTGCCCTTTTGTTACTATCCTAACATCACAAGTGTCATGTCCTCTTTGGAGCTTTCTCTATTATAATTGTCATCTAAATAATAATAATAAAAAAAAACAATGTTAAAAAAATTTAAAGTATAACAGTGATAAGGTTTCTAAACTACAATAAAAACAGACACTATAAAAAAAATAAAATTTAGAGTTTAAATTCTATCAAATTTTAATTTAAAATAAATTTTATTCAATTTAAAAAATAATTATTTTTTTAATGTATAGCTTATCAGTATTTAAATTATTTAATTTTTTATATTAATAAAAATATCTGTAAAAAATAAAATTAAAAAACTTGCGCTATGAATGTATTCATTTTGTGGTAATTTATATATTAGTTTCTTGCTTGTCTTTTACTTTTTTATTTACTTTGCTTTCAAGAAAAGTATGCTAAAATAATTTGCTCCACAACCTTTCTCATAATTTTCCACCACTTTTTACAGTGCTAAATGGTTGACCGCTGGGTCAATTTCTGGGTTCAAACAATAGTGGGGCACGTCATTGACCACAGTGCTAAATGATCCTTCATGCATTTATTGTCATTGGCCACACATTACCATTCAAAGGCAGCTTTGCACCGCTGACCATCAATTTTATGTGATTGGCATAACACATGCCAACACCTTTTTTTTTTTTTTATAATTAAAAGGAGTTTGAACTGGAATTACTGATGTTTATGAATTATTTTACGAAATTATTTAAAAAATAAAAAATTAAAATTATATATTAAAAATTAAAAATTAAAAATAAATTAAAATATATTTAATAAAAAAATAATTTTATTTTAATAATATATTTTTTAAATATAAATTTATATATTATATATTTAAAATCAAATGACTAAACATTAATTATTAACTCAAAATTATTTGAAAGTTTTATGAGCAGAATTTTTTATAATTTAAATTTGATTAATTTATTAAATAAAATTTATTGTACTATCTCAAACAAGTTTTTATCGGATTGAATATCATAAACAGCTCCATTCATTTACACCCTTACCGGCCACTAATTTTCAGGATGTGTTCTATTACCCTACACTACCGTATCTCAACAATTGGCAATTTCTTTTTGCCTTAATCAAAGTCATTCTGACAACCTTAGTCTAAGATATGTTACACAAATTTTTTATTTTTTTTGCTAAATATTAAAAAAAAAACTATTACTTACCGCTGATTAAGTAGAGCGTACAGATTATAGACTTATGTAAGTTGTTGGTGACTCTTTTTTTTTTTTTAATTTATTTTGAATATAAACAAATTGTTTCATTTGAAACTGTGACGTGAGTCAATTTTTTGACTAATATATCTTGTTCTTTTTCTTTATCCTTTATGACTAAATACAGCAGCCATGTATGTATATATAAGACTTTTCTAGATGCACATCAACTTCACCACTACACAACAAAGTAAGTGCATATATACAGGTTTCAGGATCAAGATTTTTTACAAGTTTATGCAAGAAACTGTGTTTCTTGATCGAGATTAATTGCACACATAGAAAAGAGTGTAGTGGGACTTGTTCAAACAAAACACAACCTATCTTGAAGGCAGAGATTGTTTAGAATCTTGAAATATAGGTGGGATTATAGACAGATTTTACATTGATTAAACATGGCAGCTGCACTAGCTGCAGATGACTTGGCAAGGGTAAGCAGTAGGAGAAGCTGGGGGTCAACAAGTGTAAGAGAAATGTGGAATGCACCAGATGTGTTTCAAAGGAGTGCTAGGCATCATAGTGCAGACGATGATGAAGAGGAGTTGAAGTGGGCAGCTATGGAGAGATTGCCAACTTATGATAGAGTGAGGAAAGTGATGTTAAAGCAGGTGTTGAGTAATGGTAAGGTTGTGCAGAATGAAGTTGATGTTACACAGCTTGGAAGTCATGAGAAGAAGCAGCTGTTGGAGAGTATACTTAAGGTTGTTGAGCAAGATAATGAGAGGTTCTTGTTAAGGCTCAGGAATAGAACTGACAAGTGAGTTCCAGCTTTTGCTTTTGAATTCTTGAATTAAGTCTATGTGATGTTTGAGAAAAAAAAAATGAAAGAATGAAATAACTGGTTTTAGTTTGGTAATTTGCAGCTGTTGCTATATTAGGAATTTGACAATTAAGTTTTGGTGGAACAGGGTAGGAATTGACATTCCCAGGATTAAAGTGAGATTTGAGAGTTTATCAATTGATGGAGATGCATATGTTGGAAGTAGAGCACTTCCAACAATTCTGAACTCTACCCTCAATGCAGTTGAGGTAATTTTCTTTCTTTCCTTTTGAATTTTTGTACTTTAATCATGAATGCTTCTTCAACTATTTGATTCTTTCAGTGAGTAGGATTTTTATCATACTCATCAAAATTCTTGGAGATAGAAGTTTAACTCGTCAAACAAAAATGGTGTGCTTGGTTTTTTTTTGTTCAATCTGTTTTACTCAGTTTCCACTTTTGTTAAGAAGATCAAAAATTTTACTCATTTTTGTCATATTACTGTAAACAGAGAATTTTTGGAATGTTTGGGCTTTTCCATTCAAAGAAAAGGGTTATTAATATACTGAAAGGTGTCAATGGGATAGTAAAGCCATCCAGGTATGTTCTTGAAAATATATATAATGAAGTGTAGAACATAAATTCTATGTTTTGCTTTGAAATTTCTCCATCTATTTGTGTTTCTTTCTTTTTCACTTTCAGAATAGCATTGCTTCTTGGGCCTCCTGGTTCAGGGAAAACAACACTGCTAAAAGCACTTGCAGGGAAACTTGAAGACGATCTAAGGGTTTGTTCCCCTATCAATTTTTCTATGCAATTCTATTAGCTCGTATGGACTCATTTTTTATATTTATGTATGCTGATGATTGAGGTGGCATGAACAGGTTTCAGGGAAAGTCACCTTCTGTGGACATGAATTTTCTGAATTTGTTCCTCAAAGAACCTGTGCTTATATTAGTCAGCATGACCTTCACTGTGGTGAGATGACAGTCCGTGAAACATTGGATTTCTCGGGACGCTGTTTGGGAGTTGGAACCAGATTAGATATGCTCTTAGAGTTGTCAAGAAGAGAGAAAGATGCTGGTATCAAACCTGATCCTGAAATTGATGCATACATGAAGGCTACAGCTGTGGCTGGCCAGGAAACAAGCATGGTCACTGAGTATGTTCTTAAGGTTTGTTGCTTCCATCTTTTGCTTTGTTCTTGACTAGTCTTGATTATTCTATATTACAGACCTAATGATTTTTTACTCTATCAACAGCTTCTTAGATTGGATATATGTGCTGATACTTTGGTGGGGGATGAGATGAGGAGAGGGATCTCTGGTGGACAAAAGAAGCGTGTAACCACTGGTAAGGATAATGAATCTACATTTGCTGCAAGTATTTACTGATGCCTCAACATTTCTAATTCTAGCTGCTTTTGGTGATTTCAGGGGAAATGCTGGTTGGACCGGCAAGAGCATTTTTCATGGA